>OY986043.1:65658090-66086409 GCA_963920215.1 Nineta flava
CCACACAGTAACCACACGGTCTGCCAGTAATAAATAATAATTAACATTGATTCTTTATTGGAAAAGCATTCGAACACAGTTTGTATATATATATATATATAATACATATATATATATATATATATATATATATATATATATATATATATATATATATTACATATATATATACAAACTGTGTTCGAAAACTTTTCCAATAAAGAATCAATGTTAATTATTATTTATTACTGGCAGACCGTGTGGTTACTGAGCGGAGTCAGTTAGTACACGTGTAATGAGTGTCATCTCATATGCGTATGGTAGTTTGTTTGTCATTTAAGAGTGTGTACTCATTACAATTGTACTGACTGACTCCGCACAGTAACCACACGGCCTGCCAGTAATCAACAATATTTAACATTGATTCTCTATTGGAAAAGCATTCCAACACAGTCTATATATATATATACGAGTATATAACGATATTTAGTGCTTTCAAAGTGTTTACACACAGGCAATATACAACGATTATGATATGTTTTCTTTAGAAGGAAGTCTTATTAATTTTTATTTGTGGCTAAAATCAACTTTGAATCATTCCCTACCGAACAAAAAAAAATTATCAAAGTCGGACTACTCTGTAAAAAGTTATGCGTGATCATACATTTAAAAAAAATATACAGGTTGAATTGAGCACTTCCTTATATATATATATATATAATGTATGACCACACATAAATTTTCAGAGTAGTCCGATTTCAATAATTCCTTTTTTATTGGAATTTATATATATATATATATATATATATATATATATATATATATATATATATATATATATATATGTATTATATGAATGCATAGGTGGACTCATCAGTAAGATGCCTACGTAAAAATAAATAGAATTAACTTTTGTTTTGGCGCCGATGCAGGTGTTCTTGACCCCGGTAAATCCGAATCACGGTATATCGAGGCCCGGTAAATCGAGGTTGTACTATATATGCTATTTATAGAGAAATATGGGGCTAAAGGTGCCTGCCTGTGCTCAAATTAAAGCAAATCAAATACACTTCAAGTTCATTACGCATGAATTTTCTCATGGCATGAGTATTTGTGACGATATTTGACAGATTGAGACTAAAACAAAAATTTTTCACTTATTGGAAAAAAAAATTGTATCTTGAAAACTACAAAATCGACGAGATCGTTTGGAATTTAAATTATAGTAAATAAATTTCTGTCAGGCGCATATTTTAGTATATATTGAGCAAAAACTGATAATAGAATATTTCGCTAGTTTTAGTCTACTACGCAGTTAGCACAAGTCTTTCGAAGTAGCAAATCAAATTTTGTGTTTTACCACTGGCAAAAAACTTATTAAACAATCAAAACTGCTTGACCTTTTGCAAGGTCGGATCCATATTAATGTTTATATTTACTGAACTAGAAATATCAACGGGTTTTCTAATTTGAACTCTTTTAAAACAAAATTTGACTGTTGTATCATTTACTTATGAATTTGTCTGTTTCTAAATGAATTTGAGAACAATCTCTTTCTCTCGTCAAACGAGGGAAGACAGGACGAGAATGAACCCACAAAATGAGAACCCACAAAAAATTTTAAAAGCATTTAAATAATTTTTCCATCCAAGAATTTCGATCATTAGCTCACTACGTAATGGGCTCAACATCAGTTTTGGATTTTAATAGTTTATTACCACGGGAGATGTTTGGAATCAAAAGCTACTTTTATATAGAAGTTATATGTGACTAAATTTTACCCGTTGTAAATCAAAATTTTCTATCTACATCAGTATCGTAATAATTTAAAAATTAATTCTTTGAAAAAATGCAGTTTTATCAAAATACGTGAAGCATTAAAAAAAAAACATTATTAGCAAGGCCATAAAATAATGAAAATTCATGATTGTAAGACCTTGAAAAATCCGTACAAAAACATCTTAAATGAAAATTGTAGTTCAGTGAAAGAATATCTAAAAAGGAAATGTCGACGGAAATGTTGGGATGGTAACAATTAACTTCTAAGGAGAGGCAATAAGATGCAGAAGATGGCAAAGAAGGTTCCGTTTTTTGGTTTTTCGCGTATATCTCTGAAACGGTTAGTTGTTACAAAGTCGGGACTAAACTTAATACACCCTTGTATTGAATTTAAAATTATTTCCTCCAAAAATTAAATGCAGTTTAATTTTTGTATGTAATGCTTTGGAAGCTGATGGCTGATCGTTTTCGAAATAAGCGGGAATTTCTGGGATAATTCCACGTGATGTTTAATTACATTTGAACGGGATATAAACGGGCACCAGCGTACGAACTCGGGAAGAATATAGGAACCTACAGTCGACACCTTTAGTCGAGTTTTTATTTGACCTTCAAGTTTCTATCATGTTCGAAATACACAAGCCTATAAACAGCATCATCTATAAGTTTATTAACCTTTTTAGCAAACAATGAAAAAATCTATTATTGTGTAAATGAAATAAATTGGGATACCTAAACAATATCTAAATATTATAGTACACTCGATAGAGAATATTGCGCTGCACTAAATTATAGGAATTAGTTTTTTATAAAAATTAGGTTCAGTATCACGTACTGAATGTAAATGAACAAAATCTTTACAAATTTCGACCCCGAAAGTGCCGCCATTTAGAGAAAAACTGTATCGGCCTATATCCCCATTACCGTGCACTTTAGGCCAAAAATGGTAATAACCTTTCTTGTAGATAATTGGATTTTCTATTTTTTTTGTGCATTAATAATTTTTGTATCATTTACCGTTTACGACTTATACGACTATTACTATTTATTTATTGACTTTTTGACCGAAATCTCTTCTAATAATTGTTTAAACAATAAAATGCTCATAACTTACTTTTTAAATCTGCCTATTACCTACAACTTTAATCAAAACTTTTTTGTCTAAAATTAATATTTTTAAAGTTGATTTAATGTTGTACTAACGGGTGCAAGGTTAATAAAAACGAGGTATGCATAGTATAATATGAAAATTCAATAAATATGTTAAGAAATATGAATGATAGTGACATAATTAACCATAAATAAATAGTGATAGTCTTATAATTCGTAAACGGTAAGTGATACAAAAAATAATAATTAACAAAAAAAAAAAGGAAATTCAATTATCTACAAGAAAGATTATTACCATTTTTGGCCTTAAGTGCACGGTAATGGAGATATAGGCCGATACAATTTTTCTCAAAACGGCGGCACTTCCGGGGTCGAAATTTGTAAGGATATACATTCTTGCATGTGTACGTGATACTGAACCTAATTTTAAAAAAAAACTCCTGTAATTTAGGGCTTCTCTATTGATTGTACTATTACAGCCTTGATACATTTTAGAAAAAAATAGTTTAAATGTGCATTTAATTACAATAATTAGTTACACCAAAACTCTGCACTGAGTGAGTTAATTAAAATCACTGTAGTTGAAATTTTGATGAATAAAAAAATAATAATACAAAAGTCTGCTATTCAAAATGTTACATAACAGTTTTGTATATGGTTACAAGTATTCCGTACCAAATAACTGTATAGAGCAGGGATGTCAAACTCAAAGTAATATGCAGATTAAAAAACTTTTATAAACAAAATTGTGCGGTCGGGTGCCCCCGTCAGTCACGAAGTTCTTTACGTTATTTTTTCAACTGTAAACGTGATTTATATGTAGATTTCTATTGCTTACATTAGTGTATTTCTGTCAAGCTAAGAAGCGCAGCCCTCTTTTATTCAACTCTCTCTGTCTCTAATTTGTATATTTTATTTTATTTTTTATCATTTTTTCAAAGCAAAAATGTAAAGGAAGGATTTAAATCAATAAATTTCATTTAATATTTTAGGAAAAATAGGCATTTATTTAAAATTAAATATAAAATAGAAAATTAAGAAATTTTTTAGCTATGAACCATATCTACAAAAAACTTCCAAATATTGAATAGTTTTGGAAATATTATTCAAAATTTTTAATAACCTGTCACATGTGACATGCTGCCATGTAATCAGTATATATATATATATATATATATATATATATATATATATATATATATATATATATATATATATATACTGAAACTTGTGCATCACGATAATTCACCTACTCACTCATCGTTGCTTGTGCGTGATTTTTTAACCAAAAGCAACAGCACAATCATGCCTCATCCAGGGCTATACCAAAAGTGCTTATCAGAAGTGCTTCGAGGATTGGAAAACGCGTTAGCACAAGTGTATTATATCTGAGAGGGATACCTTTGAACGGGACAACATGAATATTTTATAAAAATATAAAGTCACCTTACTTTTTGAACACACTTCGTATACACCAGGGTATTATAAATTTAGTTTCGACTTTGTAATAGTTGAAAATTTTGATCGCAGAAAAAAATTGTAGGTATAGATGTAATGAAATAACCGAATTAGTGCATTTCTGTCTGTCTGTAGACACGATAAATCAAAACAAAAAGAGATAACGAGATAAGAGCAAAATCGGACCGGACATGCCCACCGCCAAGGGGGAAAATATCCATCTTTGAAACGATAAGCGATAGAAAAAAAATTTAAAGACAAAATGTTCCATTTTTAATATAATCAACTTTTGTTGGAAACTTTTTTCATAAAAGTAAATAAAAAATAAGGAATTACCTGTAAAAATAAATTAGTAACTGATTTCAGCTTAATTAATAATTAATCTTTAATTAATTATTATCTGGGCAACGCCGGGTATTTCAACTAGTTTTCAATTAAAGTCATGCACATTTGGATTTGGAAGTGATCGAATGAATAAGCTACCCGAATAGAAATTTTGGGAACCAATTGAGTTGCCCAATAAGGATCCCGAATTGAGATGTAACGGATAGAAGTCTTGGGACCCGATCGGGCAATCCCTATCTGATCCTGATACCACTAAAAAAATAATTATAACCATTACTATTATTATTTTATCTAGAGCACGGAAGTGCGTAAGGCTGAGTTTAAGTGTATTTTATATACTCGTATTACTGTTTATTCAACTGCGAGTATATATACTATTACATAGTAACATGTCACTTGCGAAGTTTATTAAAAATTTTGATTTATTTTTCAAAAACTATTCAATATCTTTATCTGCTGATACGTAATTTATATAAATTCCCACAAAATAGCTCCGCCGGAATAGCAAAAACATTGTACAAAATTTTTTTTTTTGCTTATAATTAACTGTTATGTTAGATTTTCCCAATAATATTCCCAACGGATCCCAGTTAGGCAAAACTTATATCAGATTCGTGATTTTCTATTGGGTTCTCCCAATCATGTCCTAAATAGATCCCAGTTGGGAAAAACTGACACCAAATTGTTAATTTTTATGTTGGGTTTCCCCAATAATTTCCCAAAATAATCCCAGTTAGGCAAAATTAATGTCAGGTCATTGATTTTTACATTGGGTTATACTAATGGGTTCCGAAATAGATCCCAAGTGGGAAAAATAATATTACTTTAACAATTTTTACATTGAGAAATCCAAGTTGGGTTTTTATTGGGTCCCGATTGGAATAGCCTTACTTGGCATGCCTTCTTGATTCCCTATTGGGTCCGGACATAGGTGTAAGGGCAATTTCTAGTCAGGTATATATGTAAACGACGAGTATAGAGATTGAAACTATACTACACACAATGATCTTAAAATTTACGGCATCACTATTGTAGTATGATTGACTCATATTTTACAAAATTTTTCTGTTTTTGTTTCAAATCAAAATTTGTTAAACTATGAAATTTTTTCTTACATAACATTTGTCATATTACATTATCAACAAACCTAGCAAATTTTGTAATGGCTGTGATTTTTGCATTAAAATAAAAAAATTTCTCTTTGTTTTTCATATTATAATTAATTAGCAACTGTACACAATTTATTTGTCAGTTCATGTTAAGAATTAATTTTACTTTTTAACCCGACTTCAAAAAGGAGGATGGTTCTCAATTCGTCTGTATTTTTTTTTTGTGTGTTTCACCTCAGAACTCCGTCATTTATGAACCGATTTTGAATTTTTTTTTTTGTTTTAAAGGGTTTGGTTTCCTATTGGCACCAAATCGCATTCTGATGAGGGGATCTCCGGAAAATCGAGGTATATTCTCATTTTATATGTGCTAACCGATTTCTGCGAAATTTTTTTTTTATTTGAAAGGGTATACTCAATCATAATGGGAAAATGAGAAAATTTTTTTAAAAACCTTCAAAAAAATGAATGCAAAAAAACTGAAAATCTGTTATAAAAAATGCACTAAAATTAAAAAAAAAAAAAAGGGTAAAGTGTTTTTTAAAGTTATTTAAAAATTTTTTCTTAGGTGAACTAAAATTGGCACAAGAATAAGCAATTATTTTTTTACTTTTTAGTGCATTTTTTGTTATAGAATATTTGATTTTTGAAGTCGGGTTTCCATTTTGTCAAAATATGGTTTATTGTTTTTATTAATAATATATGCATGCGGGTTATATTTTTGTCTGCATATTTAAAGGGAGATAAGCTACAATGCACATATACTTTCTCAATGTAAACTATTATCAAATTAGATTAGTTCATTCTCTATATTATATGTAATTTATATTCAGCCCGGGGTTTAGTTGAAATACTGGATGATGTGTAATATTTTATTTTCAAGGCAGTTTAAAAAATTAACTCCGGGAAGTAATGAATAATATTTATGAAATATTATTTATGAATTAAATATGAGAAAAATTGAGTGTGTGTTTAAGATCGCATGACTGCAGTGAAAACTTCTAATTGGCGACTGTAGTCAATTCTAATTAATACACCGAGTTTGCCAAAAGTCTGGACAGAGAGAGAGAGATTTAATTCTACCAGGTGAAGCAAACACAAAATCTGATATTGGTTGTATTTGCAGCTTTTTTTTCGGAAAATCGAATGGACTAATCACATTTAGAGTCCCATGGACCCACTGGGACGAATCAAGATACAAAGTTTAAATGTAGAGGTAGAGGTAGATTGTAAAGGCTGCCCCGGACGGGCTACACTTCGACCATAAGGTCCATTGTGATGCCTTAGGATGTGAGGATGTGAGTGGAGTGGAAGAAATTTGTGAGTAGACTAGGAATTGGTAGGATATGCGGCTGCAGCCGACTATGATAGGAACTATGCCGATATTCATCTGGAGTTCGTGAAGTAAACTACAGAAAACCTTCTCAAGCATAGCCGGTTACTTCGTTCTTGTCCATACGCCGACAGTTTAGTCAATCAACCGCCCCTTTTTTTTTAAATTTTTATAATTGACAAACTGCCGGTGTTGGGGTTCGAACCCATAACCTCCCAGTTTCCAAGTACTGCATACTGCGCAGACATGACGCCTTAGACCGCTCGGCTACTTGGCTTAGTTTAAATGTAACCCGCCATTCTTAATCAGGGAATATTTATAGGAGTTATTTTATGAAGATTATCTCCTTAGATAGATAGATAGATATATCTTGGGGTCTAAAAAGTATTGCACTTCGACCTTATGGTCCATTATGCTCCCGCTTCTACTCCAGACTAACAAGATTCGCTTCTCCCATATGTTGGCAGAGATTATCTCCTTAGTATACCAAGAGGCTATCTCTCGATGCACTTAGGCTGAACAGGATGCAACTGCGGAGGGTTACCAGATTCATTACCGGGCATTATCCCCTGCGGAAGCATCTGCACACAATGGGACTCCATAACAGGTCCATTTTGTGCAGGTTGTGTGGCGAGGAGGAAGAATCATCCAGCCACATTATCTTTGACTGCGAACCTCTAGGTTACAGTAGATACAGGATATTCAGTACATCTCACCCCGAATATATGTACCTTCAGGAAGACCTGATAAGCAAGCTCCTGGCTATTGCCAGCATATGGGAGAAGCGAATCTCATCGGACTGAAGTAGAATGAGGAGCACAATGGACCATAAGGTCGACGTGCTATACTTTTTAGACCCCAAGATGTATCTATCTATCTATCTATCTCCTTAGTATTACTTCAAATATCACTTTAGTATCGCAGATACTAGATCGTATAAGTGGCCATAAAAAATAGTATGTTCCCGACTATTTTTATCCTTGAAGGACATAGAAACCAAGATAATTGCCGCCAAAGGTAAAATGCATTCCATGATATTAATATCGAAGATGATTTGTACCCCTAGTATTGTACCTACGCCCCTGGTTAGTATTAGTCTCAAGGAGCAATAATCCTCGTCTTTTGCACATAATATGGACAGATTTTATGTTTATGCTCTACGGTCATGCGATACAAAGCGATATTTGAAAACTTTTAACAGAGCGAATTTTCCGAAAATTATTTCTCTTATAATACCCCCCATAAAAAATGGGTCAATTTGTTATTTCAGATATTAACCTTGATTCATCTCAATGGGTCCATCGAACCCGAAATCTGATTAGCTCGTTCCCCAGGAAAAAGTCTGTGTCCCCAGAAAAACTTACAAAATGAACCAATAAGTGATTTTGTGTTTGGTTCGCCTGATGGGTATAAATATGCCGTTGTCTGAATTTTGAAAAACCCTGTATACCTGTATTTACAATACATATTTTTAACCCGACTTCAAAAAGGAGGATGGTTCTCATTTCGTCTGTATTTTTTTTTTTTTTTTTATGTGTGTCACCTCAGAACTCCGTTATTTATGAATCGATTTTGAATTTTTTTTCCCATTGATCCCATTCACATTCAAATCGCATTCTGATGAGGGGATCCCCGGGAAATCGAGGAAAATCTTCATTTTATATGTGATAACCGATTTCTGCGAAATTTTTTTTTTTTGAAAGGGTATATTCATTCATAATGGAAAAATAAGAAATTTTTTTTAAAAACCGACTTCAAAAAAATTTTTTACAAAAACAAAAAACAAAATGCAAGTAAGAAAACTGAAAATCTGTTATGAAAAAATGCACTAAAAATTAAAAAAAAAAAAAAAACGGATAAAAAAAATTTGTTATAAAGAAATGCACTAAAAGTTAATAGGTTGTTTAGTTGGTCTACCCATATTTAGACAAATAAAATGAGTTATAGATCTTCAAAGTCACTAAAAAGCGAGAAATAAAACCTATTTTGACAAAATGGAGACCCGACTTCAAAAATCAAATATTCTATAACAAAAAATGGAGTAAAAAGTAAAAAAATAATTGCATATTCTTGTGCCAATTTTAGTTCATCTAAGCATAAAATTTTTAAACATATATCTACAATTATAGTTATTTTTGGAGGCGGTGTCCAAAAGTTATATGAATTTCTCTATGCTGATACCGACTTCAAAAATAACAATAATTGTACATATATATTTAAAAAATTTTGCTTAGGTGAACTAAAATTGGCACAAGAATATGCAATTATTTTTTTACTTTTTAGTGCATTTTTTGTTATAGAAAATTTGATTTTTGAAGTCGGGTTTCCATTTTGTCAAAATAGGTTTTATGTTGAGACCAATATTACACTGTAAAATATTTTATAAAATTTCTTTTATTAAAGTTTTTTGTCAAAAACGTCTGATAGTGCAATGATCTTACTTTTATAAAATTTAATAGCATGGTATTACATTAAAAATCAATTTAAAAATCAATGAATATTGGCTCTAAAAGCAAAGACAAATAGTTCTTTCTCGAATATTATATACAAACATTTATTTAAAAAAATATGATAAAACATTTTATAAAAGATCTTTTATATAAATTTTGCCCCAATTCCTAGAACAATTATTTGTATTTTATAAATACGTATTTCGACTACAGAATTAGATGTATACGATAGTATTTACATACATAAATTAAGAAAACAAATAATGAATTTAGATTATGGCCCAATCCCAAATTCTGATATAATAAAATTAAACCATTTTCAAAATTAATACCTGAATATCAAGGTTAGCTGCTAATAACACCCGACCGGTATTGTCAATAACAAGACCGCATGGGCAGAAAAATATTACCGCCAATCGACGGGTTGGGTTCATGACAAATTTAATCATTTAATGGTCAGTTAACTCAAGTAATCCTCTAGGCCAGTGATTCTCAACCACTGTGCCGCCAAATTTTAGAAATGTATATAGTAAAGTATTAACCAACATAAAAACGAAAAAAAGATCGAGACTGTTAAATGTAGCAGACGATATGAGAGTAGCATTGTCATTTTTACGACCAAATATAAATGAAATTATCAAAAAACATCAAGCTCAAATTTCTCATTTAAAGTATTCTTATTATTAACTTGTAATGAATCCCTTAATAAACGTACTGTTGTTTTTGTAGTACATATTATTTTATTTTACATTCAAAATTATTATCATAAACTACTTTACACAGTGTATTATAGGTAAGTAAACAACTTTTAAACTTATCTTTTTCTTTGTGTGCCGTCAAATTTTGAAATTGTTAAAAGTGTGCCGCGACAAAAAAAAGGTATGAATACCTCAGTCCGATCATATTAAAGACAAAACCTTTTTTAAATCATGTGAAAGACTCACCAAATTAGCAACGAGTGACATATCTTTGACTCCATACCCCGGAGATAGTTAGGATTAGCGAATTCATACTGCTGATGACTACCTTGTAGTCGAAATACGTATTTATAAAATACAAATAATTGTTCTAGGAATCGGGGCAAAATATGAAATTTAATTTCAAAAAACCTAGAGTTCTCTTTGATTATCTTAATAATCTTTATATCTTTTAGAGAGTCGGTATTACACTGACCTTAATATAGAGATTATTCATTTTAGCCCAGCTATTTAAAGCAATAAAATAACTTATTATACAATGTTTGGAGCTTTTTAAACTGTAATAGAAGTATATTAATTTGTAAAGAAGCCTCGAATATCGTCACAGTTTGAGTGGATCAGTCTATTTTCAAAATGACGGGGAGGAAACATATATTTAATACTAAGAATTAAATATATGATTAAGATATGGTTTAAATAAGTTGCCCTTCTACTTTTAAATAAGTTCCCCTTACGCGCATATAATAGTCAAAACAAATTAATTCAGCTCTATGAACTATTGATGCAAACATTTCCATCAGTATCTGAACTACAAAACGGACAAAAATCAGTCAATCAGTGCACTATTCATGATATTTACGTAAGTATACTAAATGTTATTTTTGCGACTTATAACTACGTATTAACTATCTGTTAACACGACCCCTCGGGTTTACTCGAATGATTCTCTTCCAATCTTGATGGATCAGATTCATTTACTATCCAGCAAAAATTGTGTACGAGATACGCGTCTAAACTCTGTTTACTGTGAGATAACTGGAAGGGAGTTTCAATACGTTTCTGCTCTTCGGAGTAGGCGATTGGAAGACAGTGAAAGACAAAATTCATACAGCTCTTCAGGAACGGTTAGTTGTGGAGATCGACCCGGCATCTGTTTCTCGAGTTTAACATCGATTGCATATGACAATGTCAAGAGCGGGGTTGATAATAAAGCCGAATCCGGTTACATGTGAAAGCAATAATAATTCGAGTACTTCCGGTACGGGCGCCAGTTTCAACTCCATTTTTACTGATGTGAAAGCGCCCTTTTACTTTTCAACAAAGGTAAAATAAAATAAAATGTGTTTTAGATAAAATCACGTAAACATAGTTCATATAAATTGTTTAAATTAACTGTAAATCTATGATAATTTAAATAAATAATAAATTAATTCTAAAAAAAAATTATAATCAAAAACATAATAAAAAACGTTTTTTTTTTAATTTATAAATTTGCAAATCGTCGTTTGTAATTGAATTTAAATTAATGTAAACCCAAAGATGTATATAAATATTACAGAGAGATTAACAAAGACTCATTGTGGTGTAGTAACATAAGCACGGTAGTCGGTCACGACAAGTTTAAGTATAGACACCTATCGTATTCTGGTTTACAGGAAGTATTAGAGATGGTTTTTAGGACTCTTGTATCTCAGGAACCAAAACTGTAAAACTTCTTCTACTGTAATACGAAGTATGTTCAATATCTGGGATGTTTTAGGAGATTTATTAAGACTTTTCGATTGTTACATTTATCCCGGCCCCCAGTATTGGATAAAATCGTACTATTTTTCAGGATAAACACATAATAAGTAATTGAAATAACTTTTGAAATATTGTTTCTAGTGTTTCACGAGGCACGAGGCGAGGCGAGGTTTTGGTATCACCTCGCCTCGCTTTTTTAAATATCAATCTCCCCTCGCCTCGGCCTCGACCGAGGTAGAATGTTGACCAGCCTCGCCTCGCCTCGATTGGGCTAGTTATGATCCTCGCCTCGCCCGAGGTAAAATTTTTACTAATTTCGACTTATTTTGCGTGAATGTACATAATATGGTTAAAAAAACTTGTTAGAAAATAAATGTCTTTAAAACACGGAATATAAGTTGCTTAGTCTCTAAATTTGTATGACTACTCGAATGAAAACAGTAAATTCAAAAAAATTTGGCCTAAATATTATGTAAAGATGAAATCCCGGGATGTTTTTGTGACGATATACCTCGTCTCGCCTCGCCTCGGTTAGTAACGAGGATTAAAATTTTGAACCTCGCACTGCCTCGCCTCGTGCCTCGTAACCGAGGCGAGGTGAGGTTACCTCGTAGCCTCGGTGAAACCCTAATTGTTTCTCCTTTTCCCTGATTACGTCGTTACTTTTTTCTCCGGGTTTCCATTCTTTTTCAGTTTCAAATATTAAGTGTTTTCAATGCTCGGTAAGTTAAAAGCCTTCAGGGCTTCATTACACTCGCAGGAACTATGCATTGTTGACCAGAGAACCGGAAGATATTCCTGAATAAAGTATACAGTCGCTAGGATTGACCAGACCAATTATTCCCTAGGGAGATGTTACACGTTGCTAATTTGGTATTTAAATATAAGAAAAATTTAACTTAAATTTGTTTCTTGGCCATATTTTCTGTTACTCCGATATTAGTATTTTAATAGTTCTAATAATGTCACAAATGTCGTCTTGGGTACTTGATTACATACTCTAAAATAAAAAATGTTTTGACAAAATGGAAACCCGACTTCAAAAATCAAATATTCTAGTTCATGCCAATTTTAGTTCACCTAAGCAAAAATTTTTAAATATTATGTAGAATTATTGTTATTTTTGGAGACGGTGACAACATAGAAAAATTCACATAACTTTTGGATACCGCCTCCAAAAATAACAATAATTGTACATATATATTTAAAAATTTTTGCTTAGGTGAACTAAAATTGGCACAAGAATATGCAATTATTTTTTTACTTTTTAGTGCATTATTTGTTATAGAATATTTGATTTTTGTCGAGTTTCGAGTCGGGTTTCCATTTTGTCAAAATAGGTTTTATTTCTAGCTTTTTAGTGACTTTGAAGTTCTATAACTTATTTTATTTGTCTAAATATGGGTAGACCAACTAAACGACCTAACTTTTAGTGCATTTCTTTATAACAAATTTATTTTTATCCGTTTTTTTTTTGTAATTTTTAGTGCATTTTTTCATAAAAAATATTTTTTTTGGGGTCTTTTTTTTTTTTTTTTTAAATTTTTTTGAAGTCGGTTTTTAAAAAATGGGAAACCAAACCCTATAAACCAAAAAAAAATTCAAAATCGGTTCATAAATAACGGAGCTCTGAGGTGACACACATTAAAAAAAAAAACAAAAAAAAAACAGACGAATTGAGAAGCATCCTCCTTTTTGAAGTCGGAAATAAAATTATTAAATACAAATAAAAAATGCGTTTCTTAAAACGATCAATCATTTAAAATCACTCTTTACAACTATTCAACAGAAAACCACGTTGTTGTTAAAAGCCCTTTCTCTTTATTTAATAAAAAGAAATAAATAATAAAGAAAAAATTAAATATTAAATTTTACTTTCCATTATTTAAATAATAATAATATTTACGCATTTTTTTTTTATTTAAATACCCGTAATACGCTATATATTATATTCAACACACAAAATTATATTTCTTTAAATACTCGGGAGAGAACAATTGTTATGAAGTTCCATCCAATTTGGTCAGATTCTGTACACTAAATATTGTTTACAATTAACCAGGCTCAAATACGTGATATGAAAATTGATATTATATTTCATATAATTCAAATAAGTTTAAGCATAAATATCACGGATAATGTGCGTAAAGTCTTATGAGTGTACCTGATTCTAATTCTAAAGAACTTGAATGCTTTAGAATCAGAAAATTTTGTGGTTGATTACATATTCCACCATAAAAAATTCGTTACGCAGAAGCTGCTTCAACAGAGCGAATAGGGAATATGCATGAAAATGAATATGCATTTTTTTCACATTTATTTTCAGAATATGAAAACACTGTTAATACTGTAATAATATTTAAAAACGAAATTAAAATCCGACAAATATCATGGAAGCTATAAGCTTTTAAAGATTATTATCTGTCTCTTTCTTGCAAAAATACTAAAAACGGAGTTTTACGTGTATCTTAAATGGTGAAAGTGTAATATGACGTCACATAACATATCAAGAGGGCTATCACCCTCTTTGTCTAATCGGGAATTTCAATCATTCATATCTCGCTTATTTTTAAAGTTATTTAAAAAGTAATTTTACCTTGATATTTGTAAAGTAAACATGCTTCAATTCAAGTGAAAAAAAATTTTCATGCATATTCCCTATTCACTTTCGGATCATTTTTCTTAAACTCTAATGTGAACAGCGATATATTAAGAATTTTAATTGTCAATCTTAAATTGAATATATTTCTGTAAATATTAGTGTAACAGAAAAATGATACGAAACAAAATCATAGTAAAACTAATTGCCTACAACTTTACTTCTTACAAATTTTTCGAATCGAATATTAAGGGAGATATGCCAAATTTTTTGTTTCCTCCTCCCTCTAAACCTCCTTTCCCTTGCCCGATTTTAATCATTAACGAACTTGACCTTTCAAATACCAAATTTAATTACAATCGAAATAAAACTGTGACCGCTAGAGAGTCCAAAGCCACATAAACGTATATTTATATATATATATATATATATATATATATATATATATATATATATATATATATATATATATATGTTGATATATATATACAGGATGAGTCAAAAGTCATTGAGTTTTTTGAAAGGGTGGATATGGGATAAAAGTCTAAGATGAAAAGTACTTGGACATTTTTACACTTGACCCACCGTTACTTAGATATTAAATAAATAAAGTAACCAATTAGAGAAGCGCGTTAACGGAATATGAAATGGTGGGAATGAACGCAACGGCAGCAGATACACGTGAGGAGAGCGAGATCTCCCCACCACTACCGCAGAGCGAGTCAATCGTATGCGTTTCAAATCCGGTACAGTTTTTCTAGTAGAGTTTTGAAAAATTTTGGAAAAAAAACTTACCTTTTATTTTTCCGAAAAATCATTAACTGAATAATTCAGTTTTTAGAAATATTGTTTTTAAAGAATGTCCACCATTCTAGACGAAGTGGCTGAACGTTCTTAACAATTTTTATGATGACCTTTATTCTTATTCTAATAAGTATCTTATCTAAATAAATTGTAATCTTGTTTGGACATTTCTAACCTCCCTTGTGTATAAAGCCTCCCTTGTAAGAAAGTTGAAAGTGCGCAAACTTGACCCGAATGAATCTAAATCGATGAAATAAGTCATATAATACTCATAATAAACAAATTTCACGGAAAAGATTATTATCATTGAATACATTAAAATCGTTGTTAGTCCGGAGGATTAAAAAAAATTTGCGAAAAATTCAAATGAATCTTTTTATGAAAAGATTCTTTTTTAATGAAAAGTTTTAATGAAAATTAATAAAATAAACACATTAATTAATTGATAAACACCCTAATCTTTAAAATAGGGTGTTTTGCCAAAGTAGGAGGTATGGCAGAATCTGTTTACCGCATTGTTATTACCAAAATTAAAGTAAAAAATTCGTTACGCAGGAGCTACGTCAACTTAGCGAATTTCCTTAGAATATATAAATCACTCTCTAGCGGTCATAATTTTAGTGTGATCAAAATGAAATATAATATCTGATATGACTTTAGTATTTGCAAAAGTTAAATTTATTAATAGCCAAAATAGAACGATGTTGTATAACGATTATAGTTTATAGTTACTATGGAAACGACAAACAAAATTTTTTTACAATAAAATATATTTCATGTATTCGTATCAAACAAACACAAAATATTAAATATCTCTCTTAATATTAGAATAATCGAAAAATGTATAAGGAGTAAAGTTGTAGAAAATCAAGTTTGCTACAATTCATTACTTGATCATTTTTCTCAAACTCTAATGTGAACAGAGATATTTAGAATTTTAACTTTCAATCTGTAATTGTAAATATTTCTGTAAATATTAGCGTATCAGAAAAATGATAAGAAACAAAATTACAGTAAAACTTAATACCTACAAATTTTGTGTTTTCTTCTCCCTCTAAACCTCCTTTCCCCTCGCTCGATTTAACCCATTAACGAACTTGACCTTTAGAATACCAAAAGCGACTCAAATACCAAATTTCATTCCAATGGGAATAAAACTGTGACCGCTAGAGAGTCTACAGAAATTTAAAAAAAGTACACATATATATATATATATATATATATATATATATATATATATATATACATACAAATTTTAGCGATAGTGATTTTTAACATCTTATAGGTAGGATCGATGGACATTTGAAGAAATTTTTACAAAATTCCAACATTGGTGCAAAAACAATAGCTGCATTTCCGTTGGAGGAAATTCGCTAAAAAGTTCATATTTTTGCTAAAAGCATTGAAATTGGTAATACATAATTTGATTTTTGAAAAATGTTTCGAACAATAGTCATTATTTTATAGGGAATAACTTCGCACTTTAAAGTTTTGGTCTATCTCTTACTGATTGCAAAATAAAATTTAGAGTTAAGGGATTAGGTGAGCTATATAGGTTAATTTACTAATTTCAAGAAACCTCCTGACTATTTGACTGGGCTACATGCTCATATAGCCAAAATCAATGACTTATTCGAAATTAAATTTACTTTAATTTTAGTAATGACAATATTTGCGATAAATCTTTAGAGATATTTAAAAAAAGCAAATTTACCACCCCTTTCAGCTCCTTAAATTGGCCTTCTGCCATACCTCCCACTACAGCAACACATTCTATTTTGTCGAGTAGGGTTCAACGAATGTGTGAAAAATTGTATTGTGTAAAATTGCAAAGATCCATTTTGTATTTGTCACTTAGGGTGGATCCATACTATAATGCCGATCACAGTTCGTTCTCGGTCCGATCGATTATATTTATATTGTTATTCTCGATTCGACCGAAACTTGACTGTTAACGGATAGTATGAATGCACACATTGTTTTTTACTTGAGAATATTTTACAAGACCCAGATCGAACCAAGAACGAACCGTGATCGGCATTATAGTGTGAATGCACCTTTATCCTCCGTACTATGTCGTTTAAACAACTAAATACAGCCAGTGTGCTGGCAACAGAATGTCGGCAACGAACTACAAGATAAAAACATTAAAATTTGAATTTATATGTATTCTTATCTGTACTTATTCCCACGCTGTGTGTATAATTACAAATGGTTTTTTTCCTCATTACCAATTATCATCATATCACAAAGATGACATCTTAAAAATTTCTTGATTTGTATGGAAGTTGTGTCTGTCGGTCAGATTTTATATGATTTCTACAAAATTTTTATATTGTTCTAAAAATATTATGATATATATATATATATATATGCATATATATATATATATATATATATATATATATATATATATATATATATGTATATACAGACCGTTTTCAAAAACATTTCTAATAGAGAATCAATGTTAAACAAATATATAAAATATTTACTATAAAACCATACATACACACTGAAACTGAATTTCTGGACTAGAATATTGGGTGACCATATTATAGGACCATTGTTCATTGACGGATCTTTAGATATTCAAAAATATTTGAGTTTATTACGAAATAATATTTTGCCAACTGTTAGAGCTGTTCCTAATTTAGACCTGGAATCTGTATGGTTCCAACAAGATGATTGTTCTGCACACAATGCCATGATATTAAGGCTGTTCCTGGAACAAACTTTCCAGGAACGTCTTATTAGTGGTTTTGGATCCTTCAAGTGGCCAGATCTATCTCCTAACGACTTTTTTTTGTGGAGTTTTCTCAAAAAAAAAAAGATCAATTCGCGGAATAGGCCTGAAAATTTGCAACAATCAAGGCAAAGAATTGTTGACAATTGTGCGAATATTTCTCCTCAAGTGCTAGAAAACACTCGGGTAGATTTCTACAATCGACTCGGATATTGTTCAGCTAATAATGGAAGTTTAGCTTTTTCTTTTCCTTTTTGGGGTTTTATTTTTCTTTTAATTTGTGTGGATTGTGTTTTATATTATATTTTCAAACATATAAATAATAAGAGATATTCAAAAAAGAATTTTCAATTGTTAGATGTAATGCTAAGCTTATGACGACAACAATGAACATATTTAACCCGCTCTCATTACTTGTTAATGCATTACTGAGTACAAAACAGTCCAGCAAGCATACACAACAGACACACTAAAGAATACCCCCACTATTTTTATATGTTTATTAAGTATATTGTGTATAGTTATTATACTGCATAATATTTAACATTGATTCTCTATTAGCAATGTTGTCCAACGCATACGGTATAAATAAATAAATATATATATATATATATATATATATATATATATATATATTTGCTGAGACGTTGTTTGATGGCAATTTACATATATATATTTTTAATCTGTATACATTATTTATTCAGTTATATTTTTCCGGAAATGAAATTTACCGGAACTAATAGATTAGATAAATAATTTTTCACAATATATATATATTATTATTATAAAATTGTAATGATAATAATTACATTTTTGAGGGTTTTCATTGTAGTCAATATTTTTTTCTATATTTAAATTGAAGAATAACTCCCGTTCATAAAAATTGAACCAGTTAAACCCTTCGAAGCGTTATTGTATGTAATATACATATATTTATTAATATATATGCTTAGAATGTGACTTACTGGTGGTTCAATTTTTATAAACGGGAGTGTACAATGGAAATCACTTCTGCTAACTAAGCCAATATTAATAACCAGCGTTAGCTAAGCGAATTTCTTCAAATATGTATCTATACAAATAAATAAAATCGAAGTGTCTGTTTGTAATGTCAAAATAACAGCTTTTTACTAATTGCGTAGTCTCCGAAACGGCTGAACCCATTTTGACGGGACTTTCTCTGCAGATAGCTGATGTTATAATGAGTAACTTAGGCTACTTTTATTTTAGACTAGCCGTACCCTGCGCCCGTTCGCTGACACTGAAGATTCGGATTTTGTTCACAATTCCATGGGTTTTAATTTTTTTGCGCGGTACCCTAATTCTTTTTCTAAAATAAAAGTAGCCTAAGTTACTCATTATAACATCAACTATCTGCCAGTGAAAGTCCCGTCAAAATCGGTCCTGCAGTTTCAGAGATTAGCCGGAACAACCGCCGGATTAGACAGACTAAAATTTAAAATTATTTTTTTGTTATAAGTACCGTATATACTTTCATATGCATTTAATAAAAAGCTGTTATTTTGATATTACAAACAGACACTTCAATTTTATGTATTTGTATAGAATAAAAACTATTTTGACAAAATGGAAACCCGACTTCAAAAATCAAATATTGTATAACAAAAAATGCACTAAAAAGTAAAAAAATAATTGCATATTCTTGTGCCAATTTTAGTTCACCTAAGCAAAATTTTTTAAATATATATGTACAATTATTGTTATTTTTGGAGGTGGTGTCCAAATTTGATGTGAATTTCTCTATGCTGACACCGACTCCAAAAATAACAATAATTTTACATATATATTTAAAAATTTTTGCTTAGGTGAACTAAAATTGGCACAAGAATATGCAATTATTTTTTTACTTTTTAGTGCATTTTTCTTTTAGAATATTTGATTTTTGAAGTCGGGTTTCCATTTTGTCAAAATAGGTTTTATAATATTATACTTCTAAATAAATAAATTTAAAAAACTAAAACCCGACTACGAAAAAAACATGAAACAAGTTTTGAAGAGCCTTGTAAATATTTCTTGTAGTCAAAGACTACAAGACTGTGATGTACAAAGCAAAACTGTAACAACTCGGCATTCGACTACGATAACTATTTACAAGGCTCTTCGAACTTGTTTCGTGCTTTTGCCGTAGTCGGGTTTTAGTTTTTTCAACTTATTTATTTAAGACTTTTTAGTATAATATTTGGAATCTTTGAATTAAAATTCTTCATTTGATACCAAACTCGTTATATATTTTTTTTAAATAAATTTTTTAAGCAGAAATTTCTCGCGTATCATAGACATTTCTAAAATAGTACACAGAGGGTATAATTTAGAGACACGTTAGCTAGCACCAAATAACAAAGGGTTTATATTATACTGCATTTAAAATATTCATCAAATATAACATATAAAATAATTTAAAGTATTTCTTTTTTTTAAATAATTTTATCGCTGTTGAAACATCCTTTTAAAAATCATTTGACCCAATTCTATTAGATAGCGGTCGGTCCGAATAACAATTCTTCCATTAATAAATCTTAATAAACCCTTCAATAATCGTTTTACTAACTACAAAACACACAGACACGGTGTTAACCAATCTTTAAAAAATATTTCTTTACACTTATGAGTATATATTTATGAATGGCTTTTGTAATCGAATTTAGAGTACCAATTAATTATCATAATTTGTGATATATATATATATATATATATATATATATATATATATATATATATATATATATATATATATATATACATATATATATATATATATATATATATATATATATATATATATGTATATATATATATATATATATATATATATACATATATATATTTATAAATGAGATACACGAACAAACAGCTCAGGAAATACATAGAATTGCTTCATATCATCAAGCCATTTAGTTTGCGTTGCTTCTGTTCAATTCAATTCATAGTTCATTCGCTGTGACCGATTTTTTACCATTTCAGTGTAAATTGGATTGACGTATTATCCGTAATGTTTAACGTTATATTTTCATTAGTCATTATATCTATACATATGAAATTACATGCCCTGACTAATTCATCATTGCCAAGCCAAAGATATTGACGTTAGAAACATTTGGAAGGTGCACTAAGAAAATAGCCACCTAATACCTAATACACCTATACCCGAAGTATAATATACAATATGTCTATTAACATAGACCCAATAAGAACATTGCAAAATTCACAGACATTTCTAGAGTGCAGTTTCGGTGGAACAAGGCTGTCCACATCATTGTTCACTGTACACAGGCAGTGATGTACATAATCACTGTCTGTATACATATCAATGAATACATATTCTACATTCTGCATTCTACTAATATCTGTGAGTAACAGAGTGCACCATATCATGGTGTGCTGTATATGGACAGCGATAGATACATACATTGTTTCTAGATTGGGTGTAGTTTAAAAAATACATGGTATACCAGGATACATTAAGTTTAGTCCCGACATTGTAACGAATGAAAATATTGATCGCAGAAAAAATGTTGGTATTAGTGTTTATCAAATGACCTAATTAGTCCCTTTCCCCAAAATGTTTTACTGAAATAATAAGTGATATGGGTACCACTCTACTTATATTATGATATAGTTCAGGCATTTAGTTCGCTATAATGAATTTTTAGCGAATTCAATTGGTGGATTTCACTAGCAAACTTTACAATCGTCTTCAAACACTGAATTCTGGTGTCCAGTATACCAAAAAATAATTCACGAAGGATGCTTGAAGCAAGATTTAAACCACTTGATGAAGATAGAGTACTAAATCTTAGACTTTAACGTATAGCCTGGCGTCAAACTTTATATTCATGCTCATAAAACTACCAATTAATTGGATGCAAACAGAAGTTATGTTACTATTTAAAATATTATATTTTTTAAATGTGTCGAAATGTAGACACTTCATTGTTATTGTGAGTTTAAGTGTGTTTTGTTTTGTCTGAAACGTCAAAGGGATAAAGTTCAGTAAAAAAATTTAAAAAATTGATCACAATGACGACGAAATTTTACTGGCAAAACATCAGTTTTTTGTTAATGACAAATATTTTACTCATGCCAAACTTTTTTAGCTTGTGTTATATGCATCAGTAAGATATCATACACTACACCAGTGATTACCAGACGAAATCTGCGGCCCGGATTCGGAATTATTAATTTTATAAATTTCTATGATTTTATGTACAATTAGTTATGTCAAAAGTTATGTGAAATATGTCGAACTATAATTTTATGTATTCAAATAAAACGAATAATATACTTTATTACTATAAACATATAATATAAAGTATAATATAATATATTATTCATATTATTTGAAATTCAATTATTTGAAATATGATCACACCTTTCTGAGCGCTCATTGACTAAGTTTATACATATTCCGACATTTTCCACACTACTTTTGATTACTGATTGTTCTTTGATTAGTACAGAACGTATAATGTGGGTACACATTCAAGTGTTCCATTAAATTCGGCTCACTGTGAGAAAAAAAATTTCAATCTGGTCTGTTTCTTAAAAAGTTTTGTGATCTCTGCCTTATACAGATCGACATATTATAGATATACAAGAGAAATACTATCGTCTTTATACGTGGTGTACATTTTTCAAAATTTTACAGTTGATTTGTGTAGAAAGCATACAGCCTTTGAAAAAATATGCAGCCTTAGAATAAAAGTGGTTAATATTTTTATAATGAACTAACTGTTATTCGACACATTTTGGAAAAAAGTATACCGTACGTGTTGGACAGCATTACAGAGAATCAATGTTAAATATTATTTACTACACTACGTCTATTATAAAACCTATTTTGACAAAATGGAAACCCGACTTCAAAAATCAAATATTCTATAACAAAAAATGCACTAAAAAGTAAAAAAATAATTGCATATTCTTGTGCCAATTTTAGTTCACCTAAACAAAAAAATTTTAATATATATGTAAAATTATTGTTATTTTTGGAGTCGGTGTCAGCATAGAGAAATTCACATAACTTTTGGACACCGCCTCCAAAAATAACAATAATTGTACATATATATTTAAAATTTTTTGTTTAGGTGAACTAGAATTGGCACAAGAATATGCAATTATTTTTTTACTTTTTAGTGCATTTTTTGTTATAGAATATTTGATTTTTGAAGTCGGGTTTCCATTTTGTCAAAATAGGTTTTATTTCTCGCTTTTTAGTGACTTCAGTTCTATAACTTATTTTATTTGTCTAAATATGGGTAGACCTACTACTAACTTTTAGTGCATTTCTTTATAACACATTTTTTTTACCCGTTTTTTTTTTTTTTTTTTTTTAATTTTTAGTGCATTTTTTTATAACAGTTTTTCAGTTTTTTTACCCGTTTTTTTTTTTTTGTAAAAATTTTTTTTAAAAATTTTCTTATTTTCCCATTATGAATGAGTATATCCTTTCAAAAAAAAAAAATTTCGCAGAAATCGGTTATCACATATAAAATGAGGATTTTCCTCGATTTCCCGGGGATCCCCTCATCAGAATACGATTTGGTGACAATGGGAAACCAAACCCTTTAAAACAAAATCGGTTCATATATGACGGAGTTCTGAGGTGACACACATAAAAAAAAAATACAGACGAATTGAGAACCATCCTCCTTTTTGAATTCGGGTTAAAAATAGATTCAATAGGAGCATTGTGTACCATGATACGGTGCACTCTGTTACACCCAAATTCACAGCCATTTGTAGAGTGCAGTTTCGGTGAAACAAAGCAGTCACATCATACAGACAGTGATGTGTACATCACTGTCTGTATACATATCACTGTCTGTGTACAGTGTGCCATGATAATTTGGGTGTAACAGATTGCACCGTATCATGGTGTGCTGTATATGGACAGCTTGGTTGTACTTTAAAAAACACGCTGTACATTTGGCAGAAATACACTTTAAAAATGTTCACTACTTATGAAACCGATGGTACTATAACACAAAATTTTATTTTGTTTCACTGACGCTCCTCAAAGCTCTTATGATTAAAATATGCAAAAAATGCAGTAACGAATGAAATGTATAAAAATATGAAGCGAATGGAGCTCAGAGTATTTGAAAAGTCATTTGAAATACATTTCTAGCCAAATATATTTCTTATCAGACGTATGTTGTATGTTAAAAGATATTCCGCTACATATTTCTTATATTAATAGCTGTTTATAAGTTGCAAAAAGTATTGCACGCTATACAGGAAGAACGTATATTATAGATATCCAAATTTCAGTAACTTTTTAGTGAATTCGTTTAGAGTTTAAACGCAATCATTCGTTATGTGTTTCAAATATAAGTGAAATTTCACAAAAATCAAACGCTTAAAACAATATCAAGAATCAAATTTAAGAAATTTTTATTGCAAAATAAACGATACTTTAAATTCGGTTCAGAAATAAAACAATAGGGAATATGCATGAAAATTTTTTTTCACATTTATTTTCAGAATATGAAAATACTGTTAATACTGTAATAATATTTAAAAACGAAATTAAAATCCGACAAATATCAAGGAAGCTATAAGCTTAAGATTATTATCTGTCTCTATCTTGCAAAAATACTAAAAACGGAGTTTTACGTGTATTTTAAATGGTGAAAGTGTAATATGACGTCACATATCAAGAGGGCCATGATAATATTTGTAATATGCATGATTATAAGTATTAGAACAATAAAATCGTAAATATTTCTGAAAAAAAAATATTTAGATTTACAGAAATAAATAATAGTTTAAAAAAACTAAAAAAACACGCTTTTATAGAAAATCCAACTAAAAAATAGAAAATAAAATTTAACAAATTTGGATTAAGAAAAGTGTAAATAAGAAACAAATGTATATTAATGGAATAACTATTGACACTATGCACCCCACGCTTTTTTCCATTAATATACATTTGTTTCTTATTTACACTTTTCTTAATCCAAATTTATTAAATTTTATTTTCTATTTTTTAGTTGGATTTTCTATAAAAGTGTGTTTTTTTAGTTTTTTTAAACTATTACTTATTTTTCATTTTTTAGTTGAAGTTCGCGCACTAGCTCTATCTCTCTTACTCTCATGCAAAGGATGCGGAAAGAAATTGATGAATCCTGGCGAATCTAATCAGGATAATCGGATATTTTATTCGAATTATTGCATTGTCATCGGTCTTTGACAGGTGTGCAAAATTTGAATTAAATCTGATCGTTCAAAGTAGGAGAAAATCGAGCCCAAAAGGGTCGGTTACATACATACATACATACGTACAGGTGAAACTAATAAAAAGCGTATAAAAATAGATAAATTGTACTAAATTTTATTTTCTACAACTTTACCAATTATAAATTTTTCCATTTTAGATATTCCAAATTTTGTGTTTATATGAATTCGGTTCTGGATTTCGTTCCGACAAAAGCAACAGTATTTTTCGAGTTTTGGTTCAGTTTCGAGTGATTAATTGACAACAACAACTGCAGTGGGGGGCTGCAGTTTAGAATATGCTATGTATGTGTTATTGCATGCTTAGCTTACTATGTTTGAACTGAAATAAACAGATTTTCGGTTTATGTTGGGGATATGATTTTCGGTTCAGTTTCGATTCGAGGCCATGCACAAAATGTTGGAGTAAACTAAGGCGAATTCGAAAAATTGTTACAGAATATTTATTTAGATATAAACAGAATAAATGTTTGTATAACTTTAGTTATTGATCTCAGTTCTGTTTTCAATAAGCTCTTGATAAATTTTCTTAAGCTAGTGGATTTTGTGAAATTTGACTTTGAATTTGAACACAAGATAGCGGATTGCGACTAAACCAATCGAAAAAATCGAGCAAAAGGTACAATGGAAAATTGTACAAATAACAATGTCGATAGATTTAATATTTTTTATGACATCCTGTACAGTTATTATTAGGCTATTATAAGTTCTTAATTCATACACTTTTCGACCCGATTTGTTTCCAACTCATAAGATTTTCCTATAAAACAAATTTCAATCTAACAAAAGTTATGTATCATTTTATAAAGAATTTTTTTTTAAATCTCATTGACTGGACTATTAATTGTTTGACCGATTTTAATATTATGTGACGCGTCATGAGATATTCCCCCTTTTTACATTCAATCTGTGTCTATTCCAGTTCGAACAAACTATATAATTGGTGAGTTGACTAATATCGGGTACATTTTAGTTAACTATAAAAAGTTTCGTCTAGTATTTGTTCGAGGTTATTTTGATTAAATTTATATTTCAGTTTTAGATAACTTTTGATTTTGGAAATACCATGTTCATTAAATTCGAAGAAATCTGTTTTATGTGTATCAATTTTCATATATCTAATTTTAAAATACATTTTCCAAAAACTCGTAAACACGTATTAACGAAATTCCTGAAAGGAAATAGAGCTATTGTCTCGTACCGACTTTAAAATTTTGGAAAAATTTCTTCAAATGTCCATCGATCCTACCTAGTAAATGTCGAAAATCAATATCTGTAAAATTTATATATATATATATATGTATATATCTATAATTTCTAAAATTTAAAATTTGGTGCATAATAATAAAGAGCAATGTCTTTGCCTTTTTAGGTTCCATCCTGTTTCGCAAAGGTTCATAGATTAATCCCGCACAGACTAAAACTGCTCCGGGTGCATCGATTTTAGATGATTTCTCAAAGACGTGCTTTTACGGCCCTTACGAGAGTATGTTTTATTGCATATTTTACACTGAGATTTTTCTCGGACATGCTCATCTAGTTTAAAATAAGACTAAATCACATTTTGCGCCGGTGGTGACATTGTTGATTCACTTGTCAAATAGATTGTTTAAGATGAAACACTAAAACAATAATGTAAATTGTTGAAATAAATTTTAAAAAATCCATATAACAACACGTCTAATTAAAACACGTTGTGATTTATTTACAATCAGAAATGCTAAACAAAACAAACAACATCCGCGTCCGCAAAAGATACCCAAAGAGCATTGAGATTTTTGCGGATGCTAAAATTAATGCGGAAGTTCCGCGGCGATTGCGGATGCGAATATCCGCACCATTAAGAACATATGTCCTCCTCTCATGTCACATTTTTTCGTTGAAATAAGTAATCTTGTTAAGGATTGGCAATTTAAAAAATGCCAATTACGCCTTTAATGGTGCATGAACTTAATAAAAAACAATTGTGTGTAGTCATTTGCAGAGCATGTTTTTTAATTCGAAAAAAAAAATTGTCAACAATTAAAAATGTGACAGACATCTAATTGTTTCTGTATTTAAAACGATTTATTATGTAACATACAAACATAATTAAAATAACAAACATTTTGTTTGTTTTTCTTCTCATAATACACCTAATAAAAAACATACTAGTACGGAAGACAGGGTACATTTTCTAGCCGATTGGGGTACATTACTATACCAAAGATTAATCGATGTATTTTGATCTACAGAACACGGCCTTTAAAGAAGGCAGTGCTTGGCTGTAAAAAAAAAGTGTAATAAATTGTTCTAAACAATTTTTATTTAAAAAAATACAAAAAATTAAATGTTTTAGACATTTTTACTGGTATTTTATCTCATTCAAAGCAAAAAAAATTCGTTACGCAGGAGCTGCTTAACGAACTTCCTTAGAATACGTAAATCACTCTCTAGCTGTCACAATTTTAGTCTGATTGAAATGAAAAGTCGTATCTGATATGATTTTAGCAAAGCCATTTTATTAATAAATGGGCATAAAGAAAGAAGAAAACACAAAATATAAAATATCTCTCCTAATATTCAAAAAATCGAAAAATGTATAAGAAGTAAAGTTGTAGAAAATCATGTTTGCTACAATTCATTACCTGATCATTTTTTCTCAAACTCTAATGTGTACACACATATTTAGGAATGTAACTTTCAATTTTAATTCGTAAATATTTCTGTCAATATTAGGGTGACAGAAAAAATGATAAGTACCAAAATAATAGTAAAATCTATAACTTTACTTTTTAGACATTTTTCGATTTTTCCAACATTAAGATAGATATACCAAATTTTGTGTTTCCCCTTCCCTCTGAACCCTTCTTCTCTTGCCCGATTTTGCTCATTAACGAACTCGATCGTTCAAATAGCAAAAGCACCTCACATACCTAATTTTATTCCAATCGGATTAAAACTGTGACCGCTAGAGCGATTACAGACATATATTCATATATATATATATATATATATATATATATATATATATATATATATATATATATATATATATATATATGTATATAAATTTTAGAGACGGTGATTTTCGACATTTACCAGCTAGGGTCGATGGACATAGGAGATATTTTTGCGAAAATTTGACTTTGGTACTATATTTCCTTTCAGGAAATTCGCTAAAAAGTACTTGTGATTTTCCCATCTTTGTGATCCCGAAAAAAATAATCAATCTTCAAAAATACGCCATTATTTTAACCATTTTCAAGGCTCATAAGTTTCGTATAATATTATAATTTTTTTCTGATAGTTTGACCATTTAAAACTAAAAAATAATTTCAAACTATCAGAAACAAATTTTTAAGGCCCAAAACATTAAATTTTCCTATTTATTTATAACAATTTAATCTTGATTCACATTATAAGTCCGTGCTCGATACGCTGTTGGTTTAATCTGGATTCGATAAATACACCTGCGATACACCTCAAAGAATATCTGAACGAGATCGGACTTGTCATGGTAGTGTGAATATATTTTGAATTCCACTCCGCTTTGTTGTCTATCAGGAACAGTCCCCGTGCTATCAAATTTCTGAATCAGCATCTAAAAGAATGCTATAATAGCTTATTTTTCGATTGGCAAATTACTAAAAAGACTTTTACACGATCCAAGCATGTTTTACTACTCGCATTTAGCTTAAAATACGGAACGACAAAGACTGAAACAAGATTTAAATCGAAACAACAGAGTGTGGATACATGGGGATTTAAATCGAGAGCGAACCGACAGACCAAGGCCTTATCGTCCTATTTTACAACCAAGCTCTTTTGAAAATTGAGTTCATCAGATCGAAAAAACTAGCCTAGAACCTTTATATCCCGCGAAAAGTACCCTGATTCCCGGACTATGCGGTACAGACTGTTTGTTTGTTTTTTTTTCTGGTAATCAGTTAGTAAAGTAATTCCATGTGTGGAAGTTTATAAAATTAAAAAAAAAAAAACAAGTATACATTGAATACAAAAAGATATTTATCAGAAAAACATTGCAGAAAATAAAAATAATAAAACAAAAGTATGCGTGTCAAGGTAGTTTATTTGCAATCAACATGTTTAGTTTAGTTTAGTGTTTAACTAATAAATAATACAATTCTTCTAATAAGTTACCTATATTATATACATTTTATTATTATTATTATTATTATTCAAACCTAATCAATTTATTACAATCGAAAACAAAATGCATTTTTAACACAGAGAAATTATAATGCCTAGTTTATATTAGTTGTATAAATAGCTTGGCTGACTAACGCTGTGCGCGATAATTTTGGGACTAATGATGGTTCTGTCAACAATAAATAATGGTGGTTCTGTAATACAATGAATCATTGCCGAATCTAACAAGCCGTAGGGTGGATTTATCTCAGAGTGTTAAGTGTGTAGCGTTACGCTCCTAAAATCAATTATACTTTCTTTTAGAAACCATTGCTTCTCAACTATATCCGCCCGAAGTTACCACGGTAATTGTTATTATGTACATTACCTTGGTAATTATCAACAAACATAATTTGACACTCATTCAATAAAGATAATTATGTGTCTGTGGATTCCCTAGCGGTCACAGTTTTAGTCTGATTGCAGTGAAATTTGGTATTTGAGGTGTTTTGGTATTTGAAAGGTCAAGTTCGATAATGGGTATTGTGAATGATTTTTCATACATAGAAATTGATGTCAAAGAATGTTAAGATAGATAATGTTACTAGTCCAAGTAGCCGAGCGGTCTAAGGCGTTACGTCTGCGCAGTATGCATACTTGGAAACTGGGAGGTTATGGGTTCGAATCCCGACATCGGCAGTTTGTCAATTATTAAGAAAAAAAGGGGGCGGTTAATTGACTAAACTGTCGGCGTATGGACAAGACCGAAGTAGCCGGCTATACTTGAGAAGGTTTTCTGCAGTTTCCTTCACGAACTCCAGATGAATATCGGCATAGTTCCTATCAGAGTCGGCTGCAGCCGCATATCCTACCAATTCCTAGTCTACACACAAATTCCTTACACTCCACTCACATTCTCACATCCTAAGGCATCACAATGGACCTTATGGTCGAAGTGTAGCCCGTCCAAGGCAGCCGTTGCAATCTATCTCTTTCTATCTAGATAATGTTTCTATTTGATGCAACTTTACATATAACTTTATATGTTAGTGCATTATTTACGTATGTGTGATATTTCCTTTCTTGTAATTGGTATAATTTGATCATGTAACTAAGGGTGCATTCGTCTTGGACGCTCACACGCTTCAAGCGCGCTCAATCGTCGTTTTCAGCGTTCGACTTGGCGCTGTGAGTGTCAAAAAATCACTATTGCGGCTGAGTTCATGAGGTAGATCTCGCGCTCACAGACGCTTACTCCATAGAGGTAGGGCAGCAAAAGCGTGAGCGCCAAATCTTACTATTTATCAAAACGAATGCTTCCTGAGCGTAAGCTAACCAAACTTTTGTCATATTTATTAAAATACTTAAAATTAAAATTGTTTACAAATCAGTAAAATTGGCTAACTATTTACCCAGATTATTTTCGATCGATTTAAATGATTCAAAATCTGATAAAACGTATTCTATTTCTGTTACTTCCGACGAAATAAAACGTCGCCATGTTGATACAAACTAACGCTCACAACGTCCAAAACGAACGATATTTTCTGATCGATTCTAAGCGTTCGTAGGCCAACATGAACACCAATAATTTGTGCTTATAAGCGTAAGCGCTCAAAGCGTGTGAGCGTCCAAGACGAATGCATCCTAACTCGATCGTAAGAAATATTAAACAAGAAGGGAATTAAAGCCGTTAAAAAAGATACTATTGATAACTCTCATGTGAATTTCATCGTGTGAAATATATTCAAATTCACGTGCACCAAGACGCGGCTATCCGCAAGTGTTAAATATAATAGTGTATAATAGTCGCTAAACTGATACCTAACATAGAATACAATATTTTATTTTTTTATAATTTGAATGAATTATAGGAAGTTGATAATAGGATTTTAACTTTCACTTAAAAATTTCATATTTGCATGCAGCAACTGTAACTGTATATATACACCATAATTGATATCAAAATGCGTAGTATTACACTTACTATTTACGGCAAACCAAAACGGATTCAATATGAGAATTTAAGAAAATTAATTCAATGTGCATTATTTTTTTCTATTTGAATTCATAATATAGAGTAAAAGTGGACCTCATTACGTGTTTTTACACCCAGCATAAATATACAGTAGAACTTTTAATTAAATTAAATACTGATATGAAAAAATTAACTCGTCAACCAGGAATCGAACCTCGGGCCTCTGGATAACTAGTCCAGTATGCTTCCGCTACACCAAAGACGATTGTAACGTAATAGCCAACTTTTTCATATTATTCTAATTTTTTATTTATTTAGACAGTATTACTTCTGTTGAAGTGATTTATTTATTTAATATTTGTTTATTTGTGTATACTTTCGCTCTCAATCGTTTACGCAAGTAAAGCCCATTACACAATGAAAAAAATAAGGAATAAAATATAAGATATAAGATATAGCACAGCGACCAAAACACAATAGGCGATAAGATATAATATTCAACCAATTACAGCGGTTGAATGCCAGCTGCTGGTGTGTGCACAAATGTCAAAAACATAAGTCGGAGAGTCGACTGCGCATAGCATCCTGCGCATAACATTGTTATTGGCTGGGAATAAGAAACAAGGAATAGATATCCAACGCGACGGAAATTGATCAACGGATCTGCCATCTGCTGGATTCTACTATTCCTTATATCTTATATTTTATTTCTTATATCTTATTCTTATATCTTATTTTTTTCATTGTGTAATGGGCTTAACTTGTGAGAGACGATTTTCCGTGCTGAAGCGCATTAAGATGGTGCTTCGTTATTTACTGGGGAAGAATTTCTGGACTGGTTGATTATCCTAAACATAGAATCGGATCTTATAAAAGATAACGACGATAGCAGCTTTTAAGAACGATTTACTGACAATCTAGCTAAAATTTCTACTCTATTAAAAAAATGTTAATAGACTAGATTCAGTTATAATTAATGGAACTTTTTACAAATGTACATCTTTGAAAATAAAAACTTTTAAAAACTCTTAGCTATTATTATTATCATTTGGTTTGTGGGCGGCGGGCCTTAAAGCCATAAGGCCACCCGAGCACCTTAAGCCCAGTCATGAGACATTTTTTCGACCAGTACCCTCCCCATGTAACGAATCGTAACAAATAACACACACCCTCCCTTAGTGACCCTTACGTAATTTATGGATAGCCCCAGTACAAATATTTCGCTTCACAGTCGATAAAAAAGAAATGTTTTAATAATTGCAAAACATTTAGATTAGTATCATTTTTCAATTTCATCAAATTCTTAAGAACAGTGGATTTGCAAGTGAACTACCTTAAATTAAGAATTACATTTCAGTTCATTTAAGAATAATAATTTCAGTTTTACTTTCTTAAATACAAAGTAATGGATATTTAAAAAAAAAAACAATAATTATAATAATAATTCTATTATCATAAACAAATTATTTATGTAAGTATTTATGTGCGTGAAATGTTTTTTGTTGACAAATATCCGTATTTCATAAACAACAGGATAATAAATCAGGCTGAATTAACCGAAAAAAAAATTGTATAGACAACAAATTAAGATTCCGTATCTTGAGTTTGATAAAAATGTGATCAAAAGTACCTTGCATCAATTAGCTTAGCTATTGATAACTGACCACTTTGATCACGACGTCTGTTGGCCACAAAAAGTAACCAGATTTAGTGTGGAGTATAAGTTATAGCTGGCCCAGATCTCCAGTATAGTTTATAGTATCTATAGAAATATCTGCATTAACAAAATTTTGACATTTCACACTGTCAAAATTTAGAAAATAATAATTATTTGAAATAAAAAATAAATTATTATTTCGTTGTATACAAAAGACAGTCATGTTTTTTAATTCCCGCCTTCAGGTCAGTTCTCAATAGAATTCATGGATAGGTTATAATTCTGACCATTCTAAAAAATAAGTCTTAGCGGAAAAATTGTTTTTTAGACGTCTTGCCAATGAAAGTATTTAAACAGGACTACAACATGTCCAAAAATCAGTCAATTTAATTGAACCCTTTTTTCCCCTATTTTAATTTTAATTTGTAAAATACTTCAATCCAAATGGGTAGTAGAAGTATATTAATTTGTAAAGAAGTCTCGAATATCGTCACAGTTTGAGTGGATCAGTCTATTTTCAAAATGACGGGGAGGAAACATATATTTAATACTAAGTATTAAATATATGATTAAAATATGGTTTAAATAAGTTGCCCTTCTACTTTTAAATAAGTTCCCCATACGCGCATATAATAGTCAAAGCAAATTAATTCAGCTCTAGATACAGAAGATTTATTTCCTATAGTTATTGATATTAATCGATATCGTCGAAAGAGAAAAATAAAATGGTCGTAACGGAAAAACTGTTCATTTTCGGAGATAGAAAGCATTTATTTTTTAGAATGAATTAAAAATCCGTCAAATCTACATCTATTTTAATGTTACAGAAAAATGAAAAATAACTTTTTCATGAAAAGCTCGAATCTTGCAAATAAAGCATTACCGGACCCAGGCCCACATTACAAACTTTTAATGATCTTGTTTGTATCCACGAAAAAAGTATTTTTGCGTACTATTATCATTTCTTTAAATAATTATCATCCCTACTGAAACACTCTATATACAGCCCGTTTAGTTTACATCTACGGATAGTAGATCTCCCACGAGTATGAGAGAGTACATATGTATACATTAAGCAATGGAGGTCTTGTAGGTGTGTGTTGGTTGTCTGTCGTACGATATACGTTCAGATGACGCTTGTGGAGTAGGGTTTGTGATGTATGTGTACTGATGCAATCATTAGTATGTGAATGCTTTTGGAAAATACGTATTATTTTATTTTTGGTATCATTACAACAATGGGTTATTATTACACAAAAAAAGAAAAAGTGCAAATTGTACAAATTAGACCTGGAATCTGTATAGTTGCAACAAGATGGTTGCCCTGCACACAATGCCATGATAGTAAGGCAGTTTCGGGAAGAAACTTTCCAGGAACGTCTTATGAGTGGTTTTGGAACCATGAAGTGGCCACCGATCGCCAGATCTATCTTCTAACGACTTTTTTTTATGGGGTTTTCTCAAAACACAGATCTATTCGCGGAAAAGGCCTGAAAATTTGCAACAATTAAGGCAAAAAATTGTTGACACTTGTGCGTATATTTCTCCTCAAATGCTAGAAAATACCCGGGCAGATTTCTACAATCGACTCGGATATTGTTTAGCAAGTGATGGAGGAATATTCGAACCGTTAGTTTAACTTTTTTTTTTGTCGGAATTCTATTTTTTTTTCTTTTTGGGATTTTATTTTTCTTTTAATTTGTGTGGATTGTTGTTAAATGTTATACCGTTAATAGAATACTATTATTTATTTTCAAACACTCCACATACAAATAAAAAGGGATATTCAAAAAAGAATTTTCAATTGTTAGAAGTAATGCAATGCTTAAGAAGACAACAGTGAACATTTTTAACGCACTCTAATTAGATGTGATAGCATACTAAACAACAGAACTTTGAACATAACAAATCATAACAACTGGTCTGTTCATTTAAAAAACCTCACTCCACAAGCGTCATCTAAATTCTAAAGTATATCGTACGACAGACAACCAACACACACCTACAAGACCTCCTTCTCATACACATTGCATAATGTATATGTACATATGTACTCTCTCATACTCGTGGGATCTATGATACGAAGATGTAAATTAAACATAGTGTATATAATCTTTTAACATTTGTTTTAAATACCTTAAATATTATATGATGGCTAAAAATTTTATTTTTATATGTATCCATAGAAATACATTGTTTATCTTGCTAGTTGTGAACATAATTTGTACTAAAATCTAGTCAACATTTTTGGCTCATTATTGCCAACTCTACCACTTGGAGATGCTCTCTGGTGGACGAATTATAAACTAGAGCTAGTAGGTCTATGTAGACACGTAGAAACTACTGCCCGTAGCCAGTCCTTCTTCATTTCTTCTTCTCTGCGTAGGTAACTATTTTGCGTGTAGATAGTAAGCCTTGTGGACCCATGAAGGCTAGGGCCCAAAAAATTTTACTCTATAGCAAGTCCGAAACTGGCTCTGCTCCTTCCAGAGATCCCAATGCACACGTTTGTTTTTAAATTTAATTTATACGGTCTCTTTGAGATAACCACATTTCCTAGGCCTTACAATGTTGTAATTATTTTTGGATAGAAAAAAATGCGTACTATGATTTAATTACGACTGTCAAAGCAAAAAATTTACCAAATACAATACGATAAATTACTTATTACAGCCATGTCAGTCAATTGAACATATCTAGAGTAACATATATAATGTTTTAACATTTATAATACAATGTACTATGCAAGACTCGTGTTGACATTGATTATTCATTATTTTTGGTGTCGCAGTTGCAAATTTTCATCTTTATATTAAATATTTTATAAAATCCAGAGTATATGTTGTTGTTTTTAATTAATTCGTTAAATTCACCACTTTATAAGATATGTTTTATGCGCGCACCGATAACGTACATCGTGTATAGTCAAAATCTCGAATTTGATCAAAAAATTTGATTTTTGAATTAAATAAAGAACGCTGACATAATATAATATTTCAATAACATCAAATTCTTAAGAAAAATGAGTTTACGAGTGAACTACCTTAAGAACGTTCTAGCACTGTGTTATATAATCACATATACGCAACACATAGACAAATACACTGTTCACATATACAAAATAATGTTATTTTGAAGAAAAATAATAATTTTAAACTTTTGTATTTCGAAAACAAAACGGTAACACGATTATTTTTTTTAAATTTATATAATAAATATTTATCTTTACTATGCTAGTTTTTTTATTTTAAATTCTGTAATACAACAGATAATAGTTGGGCGGGCATGAAGTTTTACATGCTTCTAATGAGAGAGAGTGAGAGAGAATGATAACTTTTCATTCTGTCAAAAATTCTGAAACTTTTTTTAGAAAACGTTATTTTTAGCCTGTGAAAAAAAATGAGCATAATCTGTCGAAAAGTGATTGTATGCTGGGGAACATCCTTAAACAATCGAAATTTTATATGTCTATATATGACTGGTAGTTAAATAAAACTATAGAACCCTCTATGTATTTGTTGAACTCAGTCTTTCCTCTTGTTAACTACGCGAGCAGGAAATTAATTATATTTAGAAACTAATTGTGTATTTAAATATTTGAGCATTTACTTTGAAATAAATTGGTAAATAAAATATTAAAGCGAATAGTGGGGTTAGGTAGCTGAAAAAAGTTTCAGATCTGGCAATCAATGCGCCGTTTTGGATTCAGATAGTACATGGATAAACGGCTCTCTAGCGGCATTGATGACGTAATAAATATGGCCGCCAAATTTTTGTGACGATAGAGGGTCAGAGAAATTTGTATGACGGGCTTTTTAGACTCGTCTACCTATTATGTACTATCTGAATCCAAGAGCGCGCATTGGTTGCCAGACGAGAAATATTTTGGTATAATTTGCAGCTACTTCACCCCACTAGAAGTTTATCGCTTGGTTTTCAATATTTACTTATTTAAGTATTGTAATAATTTCAAAAATTCCCTAAGGTCATAACATTAAAGCAATCAAAATTATCAAAATCAATCGAACAATAAATAATTAAAACAAAATATTTACGGATACATTTACAAGTACACATGGCCACAAAAGTAGCGCTCATATATCCAAATTTCATAATTGATTTGCACCTTATTCATTTGGTTTTCGAGAAAATGCTACGGATAAAAGTTGTTACTTATAAATTAACAAACAAATTTTATTCGAAACATTTTCCCAAGAACCGAAAGAATAAGGTACAAATCAATTATAAAACTTTGAAAAAGGAGCGCTACTTTTGTGACCCATAATGCTAAAAAAGTGCCGACCACATACCAGAAAAGAAATATTCTCAAAAAAATGCTTAAATTAGCTACAAATTTTCAAAAATTGTTTTTTTTTTACAAGCGGTTTTACTAGAAAAAACAAGTGAAAATAACAACTAAGTGAGGTAGTTGCTTAAATACCCGGAATACAGAATTATGAACAAAAGTTTGAAACAAAAATTGTTTATATTTAAAATAGAAACATTTTTTGTCTTTAAATTTTTGTTCTATCTTTTACGGTTTTAAAGATGGCATTTTTGCCCATTTTGGCAAAACATGGTCCGATGTCCCATTCACGAACATTTAACTTTTTAGCTATGGAACACACATACGAAATTTCAGCTCTCTATCTCTTTTCTTTTTTGAGTTATCGTGTTTACGGACGGACGAACAACTTTGCAGAAATGGACCAATTAGGTCATTTTATGAACACCTATACCAACATTTTTTTTCTGCGATCAATATTTTCAACCGTTGTAAAGTCGGAACTAAACTGAATATACCCTGGTATACATTATATACCGGATATAAAAATAGGACCCAATATTTGAGTTCAGAAATGTTTATTATTAAATCAGTGGCGTAGTGTGTTAGGTGCAAAAAATGATTTCGATTTCTTAAACGAAAAGAGCGTATCTTAGAAACTCCGTCAAGAAAGCAACCATACAAAAAGAGAAAAAAAAAAAAAAAAAGCAACCTACGTTCAGCAAAATTCACGAATATTTTACTCCTGCCTTCCCCATTTGTCAATCCCCTATCTAATAATTGCTTAAATATCCGCTATATATTGAGTTTATGAATTGGTTAAACGTTGCTGATTGGTTTAAATCCACGTTATGCCGCGAGCGTAGACAAGCAAGAGTGTACTCAGCTCGCTCACTCTCGCTGCTCGCTTCCTTTGACTCGTGGTCCAAAAACGACTCGAAATGGAGCGCTCCCGAGGCAAGGCGAGTCGACTCGAGATAGACTGAGCGATGCAAGAAAATAACTTTTTCTTGTAAACTTAAATTTGTTTTATTGTGGTCGTACATCGGCGGACACTTGAAAATCGGGCCCCAAACGGGTGAGGAACCTTCCACATTCAACTGACCTCTCAATTAGGCTTTGGGTGTTTGTTTAGGGGAAAATTTATAACATAAACCCAGCAGCTGTGATATTATAGAAATGATTATTCCTTCAGCTTTCTTTTGTAAATTTGTTAATAAAATATGGAAGAATAAAAATTGATTTTAGAACCCTTTAAAGTGTGTACATTTTTTTTTTTGATTCACCCCTCGTATAAATAAATAAAAAATATATTATTATCCTACCAGATTTTTTTCCATAAGGTATTTGAACTTTATCTGATGCTTGCTTCTTTTTCATTTTATTTGTTTTTTTAACACAACAAAATTTGAATAAAAAATAAAATAAATGACACTTCACACTTTTATGTACAAGAAGAACAAAGAAGGAAACCAACACCTAGAAAAAAAAGACGTTGTGTAATCAGTCCAACGTTCATTAAATAATAGAGTTAAAGAGGGGTTAATTATTTTTCAGGCACGAATTCGTTTGAAAAATTTCCAACAAACAAAAATTATATAAAACATAATATTGTATACACTTACAGGCAGTCAAACATTTTCAATATAATTTATAACATGATATGTAATCAGGCACAAATTTCGAGGTTAAGTATTATTTCTTTACCGGAAATAATTTTTTTTTAATTGTTAATATTTCAAAATCACGATATTTCAGAGTTTTTTTTTTCTTCATTTAAGAGCTGTAAAGTGGTTCGTGTAACACTATATACGCGAAACTTTTTAAGATGGTAGCTCCGCGTGACCAATAAACAAACTATATTTAGAGCCAATGTTTATAAATACAACATGTGTCTTTGTGTTTTTTTTTTAAATTTTTTATTTTGTAGCAACTTTAGTAAATTTTGTTACATGATACTTTCAATAATTTTGATATTTAGTTTAGTGGCCAAAAGTATTAAATTGCAACTGTATACAAATTCGACATTTAAGGTTAGTTAGTAAATATTACTTTCATATGTTCACGAATGGGAGACATTTATCAGTTTTTAATTTCAATTTCTACGATTTGTGCCTATCTTTTAGAGATTTACACCTCAACTTATTTTCAATTACTAGTTTTACAAATATTAAAACGAAATTTCAGGGTTTCTTTTTTTATTGGATCAACACAAAGGCACTGAATAAAATCGAGACATTATTCTTACAGAATTAAATTTACATACATTCCCGTTCAAAAAAATGAACAGACCTGAAAAGTTAATTTTGTTACGTTTCTTAAAGCTCCTCACTTTTGTAACTCTCTGTATAATGTATAATTTTATTTATTTATAAACAAAGATAAGTAGTATATTTTTTAAGTGTGTAAAAAAGAAATGGAAGTATAAACTGAATTTATATTTTTTATTTATATATGCGGTGTCAGTGACAGAGTAAGTATTTAAAAAATATATGTAATGTTAATACATGTTAAGTGCTATATCTTCCTCTTACGTATAAAAATTAAATTAAATGTTGTATCTATAAAAAAAATTTACTACAAGAATAATCAAAATTGTGAGAGACTGATTCGGTTCAGGTCTGTTCATTTTTTTTTGAACGAGAGTGTATATGCCATGTAAATTTTTTTCTTATTTTGACTTTTTTGTTAGGTAAATCATATGACCACCAGAGGCCTAACGCTTAGCGTAGGCTTAAGATTTATTAATTTAATTTAAAAAGTATATTGAGAAAAGTTCGACCACGGATAAATTTATTTATAGTTAAATATTTATAGATTTTATGGTAATCAATACTTTAATTGGCAATGGCGGAAAAAGAACTTTTTACCGAATTAAAATTTAAATAATTTTTTTTTTTAAATCAACATTTAACACAAACCTTAAGGGAAATTTATATTTCATCGTAGATAATAATGAAAGTTGACAGTGAACTTGTAGACAATGAATAAATTGGAAAAAAAACTTTTGGAATTTATATTTTTATACTTTTAAGGGTGATTTGCGCATGTTCTATAACAACTTTTATTCGAAAACCGAATAAATATGGCACAAACCACTATAAAATTTTAATAAATGACATCAACCTTTGTGGCCATGTGTACTATTAACTATGGACCACAAAAGTTGTAGTCCTTTTTTTAAATTTTATAATTGATTTGTGCCTTATTGATTCTGTTTTCGAAAAAATGCTTGGAATAAAAGTTGTTCATTAGAAATATAGTAACGACTTTTATTCGAAAACCGAATGAGAAAGGCACACTCAACTATAAAATATTAAAAAAATGACATCAACTTTTGTGACCAAGTGTACATTAATAGTACCAAACTTGATTTTTTAGGGATTTTAAAATATAAAAAAATTTTATTTTATTGAATTTTATTTAATTGTTGATTTGACTATACTCAAAGGCCGGACTACCTTAAAATATTAATAAAATTTTCGAACATTAGAAGTTAATTATTTTTAAATAAATTCTTGTGCATTTTATCTTTAGCACAAGGTATTTTTTATTCAATTTAATGAAATTTCCCGATGTTTATGGGGGGTATAATCCCATTAGCTTAAAGTTAATTACAAAAATTATATTCTACTGATCCAAATAACATATCCAAAACTCATTAATTTATCTTCGCAATACTCTTTTACACCAACCACCTTAAATGTAATTAACAATGAATTATGGATTCAAGGATTCAATGAATCTAAGTTTCTAAAATGAAACTCAATTGCCATTTCGCTATTTAAAATAATAAAATAGCATAAATGAATCGAATCAAATTATAAGTGCAATATTTTATTTATGAATCCAAAAAAAAACCAGTTTGAATAATAAATGTAATGCCGGAAATGTTTTAGCAAGCCTTGACGGTACATAAAAATTCAAATAAAAACAATCTAAACAAATGTTAGCTGTGGATCGTATCAATTAATTTTAATCTTTTATAATAACCATATTAAATAACTTCTACGAATTAAATCACCGCTTTTTGCCAGTACCTGGTACATACCTACTCAAATCAAAATATAAAAAATTTGGCATTGAAATTTCAACGAAACTTTTCCATGTAAATTAATTTATTTTTAACAATTAGATAAACTAATTATTAACTCTAAATTAAGGTCAGTGGTCAAACATTTTGTATCGAAACGTATATTTCGATTCGTAAAATAAAATAAAATTTCTGATCTGAATTTTATTACATTACAAAAATTCAAGCCGAATAACAAAAGTTGTTTTTACTATACCTATAACTTGTTTATTAAAGCAAAAATGCACAATATTTACATGTGGCAATAAAACGTTAATTACGTTAAAATCTGCTGAATTAACAGATTTAATTAATCAAATACAAAATCTATTATTTAACTGTTATTTACATAGAAATTAGGTGAATGCATTTCAATTGATACTACTATTGAGAACAATAGTAAAACAAAATAAAAAATGTTTTAGAAAGTGCTCTGTGAAAAATTGTGCAGAAAATATTCGAACAAAACCACCTGTGTACAAAAATAATTTTTCCATAAAACAATATTCAAAAGAAAAAGAGCTTTTTTCAGACAGGAAAAAAAGGTCAATGTTTTTGATAAATACTATTAGTTTAGTAGATAGATATAATATACTTACTTGTTACAACGAGAGATACAATGAGCTGGAGTAAAAACAACACTCTCCAAACGATAAACACTACGGCTACGCTACAATTGAATTGACAACAAAACTAAGAGAGACATTTATTCTAGTACCACACTCTTGTGTTTTGAATATGTGTTTATGTTGTTTGTATGGGTGAGTGTGTGTAGTTGTGTTTGAGTCACTGCTACAACTGACGGTCTATATCCCAGCGGCCATCAAACTATGTGTACATTCAACAAAAATGATGATTCCATACTACAGAGTCCTCTATATGGATACCTCTATCAACTATTTATAAATGTATTTAAATCTCTTTTGTACACTGTCGTTCATAAAAATTCAACCTATAAATCATATTCTACGCGCATACATTAATAATTTAAATGAATAACTCACACCCCCTTGACCCCTCCCGGGGCAGCAATCGGCCTTGGCTCCACGTCCATGACATAATGCAAAAAACCGCACCCTTCTAGCATGTCTAGAAGTGGGTTAGAATTCTTATACATCAGTGAGTCAGTGAATTTCAAAAAGGGATGTATATATTATAGGATATTACATATAGTAGCACTTAGAATGTTTCAACTGGTTCAATTTTTATGAACATACACTGACAATCAAAACATTTGTAACTATAGACCTTTTTATTTCATTGTTTTTGTTTCCGCCAGATATCAAAAAAATCAATGTGCAGAAATGAATAAGCAATACTTCACGTTCTTTTCATGTTATTTTAGACAGTACGAAAATTGCATGCGCATAAAACTCTATGATAAGGTCTATTAAACTTTGAAACAATTTGTGTATTGAAATTTGTTAGGCGACGCCTAGCCTCGAACATTTAAGGTAGTACTGTATAGAATAATAAGCCATAATTTCAGTCCAAGACTGTACCGGTAGACACGTTACACATACGATACTTGTCTATACGTATATACAAATACTACCTACCTTTTTTATAAGTTGCAATATTCTGCCAGTCGATATTTTATACTGTTTGATTACATACATGTACTCGAATAGTACAACGTGTAGTGACGTACAGTGTTTGATAGTGACGTACTTTGCGTTGTTATAACTAAACAATGAGACGGTCAATAAATATATTTTTTTTTTAAATACGCAGAAAAAATCCAATAATTTATAGGTATTTTTTTAAAAGATTCTTAAGTGTAGTTTTTTTTTATTAAAAATAAAAAACTGGTAGATATACTGCTTAAAATGGGTAGGTACTCTCCAATTCTCCCCATATAATTATTAGTTAATTATTCCAACTTCAATTAAGTTTTTCTCGAGTTTGAGACGGTTAATCGATTTCAAATTTTAAGTGTGAGTGTATACTAATATCCTTATTAAGTGTGCAAAAATTTGGAACATTCTATAATTATGCTCATTAGCACGACATTACGATCTTAAAATTCTAGCTGGTTGAAACGAAAACCAATCGCAGTTTAGAATGAATTTCCTCTTTCTTTACATACACGCCCAACACTCGATAATTCTGTTTTAACTTATAAAAAAGATAAGTATAATTGATAACATTATTTCTAAGAGTTACTTCTATTGGCTATAATGCAGCATCACTTACCTCTATATAACTGGACATAGTATACCAAGGTACTACAAATTTATGCGTGTGTAGAAATACATGTGACAGCCACGCATACTTTAACACACATTCTTATCACACATACATGCCGCGCAGGCACGCTGAGCAAAACTTAGTTCCTGGGCTAGTTAAGGAGCGCTTCAATTGGGGTTAATGCCGTAACATAGGATAATCTGTCTACTTATTTAGAGGTCAGTGTACAGCATAGTCAATGTTATATCAATATTACATGAAAATACCATTGCTTTTACAGAGATGGGAATCTTTCTAATCTCTAGAAATAGATATTGGATTAAACTCCAATATTTTTTTGTGCAGAATTAAATAATGCTATTAAAATGGTAATTACTTCTTAAAATATTGTGGTGACAGCTACTCCGAGAGGTATGGGTAGGCTATGTTTAAAATCATTAAGTTAGAGGCGTATTTCTAATTTCATGTAAGTGTCCAAACACTGTGAATTCGGTCTAATATCAAAAGAATATACATCGAATTAAAATATGAAAAACACGTAATGAAATTTCTTATGCGACGCTTAGTCTCGAACATTTCAAGAAGTAAAATTCTAGCTGGTTGAAACGAAAACCAATTACAGTTTAGAATGTATTCCCTCTTTCTTTACCTACACGCCCAACATTTGAGAATGCTGTGTTATCTTTTAAAACGATAGCTGATATAATTGATAACATTATTTACCTAGTGTTACTTCTCTTGACATTAAGTTAGAGACGTATTTCTGATTTAATATAACTGTCCAAAAACTGTGAATTCGGTCGAATATTGCACGAAATTTTCATCGAAATAAAGTATGAAAAAACACACCAATCAATAGGCGCTACAGCCTGGGGTGGACCTTTGCCTCCTCAACAATTCGCCTATGAAAAGAAACACGTGTCCAATAATTATACTTCTGCGTAGAATATTGTATGTGTAATAAAAATGGATGTTTCCATTTAATATTTCAAAGTCCGATTGTTACTAAAGATAGTATGTAGATGTTTCTAGACTTTTGACCAACCCTGTATAGTTCATAAAGAATACTCCTAGACCTAGTATGCTCTAACTGGTTCTAACCACTAAGATAATTCTTCTTACAATTTTGTAGTAATGATGACAATACCTAATAGATAAAATTTGGTAAAATGATGTGCCTCTAGTGGTCAAATGACGTAACTAACAAGAGAAGTCATAAACATACTCAACGATAGTTTTATTGTCTATCTTGCTTGTAAATGGATACGTTGGCCCTGCAATATCAAATCATTTCGCATGTATATGCTCTTTAAAATTTAAGGCAGTTCGCTCACTCGTAGATTAATTTTTCTTAAGAATTTGATGAAATAAACCAATTTTTTAAATCGATTATGAAGAGAGATATTCACAACCAAAGTTGATATTTTTTACATGCACGGTTTAACATACGTAAACGGTTCACCCACACCCTATTTTTTAAACAAGAAAACTTGTTTATAAACTGCTTAATTTATGAAAAAAAGTATTAAACAAATTTGTTTGTTTAAAAAAAGGGAACATTGTTGTATTTAAACATTTCTTCTATATTTTACTGTTTTAAAGGTGGATATTTTCGCCTCTACCATTAAGGAACTTGAAGTCACGTTTTAGCTACAGAACACATACAAAAAATTTCATATACAGAGTATACAAATTTTTAAACGCCCCTGGACAAAAAATATTTTAGTTAGATTCAACTTTTTTCAACTTAAGTGTACATAAACATAACATAATACAACATTAGATTACCGTTAATTTAAACACTCTACTTTTGCGTGATTTTAATCGTAAAGTATACCATTTAACTAGATTTTATTATGCAATACATATCACACAAAACATCATATGAATTTTTTTAGGTACTCTTCAATTCTCTTCTTTATAAATTCATCGATTATAATTTTTTTAAGTAGGTTTAATATTATCATCTCTTTAGGGCACATCAATAATGAAACTTTGTTTAAGTACAATCATTTTTTATTTGGCCTATATTCTACCGAGCTCGCGTGAATAATACCAAAATATAAATTTAATTACGAAGAATAGTACCCGTTTTTGTAAAAAACCTACCAATTTTTAAATCACTACAACCATTTACGAATTATATATAAAGTAATTGGTAGTAAATGCCTTGATGCTTTTTTATAAATGTTCCACGAAGATAAACTTGTTCCAAGAAGATATTTGTTTCTAGTACTTTTAGAACACTTCTGGGGGCCCAAACTTTTGGTTATATATGGACCACAATAAAGTTTATATCAAAATGGTGGACATTCTCACTGCTGTCATGTAATGAATTTAATGAAACCGGTGAAATTCTCGATAGATAATTTTCAGAATTTTCGACAGTGGATTAAGGGCCGATCAGAACGCTCTTGATGTTTATTTTTAAGGTAGACTCTGGTCTATTTAAACACAAAGTAGTTAATCCGACGGATCATGAGACTAGTTACATTGCGAACACACACTTGTTAATTTGCTCGGATATATCAGTGCTGGTTTGTGATAGCGCTTATTGAGAAACCGTAATACAGACACAACTTAAGTGCGACTTGCTGGATACTGTCATATCAAGCCGAATATTCGGGACGTACCTTTCCAACGGACCGGGCTTGAGAATGACAGTCTTTATAGCAACTAAATATAATTATATTAAAACTAGACCGTTCAATATTTGCCTTTGCCTGCCATCAGTGCATCCAGTTTTTTTGTAATTTACGGATTGCTGTATACCATTTAATTAACATACATCATTTAATGCATGAATGAAACAGACGTCCTAGTCAGTTAACATGTAACTAGCATGCAGCTACGCTTATATTTTACCACTATTTCATAATGTTTTACATTAAGGCAAACATATATAATGATTATTTTAATACCATTATATTGCGCAAATTTCCGTTTTATATAAATAGTTGAGTTTTAATTTTACAATAATAATAATCCCTATATTACAGTTAAAAACATACAGTCTGTGTACTATATAAATTCTGTATAAGTATTCAAGAAACATAATTTATTATCGTGCCCTCTCCTCTTCTATGATTAAGTTATCTATTTAGAATTTGTGCAAATTAATTTAGAATATATTTTTTCGTAAATTAGAATCACATTACTAATTTAAATCCTTTGAAACGTTTAACCAAAAAGACTTATCCTTGAAAAAATGCTAAGGGAATTAACAACTAAAATTAAATAATATTTACACATTAAGTTTAATCAAATAAAATTTATTAGAGCCAAATATAATTTAAGAGAGATAATATAATTATTTGGTTTTTTTTTATTGCTATAATATAATATTTTATGCCACTAAAATAGAAGACTAGAATTATTTATTTATTTACTACAAAAATGAGGCAATTTTTGTTTATTTAAAATTTATGAGAACATATTCATTATATTTTTGCACAGCATAAAATACATCACTTTTTTTTAAAACGTGTTCGTTCTATCTATTAAAAAAACTATATACAGGGAAATATTTCAAATACCGTGTGTAGATACACTCTATTGTCAAAGTAAATTTAAATGTTTCTCTTGAACTAAGAGATAGACACGGTTCTCGCCGTGATTCAGATGATAGAAAAACTTGATACTGATACGTTCTTACATTAGAGAGGAGTTTGACTTCTCTATTGGCTGATGACTTGGATACGGAACGATAAACGTTGTAAATTTTCAAAGAAATAAACATTTCAGATATAAAGTAGGTCTAGATACAAAGCGAATATGTAGTTAATAGAAAAGTAGCGGGCGTAGCTGAAGTTGCTACGAACAATTTATGTAAATGTTTGATTAAAATGTATATAATTCTGAATAAGAATACTCTCCTGGGTTTTTGCTAAAGCCCTATATTTACCTATAAAACATAGTTAAAGCTTAACAAGGAAGGGAGTAGGAATACCTTTCAGAGGCTCATCAGAACAACTGATGAACGAGTGAAAAGACTTTAAACACCATGATCACTGCGAAAATATACCGCAACAAAAACTCGGGAAAATACTATTTCGGAATGCATTCAAGTCCCTCGATGCACTCAACCTGAACAGGATACAACTTCGGAAAGTTCCGTATTCATCACCGGACCTTATCATCTACGAACGAACCTATACGCAATAGGAGTCCACAATAGATCCATTATGTACAGACTGTGCGGCGAGGAGGAAGAAACAACCAAGCATATCATCTTTAACTGCAAATCTTAAGATTACAGCAGATACAATATCTTCGGTGCATCGCACGTCGTATATATGAACTATCAGGAAAACCTGAAGTAGAAGTGGGAGCACAATGGGCCATAAGATCGAAGTGCAATACTTTTCATACCCCAAGATTAATCTATCTATCTAATAATAATTTTAATAAAAATACTCTTTTGATTTGTTGCTAAAGCCCTATGTTTATCTATGAAACAAGTTCAATACCTAAATTTAGTTTCTAATTGGCTAATGAATAAACTATGAAGCAGAATTCCTCAATAGTGTAGGAATGTTTTTCTATTAGGTTTTACCATAATCTGAGTCATGGTGAAAATCCGGTTCTATCTCTTCAGCTCTTCGCACACGAATTACTGTAATGGCATTAAATTTCAAATTTTTCCCCAATCCCTAAAACAATTATTTGTATTTTATAAATATGTAATTCGACTACAAAGTAGTCATCATCAGTATGAATTAGCTAATCGTAACTATCTCCGGGATATGGAGTCAAAGATATGCTACTCGTTGCTAATTTGAGTGCGTGTCTCACGTATCAGATGAGTTATAAAATACAAATAATTGTTCTAGGAATTCGGGCAAAATTTGAAATTCTATTTCAGAAAACCTAGTTCTCTTTGATTATCTTAATAATATTTATACCGTAATGACAGTTTGGGCATTTATAAATAACTTTATGCTATGAATTATCGCTGTTTTCAGTCACTTTAGTCGAATTCGGTTTCAGACCTTCGCATCGTTTTAACAAAAACATACTGATCCATGGTGGTTGTAGCCAAACAAAATGTACCTGTAGACATTTAAATTTAAATTATTCAAAATAATTTATAGAAATATTTTTAATAATTACCAAAAAAAAAAACAACATATTTTTTCTAATAAATACAAACCCAGATCAAGTATTAAATCCGGGCGTGATAAAATAATAAGTGGATACGTTAACGACTATGCCAAGCTCTTCATAATTTTAAAGTGGTGAACGTTCTTTACATATTACAGTACTATCGACTCAAATTTGTGCCGCATCAATTCTTTTCGAAAAAATTTTTAGAATAATTGTTTCAAATACCAAATGAATCTGACACAAATTAAATGCAAAATTTTGAAAAAAAAAACTCCACTTTGGGAGTCGATAGTACATTCGTGTGAGAGAAACATACAAATTTATTATTACACTAGATTGTGAATAGACACGGCGTATTTAAACTACAATAAAAAAATGATTGATGCTCGAAGCGGATATTGCGAGTTAAATGTTTCGAACACGCTTATTTAAAAAAATTGGAATCTTTATTATTTTTCCTTTAATAAGATCCCCTTCGATATCTTAGCAAAAAGAAACTGTCTTTTGAATCACTCCTTTGGCCCCATAGAATTACCAACAATTGTTTGATACATATTCACCCCATAATACAACGTTATTTGGGATGTTAATTGACTTAGCTTTCCTGAGGTCTATGATACACCGGTTTATAAACTTTCTCATAAAGCATTATCTCATTCGTTCGTTAAAAACGGCGTACATACTTATTTTCCCAATGGATAATAAAAATAAATACAACCCTGTATATGACAAATTAATGAAAAGATAAATAATAAAAATGAGATATTACTTTTTTTATTTTAATATTTTTAATTAGTATTTTGAATGGAGGATGATGATGAAGTTGCTGTGCTATCTATGGAAGCTTCTGGAGGCGCTGTGGTGGCAGTTTGATTAGCACCAGTAGTAGTAGTCGTAGTAGTAGTTGTAGCGGTTGTAAACTTGGGACACACTTCAGATATTGGTGTTCCAAATATTTGTTCACATACCAAATCGATATCACGATCTAACATTAAACTTTGTATTTGTTCTTCAGTAAGCATATCACAGCTAAAAAATTTTAAAAACATGATTTGTCATTGAATGCATGGTGATCCGTTAAAAATAAAACGGATATGACAAAAATAACTCAAAATATTTTAGCAACGTGATGTGTGCATACTGTACCGGTATAAACATGATATTTATGTTGAAAAATTGTTTAAGGTAGTTCCAGCGTACAACCACTTTTCGATAAATATCTTTAAAGTTTTGTTTATAGGCTAAGAATAACGTTAACTAAGTGATTCCGAAGTGTCCGAATTTTTATCGTTGAGAACCCGAGATAATTATAAACAAAGTTAGAAATTTAGGCTCAGTAAATATGCCCTAACTAAACAATACCACGCTGGAACTACCCTAAAAATTAACAAATACTACGGGTTGACACCATTCAATCGTGGTGCCACGGCTCAATACGTTTTTTTTATAGAACTATACAGCTCCGAGTTAATTATGCCAGGCAGTAGTAAGCATGTAAAAACACTACCATGAGCCTATTAACTTCAGAGCTTTCAATTTTATTCAATTATGCATATGATTTTGCAATTAATCTAACAGAAATTTGGCAAACATCAAAGTTCAAGCTTACTATAGTGAAAACAATAGCAATCAATGCGTGAACTGTATATTTTACTTTTAACATATGCACAAATGTATAAAAATACTTTATACACTACTGTGTAGTGTATAAAGATTCTATATACATATATGCTTTTGTAATCAAGATTGAATGCAGACGTTTGAGCTGAAATTGTGGCAAAATCATTCAGTTTATGAACAAAATTTAATTTTGTCTTTAAATGTTTCTTTTATCTCCTACGGTTTAAAAGGTAGGTATCCCCATCCCCTTAGCGAAGGGATGCATGGACCGGTTTTGCCCGTTCGCTAACTTAAAGTTACTTTTTAACTCTAAAAACACGCACAAAATTTCAGCTCGCTATCTCTTTTTTTCTGCAATCAATATTTTCAACCATTACAAAGTTGGGACTACACCGTTACAAAAATGTGACCAAACGAGTCAGCCACCGTTTGTTGTACTGTCGACAGCTGAAGTTTCGTTCTTTTTTCAAATTTTTGTAGCCGATTTGTGCCGAATACATTTGGTTTACAAAAAATGTTTCGAATAAAAGTTGTTCGCTATACAAATGCTAACAACTTTTGTCCTAAAAATTTTTAGAAAATCGATTTTATTCGACACAAATCAACTATCAAATTTTGAATAAAGAACGCCACTTTTGTTGTCGAATTTACAGGCTCATTGGCTTCAAAGCAAGAACGTGAACAAAAAATTATCACATAAAAATTTACCTTGCTAAACTATCAGTATCGGATCCAGTTGTATCCTCATCAGTATTACTAGTCAGGTACGTTAGTGTTTTCTCCAATGGACTTGGAACTTTTTTATTATTATTCGATTTGCCTATTGTATTCTCACCACTATTTTGTTGTGCAGCAACGCTATCAGTTGTACGTGGTTCACTATTACGACGTTCAGTCAATGATGATATATTTAACATCATAATACCATGTGAGAATATTTCTTTAACTTTTTCACTAGTTGGTCCTAGAATATTGTCTAAACTTTGGCGACGACCTATGAAACATTATTATTATTTTATTATAAATTACATGTATTTTGAATGTCAAAACCAAGTGCATACATCCAGTACTGAGAAATTTTTAAACTTTAAAATAAATAATGTTTGTGTTTTTTTGTTAAACATGCAGTTTTGATTTCAATCGATTTGACATGCATGTAATTTATGTGTGGGAACGGGATAGTTGACTATTTTTTATTTAGTCCGACAAAATATACCGTATATAATTCAAAATCCCTATTTTGTAATATTTGTTAACTTTATGCAACTTTCCTTCCTTTTCTTTCCAAAAACTAAAACTAATAAGACAAAATAGCATCATCACTGCCGTCTTTACCACGAGGACATGTGGAGCACGAGTCCAAGGGCACCGGTCGGATAGGGGCTCGAAATACCGAAACATCTGTCCATTTATTTTTCTTCCAACTAATTTTATTAGTTTTAGAAAACACATTGGTTTCTCAGTTCAACCCATAATTAACAAAACAGATGCAAAACTGACTTTCGTCGCTCGGTACGTAAAAGACAGAGAGTCTATTGAGATATTTTTGCAATTTTTATCTATGTAGAAGCATCTAAGAGGAGCATTAATATATAACAAATACGTTTTTTCTCTTTTGGTAGAGCCAATGCAGGATTTCGCGGGCAGAGGAGCTATGATAATACAGCAAATATGGATGGAAAATAAACAAGTTTTTACGCAAGAATAAAAGAACAACCTGAATTTGCTAATTTTGTCTCATGTTTTACATAATCACTGAATTTAGTAGATGTCCAGACGATTGGATGTGTTTAAGAAGTAGCATACTTCCAATTCATCCAAAAACTGTTCAATTTTTCTCGGGTTTGAAAAATCGATGGAAAATGGCTCTGCACGCAATTAAATATACTTTTATGTTTTAATTCGCATTTTTTCATTCTTTAAAAGGGCCCTCAAACTCTGCTTGAACAAGGCCACTGCATGGCCTAAAATAGCCCTGGAAAATTTATAAAATGAAAGTTAGAACATAGTCCTTGGAAAGTTAAAGCAAAAAGGAATACGGCAACGTCGATCGACACCCACTTTGGGTGAGTCACCCTGAGGGAGAATCGACTCTTTTATATTTCATGACTAGTCGTGATCACGTTGTTGTTTCCTTAGTAAATAGTGTTTATTTATTATCACTGACATAAAAATGGACTGTGGTTCCTAATGCCGTAAAATGGTAAAACAAAAAAATTCAAATTGAAGCAAACACTAGAGCCATCTATACTAGCGTGGTTAAAATCGAGAACTAAGCATAATTATAACCAATATTACATTACAGCGTCATAGTTTAATATTGCTACATTTCTTTAATTTTTAATCTTTGTTATGTTAATTTTGGTATTCTGTGAAATTTTTGTATTCAAAATTTTAAATAAAATTAGTCAACTATCCTATTTAGTAGGGATAACCATCACTTACTAGTATTATAAACGGAAGATTCTTCATTTTTAGCTGAAGACCGTGAAATCCAATTCGATATGTTTGAATCAAGTTTCATTTTTGATTTAAATGAACTACTATTACGGCCTTCCGAAGATGATGTTGCAGGCAATGTCATTTGTTTTATTAACAATCGTTTCTTTGGTGTATTATTTGTTTGGACAACCTTTTCAGGTTCTTGTTGTTGAGGTGACACATCAAATCGTTCATATGGAATATCATTTTTAGAATCGGATGCTAAATCTTCTGGACTAGATGAATCTAAATTAATTTCAGTCCATTCATTAGTTAAACTTTTTGGAATCCCTCCTTCACTACGTTGCATTGATTCATCGTCTGTATTCCATTTTTTATTTATTCCATTAAATGAATTTGGTAAATTAGAATAACCAGTAACTTCTTCCGGAAAATTTTTAACTTTTATTGGTGATGATTTTGGTGATATGTTTGATGGAAGTGTTTTAAATTCATCCAATTTATCAATATCTCGTTGAGTTCTTTTCAAGTTTTTATCAAACTGAAAACCTTTTTCAACACTCTGTGATTCTGGAATGTATGTTTGATTATAAAATACTGATGTGCCAGACGTTGATTCTTGTACATATGGATAATCTGGGAATGATCCAATTGGATCTGAATATCGATTCGATCGATTTATGTTTTTATTGTTGGCATCGTTAGTAAATTTATCAAATTTATAATTTTGAGCTGGTGATGCTTTTTGTTTAAAATCAATTTCATGATAAATTGCTGGTTTTGATTTTTTTCGATTTCGATGAATTTCATCTGATATTTGTTCTAAATGCCGTAAAGCTTCAGCATAAGTTAATTTTGCATTGCACACTTGTTTCTCTAATGTCTGTACTTTGATTTTTTGTAAATCTAATTGCTGATTAAATTGAGCTTTCATTTCAAAATATGGCCTAAAAATATTTTTAATTTATTTTCAATTTTATTTCATTTTATTTCATTGCCTTTACAATCTAAAGTTAATAACGTTTTCATGTCAAAAATACTATTCAAATCAAAATTTTTATATTTGAAAGCGCAATTTTAGACTTTAAATAAATCAGAAAATTATGCAAATACTACTTAGAAATTCAAAACAGAAAAAAATTATACTAACTAGTTTTTTCTCTAAGTACTTAAAAAAGAAATTCATGAAATTGATTGTAGAGCTTTGTAGAGTTTTTTCACTAAGTACTTAAAAAAGAAATTCATGAAATTGTTTCAGAGCTAATACATCCAAAACTTGAAATTAAAGGAGGAAATCTACTTTATGAGCTTACAAAAATAGAATTTTTTCACAAGTTAACATGAATTTTAGGTTGGCAAACCTTTTCTTATGCAAATAAACGGACGTTAAAAAACACATTATTCTTCCGGTTTTTTTATATTTATTTATATTTAATTTTTGAATATTTACTGAACTGACAGTTTTTTTAAATGAAAGGAAACATTTTAGTCCGGGAGACCAAAGGGTTTTTTCAGGATGATAAGCATCAAACTGGTACTTTGTAAGTAGCTTCGTTTTGACAAGACGTCCAACTTTTTTAATTATAAAATTTTGGAAAACGGTATCGAAATTTTCTGGAAGCCGTTGAACATTGAGGATGGGAGACCATGGGAGTCCATTCCATTGAATTTGTAACAAGAAAATTTTTCCTCGTTCTTCACTTGATTATCTTACAATTAAACTTAAAAACAACTTGATGCTCGTAAACTTTGGATGAACGATCAAATCGACATGTTCAACGGCTTCCAGAAAATTTCGATAACGTTTTCCAAAATTTTATAATTAAAAAAGTTGGGCGTCTTGTCAAAACGAAGCTACTTACAAAGTACCAGCTTGATGCTCATCATCCTGAAAAAACCCTTTGGTCTCCCGGACTATTTCCATCTAATTATTATTTCAATCTAATATACAATATGCTTTCTAATCTACAACGGTTTATGTTAGACACAATCTGTCGAAATAAGACGGGCTTCTCACGAAGAGTCCAGACACTACATTTAACTTTCCATGTCTACACAATACGTCGACGTTTTATGAAATGCCCAAAATCTTCGTGAAAAGATAGATTACACAGATGAGACAACAATATGTATAGTGATGAAGAATTAACACATCTCTATTTATATCTCTCGGCTAAATGCTTTGCTTTTTTGCAAAAACCACTTGAATCGAATCGGATAATTGACGACCCGAATAGTTGAAGTTCGGATAATTGGAGTTCTACTGTATTATTTTTGTCTAATTAAATTTTTTTTAAATATCTGAAGATATGTAATATAACTGCCAAATTTCCAAAGCATCCAATTTGTTTCAATTAAACAAAATTGTTAAAAGCAACTATTTTTGAACTGTCTAAAGTAGATTCCCTCAATAAGACATTCATGTCGTGAAATTAAAAGTTAGAATATATACAGTAAAGTTTTTGAAAAATAAAGTAAAGTGTTTATGTTACATTGCGATCAAAAGTTGTTCACATTGTTCAAATTTTTATAGTCAATTTGTGCCGAAAAATTATTTTTTGTGAAAATACTAAGAACTTTTTGTACCTGATATATAATATATACCAGGGTATAGTTTAGTCCCGGCTTTGTAACAGTTGAAAATATTGATCACAAAAAAAAATTTTTATATGGGTGTTCATAAAATGACCTAATTAGTCCATTTCCGCAAAGTTGTCCGTCCGTCCGTAAACATGATAACTCAAAAACGAAAAGAGAAAGCGAGTTGAAATTTTGTATGTGTGTTCTAGAGATAAAAACTAAGGCCAAGTTCTTGAATGGGTAAAATCGGGCCATGTTTGAACGAAATGGATAAAACTGCCCAACTTTGAAACCGTAAGATGTAGAACAATTATTCAAAAAATGTTCCTTTAAAAAAAAAACTTTTGCTATAAACTTTTTTACATAAATTCAGTATATACCGGGTATTTAAGCAATTAACTCAGTTAGTTGTTATTTTAACTTGTATCTAAACATTTCGAAAATCGCATGAATTTGACATAAATCGACTGTAAAAATTTGAACAAGGTATACCACCTTTGTTTGCATTAGAACTCGATCCACATACCAAACCGGTGACGATCCAATACAATATCCATAAACGATATTAGAGTGAGTACAGACTACATGGGTCGTTCAAGCTCGGTCCGATATTGTAAATCGAGCCTAAATATTCAAAAGAATTCCATCTATAGAGACTTTTTTTAAACTCATAACTGAAAAGAAAAATAAATTTCTAGATATTGAAAATGTTATATCTACGAACTACTCTCTGTAATCTATTTTAAAATAACTCATGTCATTTCACTTGCAAATTTCATACACACAAGCTCATTCTAGAGATTTGAATTACTCATTTTATTGTCATTTCGAAGTCAATTAAATTGTCAACAAGATGTCGCCCATAAAAGGCATCCACATAATTCTAGAACCAACCCCCATGTTCAGTGACGGATTACCGGGTAGGAGATGTAGGCAGATACCTATGGCGGCAAATTTTGATAGTTTACACCAGATATAACGCTACTTGCGTGATCAAAAATAGAATTTTTTATTTGAAAGCATGATAGCTACATACTTAATCGCTAAAAATGAACAGCATTTTTTTTTTCTTATAATATTCTCCTTTTTTGAGTTGCAGTTTCTACGTGGATGGCATGGATGAACGAAAATAGCGAATTTGCAATAAATCAATTTTAATTTATAACAAACCAGTGGCGTCAAGCGAAAAATTTGGTTTCATTCCAACTTCTAGCGCGTTCGACGATGGCGTCAAACTGGCCTCGTAGTCCATTTCGTGGTCCGACACTAGCGTCGGGCGTCATCATGACAGTGTACTTTAAAAGGAGCTAGGATGGCGAACTGGCAACAATTTTAGATCAGAATGGAATTTGGTATATGACGTTGTTTCTGTATTTGAAAGCCGTGTTCGTTAATGGGTATAATCGGTCAAGGAGAAAAGTGGGGGAGAGACTTAGAAGGAGGGAGAAAATAAAATCTTGAATTTATCTCGTTATATTAGTAAAATGAAAAATGTATAATAAGTAAATTTGTAGAAAATAAATTTTACTACAATTTTATTATCTGATTATATTCTCGGTAACTAATATTTACCGAAATATTTGCAATTTGAGTATTCGAATACTTAATTAATATTACAATTGTTACCAAGGTATCTTGATTTGATATTTATAACGTGAAGATTCTTTTCTAAATCAAACCGCTTATCAACGAATATATTTGAGTTAAAAACAAAAAGTTCACACAATCCCTTTGTCGGTTGCCCACTTTTCCCGATTTCACCTTCCTCATTCTCTGGGTCGCAGACATTTTTTATGGACGACTCTTAATTATAAAAAGGAATAATTGTTTAATTCGAAATTACAATCGGATAATTGTATCAAGTCGCTGTCGGTCTGTGTTTAGACGTGAATAACATATGATGCATAATTTTAGGGAAATTACCAATTTGTTCTTGTCTAACATTTCCTTTGATAATCAACAATAATTTATCAAAATGGTAATTACCTTAAGAACTATACGTAAAAGTGATTTACTTACAACAATAGCAAACTATGTTGGTATGCTGTGATCTTAATCAACATTAAATTACGTCGTGCCGACAAACTAAAAATATAGAAAAAGAAAAACAAAACTGAAATTAAATAAAAAAAACCGAATTTTTTTTCATCACATGCTGACTGACATTAAAATGTGAAAAATACCATGCTTTTTTATTTGAGTGCAACTCTTGTGAATGTATAATCAAACCTGCTCTTTGCGATTGATTTTCTGAGTTCACGTTGTAATTTTTGTGCGATAACAGATGTTTCTTCTAATCTTTTACCAGCACGGCAATGTTGTGAACCCGCTGTAGCCCGAGCTGTTTCAGCTTCATTTACACGTTGGGTAGCATGGTTTAACATCTCTTGCCATGCCGGATCTAATGTACACTTTCCACCTAATCCTTGCTCTGCTAAATACACCTGAAATTATCATAATTTCGGATTATAATCCAATCAAAATAAACACAAAAAACAGGGTAACTTACGAAAAATTCACAAAAAGCTGAAAATTGGTACAGGTGTTATATACAATATTACAAATGAAATATCAAAAGTTCCTATCGATCTGACTTCTACAAAAAAATTTATTTAAGGTCAAATGTCAAGAATATCGGATTTCGCATATTTCTCTTAGACAGTAAGTGTTATCGTAAAAATAAATAGAACGAAAGTTATAGATCAAACAATTGTCTACAAAAATTATGCAGATCCTTTATTCCTACGAATCACATTCCTGAGATATCGCGATTCCAAAAGTTGAAAAAGTCGTATTCTGCATATGTAAAAAAATTCCGCACTACCTATGAGGTAGCGTACTTGGAGTATTTGTTTTAGCATGGTTTCCCCACTACCAGTAGGTACACTCCACGATCTATTATGACGAATGCAGTTTGATTAGACACCTATTGATTGAAAAAATGTTAGTATGGATGAAGATCAAAGTGAAACGGATTATTGTTGATTTTTGGAAAATTTTATTATGATTGTTATCCTTCAAATTCCACAGGCAATAAAAAATAATACAGAAATCAACAATAATTCGTTCCACTCTGTCTGGCCAAACTTCCTTCGTCACAATACATCGGAGTATGCCAACTGGTAGCGGAGAAGATAGATTGTAGCGGCTGTCCTGGACGAGCTACACTTCGACCATAAGGTCCATTGTGATGCCTAAGGATGTGAGGATGTGAGTGGAGTGGAAGGAACAGTGTTTGTAGACTAGGAATTGGTAGGTTGTGCGGCTGTAGCCGATTTTGATAGGAACTATGCCGATACTCATCTGGAGTTCGTGAAAGAAACTGCAGAAAAACTTCACTTCATTTTTTAATAATTGACAAACTGCCGATTTCGGGATTTGAACCTATAACCTCCCAGTTCCAAGTACACACAACGTCTTAACAAGCGCGGCTACTTGGCTGGTGGTAGGGGGAAACCGTGCTAAAAAAATACTCAAGTATACTTTCTCATAGGTGGTGCGGAAATGTGTACAAATTATGCAGAATACGAGTTTTGGAATCGTGATATCTAAATTGGTGATTCGTAGAAAAAAAAATATCTACATAATTTTTGTAGACAATTGCTAGATCTATAAATTTTGTCTCCTATTCGACTTTTTCATCTTTTGGAATCGGGATATTTCAGGAATGGTAATTCGTGGAAAAAAAAGTATCTGAACAATTTTTGTAAACAATTGCAGGATCTATATCTTTTGTCTCACCTATTTGTACAATAACACTTACTGTCTAAGAAATGCAAAAAACCGATATTTTTGACCTTGAAGAAAATTTTTAGCAGAAGTCGAATCAATGGGGACTAGTGATATTTCATTTGTAATAGTGTATTGAACACCTGTACCAATTTTAAGCTCTATGCTAATTTTTCCTTAAATTTTATTTTGACTGGGTCATTAAGGTCCCTAGAATACTGTGAGGTATGTTTTACCATTTCCCTAGCAGCACTATGAGCACTGTTCGCACGTTCATATTGTACAGCAGCATCTTGAGCTTCGCGTGCCGCTTCACTGGCACGTATTCTAGCTTCATAGTAGGGTCTAGCTTTTTCTATACATGAACCTAATTTACGTGAAAGTGCATCCAAACGTCCAGCACTATCACATAACAACGATCGAAACACATCACGCGCCCCCTGTAATAATATTAAAGGGTGAAGTATATAATTTAACGAAATAGCCTATTAACCTAATTTTAATTTTATCTTACATCTAAATCAACTTCCAATCTATTTATTGCATCTGTTGCACTATTTAATCTTTCCAATTCAATTTGTACACGCGGATCAATCGTCTCATTTATGGGATCGAAACCATTATCAGACATTTTTTCTTTGAAACAAGAAAAATTAACACTTCAAGCACCTTGTATCCATTTTGACATTTCAATATTTATCTGTCATGTCAAGGTTACTACCTGTCAAACAAGCGGAGATAGCAAAATATCAATACTTTTAATGAGTATTTTATTACACTTCTCATGTTTTTATTTCAAGTAAGCAAAATATCGAAATCAAAAATTTCCCTGTAGAGTTTTCTTAACATTTAAAAACATTTATGTTTTTTATGTGTCTTAACATTTATAGATTTATATGCTGTAATGAATTCTGATAATAAAAATCGGTTAATTGTAAGCTATACTTACACCATTAGTTAGTCATTAGTGTTCCCCTGTTCCATAAAAAAAGAAAAAAATGATTAATGTTTAGTGTAACATTGTTTTTGAAGCTTTTGGGGGTATAGGCAACCGACAACACGTTAATGTTTTGTTTTGTGTATGAGTGAAAAAACTAATAAATACACATGGCCACAAAAGTAGCGCTCAATTTTCGATATGTTATAATTGATCTGCGCCTTACGTTTTTCGAAAAAATACTTCCATTCAAAGTTGTTTATTATAAATATACTAACAACTTTTATTCGAAACATTTTCCCAAAAACCGAATGTATATAAGGTACAAATCAACTTAAAAATATTGAAAAAATGAGCGCTACCTTTGTGACCCATTGTACACAAAAACAATTAAATGTTTGTAACAATTTATCGCGCTATAATTTTTTAATCCTGAAAATTTTGGTTCAATCAAATGTTCATGATTTTTACTGATTTTCTAAACGATCTTAACCTTTTGGTGATATGCGTCATACATATTGTTGAATTCGTGCTTTAATAAGCTGACATTTGAAACCCTACACGAGACGAGGCTTTTGAAAAAATTCAACTTTGTATGCTTTACGGACCCAATAAGGCCAGCACACTCTATCTCTGTATAGAGAAAATATGTGTATAGTTTTAGAGAAAATCGTGAGTAACAGTCGGTGAGATAAATCCGAAATTATTCCATAAGTGTTCCGTTTCACCAATTTTGGCACGGGACACTAAAAAAAAGTGGCGTAACATTTAATTGTTTAAAAACCTTGGGTATACTTATCAAATATAGTGCATATATAGTGACTTAATCACTTGCCAAGGCTTCCCTGCGAGAATCTGATCCGATAGGGAGTTGCCCTACCCCCAAATATTTTATTGCACATAACTTTTTTTCTATAATAATTACGAAAAAACATATCAATATCTTTTATATGAAACTTTTTAGCATATCAATATCTATTTTTTCTCTCAGAAACTGTAATAGATACGAAGAAAAGTTGCATACAACAGTTGGAAATAAAATTTTATGAAAAACGTTATGATGTGTTTTTATTGTAATTATTATAGAAAAAAGTTATGCGTGATAAAAGATTTGGAAAAGAAAAGAAGTGGAAAAATAATGCATAAAAGTTTTTTTTAGTCGTTTAATACGTATATGTATAAAAATTATTGTATATTATATTAGCGGCGATCGTAAAAAACGGTGCTCATCGAGTTATAGGATAAAACTTTCAGAAAAGAGAGTAAGATAGTACATATAGTGACTTGGGAAAACCTGATCCGATAGGGGGATGAATCTGCACTATATGTACTATCTTTTCTGAACCTGATCCCCCTGTCGGATCAGGTTCTCGCAGCAGCGTCAGGCTGGGCCTAAGGAGCCCGGGTGGCATTATGACCAAGGGTATCGTACATTTTTATGTAAAAAGTTCCAATAGTTTATACCCGAAATTAGCCTCTAAACACTTTATTTTTAAAAGAGGAGAAATTTCATCTAGATTGTCCATAAATCCTTCGTAAAAGCTTCTATCGTCCTTATCCTTGATAAGATTAGATTCTGTGTTTGGATAATCGATGAGTTCAGCAGTTCTTCCCCGCCGTAGATAACGATGCCTTACCTTTAATGCGCTTCAGCGCGGAAAATCGTCTCTTATAAGTTATTTACGTAAACAAGATTATGTGGATTTTACAATAAGTCGGAGTACGTTTTAAAGTGCTTGTTATATTGGGACAAAAGTTCACATGCACATGGCATGCAACTTCGATAGACATCCGAATCTCTTCGAGACAAACAAAAGCTTTCTTTGCTGTTTGATCTAAACAATTTTCGTAGATCTATTCCTGCTCTTCTTCCTTCCTTCTTCTCCGTGTATGAAAATTTGTGTGTAGGTAGTAATCCTGGAGGGCCCGGGTGGCAAACGCCACACTGACTAAATGGCCAGTCCGACACTGTCTCGCAGGACAGCTTAGGGAAGTGATTGAAGCCACTGTATGTAAGTTTCATGCCCTACCTCGATGATACATACGTATTCAATACTCAACAAAAAACTTATATGCAATATTTTTCCACTTCTTAGGGTTTTCTCTAAAGTTGTTAATGAAGGGAACGAATGGGTCGATTTTCGCAATTTACTTTTAGGTACAGAACAAAAATATACAAATAACTAGCAGGAGCAGGGTTGGGCTAATTAATAACGTGGAGAATTATATTTACAAAATCTTTTATTGGAGATAATGTTTAGTTTCTTACAAATAAATAAACTTTATAAACTATATACGAGATAGAAAATCTATCAAAATTTTTGTTATTCAGTGATACGAGCATATTTGCCAAATCGCGATGATCGACCAACCATTTACACAGTAATTCGAAAAATTAGAGAGTGGTTCTGTCTTGCTCAAATTATCAGACAAAGTGGTCGTGTGCTTTAAAACATTTTCTAGTTTCAATTAGGATTATGTGTCACGACATTTTTAATCGGTTAGCTTTTTCCTAATTGGAGTGAAAAACAAAAAAAAAATGAATTATTGAAATTTTTCCACATGATCAAAACAATTCCAATTTGCTTGAATTTAATCAACTTTAGACAACTGGTTCTTAGAACATAAAAACTATATTTTAAAAACCGTATTTCGATTGAGTTTGTTGACGAGTAGCACGATTTTGTGCCCACATATTCTTCAATTGTTGTTCATTAGCTTTCGCTTGTTGAGCCAAATATGTAATTTGATGTTTACGTTTTAATATTCCACCAGGTACAGCTTTAACAGCTTCCTGTTCTTCAGCGCCAGTACCTTGCAGTAAAGCATTTTGATACCATTCTCTGTTATCAGGTTTGATATCGTGTTCATGTAAATCAAGAATTTGTGCAGACGCTGTTTCCAATTTTCTTTTGCCTAAAAAATTGATGAATTTTTAGATGTAACAATTTATAATCAAAGTGATTTTGTTTTAAATTATAAATATATTATTGATTTTTAGTCCTTAGAACTATGACATCTGGTGGCAAGAACCAAAAACAGAGTAGTTAGGCTCGACTGTGATAGTTACATATGCGGTAATAGGGATATGTTATTAAAATAAACATACAACTATTATTTTGTTAATGAAATGCATCTTTTTTAAAGATTGCCAAACCTACTGTGACAATCTAAAATAAAAGTAGTTCTACTACCATTTTTCGGTCTATAAATTTAATTATCTCAGAAACCAAAAACAGGATTGTTTTGAAATTTGGTACAGGTATTTATAAGACTTTGATAAATATTACGACAGTTTTTCATAAACCTGACATTTCTGGTGATCGAGATATAGATTTTTGTATTAATGTTTTTACCGCCGAGTCCATTTAAGCTATGTAAAAATCTCTTAAAAATCGTAACTTTAACATGTTTTTACTCAAAAACTAAAAACAGGATCAAGTTCAAACTTTGACAGGATATTCTTTATGATTGAAATAATAAGCTGTCAAATTTTAAAGAACCTGTCATTAAATTGAATTTTCTTCATAACAACCTTAATGTATTAAAACATTGTAGAAAATTTTTTTAAACTACAATAATTCATTCCAACTCCAAAATGTCAAATTTAAAAAAAGCTACTTTTCAGACGCTCCCGAAAAGCATGCCATGTTGCGTGAAGTCAGTCAATGGTAGCACAAGTGTCAGCGATAAACATAGAAAACGCACGGAAAATAATAAGCAATAAATATTGTTGAAATAATCCTACTTATATCTTCTTGGAAAAAGATTTATCACTGTGCTAAAAAAGGAAACTAATTTGAGAATTTCAGATAATTTTTATTCTATTTTAGTTTTTACAATTCGCGGTTTGGAGCTTGTATACACAAACAACATTGACAGCTGAACAGAACATGGTTAATGACGTCACATCATATCACGTCGCGTTTTATATGTTATCTAATTTTAACGGCTTTTAAAATTGAATTTCTTAAAATTGTTAAAAATTTTCGGATTACTCCGTTACTTTATTTATGTAGGCTAACTCTTAGGATTTTTGTTTCTGTTGATTTGTTGATATAAAGTTAATAATACTAGGATTAATGTGAAGTTGAGGATTGGAGTGATACCAAATAATATGCTGTAAATTTGTATTTAGTATAAAAATTTGTTTACCTTTGGAACCAATCAAGGCTTGTAGAGCTGCTTCATCTAATCCTAATCGGTTATCAATGATTTGATTACTTTCAACTTGATGAATATCTTCACTAGCTACTAGTGGAATATACTGCGAAACTGATGGTATAGGTTCAACACTAGGTGTAGCTACTTCAGTATATTTTACGTCTTCCTCTGGTAATTCTGGGTAATCTTCTGGTTCAGGTTTATCCAATGAGAAAAAGTCTGTGTCGGTAACATTATCATCGTCATCTTCTTCATGAGTAGCCCCATTTGTCTCATTTTTCGCGGAAATAAGGTCAATCTTTTGTTTCAATTTCTCCTCAACTTGTTTCTTAATAATTCGTGGCACAAGTGGTGTTTGTACAGGTTTAGGTTTCCTAACAATTTGTGGTACTAAAATGGTATTACTACCTGTTTTCGGTGGTGGTAAAATGGAAAATAATCCTGTACCTTTCAAACTTGCTGGTCGAAATTTTTTAACAGGTATACCATTTGATTTTTCATCTTCATCAAATTGTGACAGACTAGGTATGGTAATTTTCACTGGCTTCTACAAAACAAAACAAAATTCATTGAAATCATTTTTAGTCATTACCAAAAAGCATTAATCCTACTTTCTCTTGTACGTTTTTAACAGGTTTTTTTTGAAGAAATTCATCATTTTCTTCTTCTGTTATAATTTCAGAATAAACTTGTTTTGGAGTTGGTAAATTAAATAAACTGTTATTGGATATATCAGTACTAATTTCTGTATTTTGGACAGTTTCAGTTTTCTGTTCAACTTTTACTGGTAAGTTGTTTGTTTCAATTTCTGTTTCTTCTTCGCTATCACTTATATCACTTCCATCATATGGTACCAAAGACATTTTTCAAAATATTATTTATTTATTTAAAAATGTGCCATTTTTTCTATTTTGATTGTAGCCAGTTGTGCCAGTTTGACGTTTTATATTTATCAATGTTGTGCGCAAACTCAAGAAATTCAAATTAAGGAGGTATTTTCCAATTTTATTTTTATTAATTTTTTTAATTTATCTAAACAGGATTAATTGCTTGTTTCCTTAAGTAATCCAGATTTGTCGTTTATTATGACAATTTTTTAATGGGAAATCAATATGATAAATTGAATTACTATTTATATAACATTTCTGTTGTATACTACTTCCGATATAATATACTCATTGTTCTACGTATAACACAATATAAGTGTTTATCATTAATTTCAAAATAAATTACATGTTTTTATTGCCCTCTTTGTCCTAAACTCAGAAACGTCGAAATTAATGGTAACATTCATGGTAACGCATTTATATCTAATAACAACCATTATTTAATTTTACGAATTGGGAACTGACATGAAGACGTGGTTTAATTAATATGACTTTAGGTTGAAAATTTAAAATAAATACGTGTATTGTGAATCAGTGACCGTTAATTTAAGGGGTCTTTCAAACCGAAGATGCAAGGCCCACGATGTATGCATCCTGGATGCAGGATGCATGTGCGACTTGCATCTTGATGAAAGGGCTTTCACACCAAAGATGAACGTGCCACTTGCACCTTCTGTTTATATCCATTATCTCTGTTTAGTTTAGTACGTGAGTTTGAAAGATGAATAATCAATCATCCGACTCTTCAGACGACGAAATTATAATTCTAGCTTGTGCAGTCAGAAGAAGACGAAGGCAAAGACGGAATCGTTTATGGCAGAATCCATGCTGGGAAAATGCTAGAGAGTATAGCCCTGTTATTTAGTCTCAGCAATTATTGAACCAGGCATATTATAAAATGGAGATTTCGATTTTTAACAAGTTGTTGGATCTCATAGAACCGTCACTATGTCGTCGGGATACGAATTATCGGTTGTGTGTGCGAAAGAAAGACTACTGATATTTCTGAAGTAAGTAACTTTATTTTCTCATGAATAGTATAACAAAAAAGTATAAAGTATAAAAGTGCTAGTCAAGTACACGTGCAACGGTCTGATAGTCGGATGAGTCAGGCTGAGGTGGAAAGGGTGAGTATACAAGACCAGCTCAACAAAGACGTTGAAATCGTTCGTTGAAATGTTGACACGTTGAAATCTCCAGCCGGCTGGTTTTCAAGAGGCAAGTGCATCTTGCATCCAGGATGCAAGACGCACTTGCATCTTCGGTGTGAAACCTCTCGGTCAATTACATAGTCTAATGTTTTAGATGCATGCATCCTGCAACCAGGATGCATGCATCTTGCGTCTTGCATCTTCGGTGTGAAAGACCCCTAACAATTAAATGCTTTTTTTGAATGAAGCACTGGGCAGGCTCAAATTTTGCTAAAAAAGAAATAGTTTTCTTTGCTTTTAGTAGTATGCAATGCAATTTTGTCATAGTTAAAATTTTAACCACCAGACGTCGTAATCTAAGTGGTCAGTTCCCAGTAAGTAAAAAGTCCCTGTATTTTTAAATTAAATTTTTATTATTACTTAAGGTAGTTGCGTTGCAATTTACAAATATTAGAACGTGAGTATTTCATATTATGTGTGTATTCATATAAAAAATATTATTGTATACGAGGTACCTTCAAATAAAAAATATACAGCCCACAATCTCGGTCTAATTCTGGACGACAAACATTCTTGAAAATATTTGGAATTTAATATAAGATAGCAGTGGCAGGATGGAGGATTCTATTACTTGTTTGAGTAGTAAATAGGTTGAGCTCGTATTATCAACACTTTCTATTTTTTCTAAGATTGAGATTAAAGTGCTATATTGCATAGGTACTGCGTTATATTTTAAAATGCAACTCTTTAAATCGTATTGTTTATTTGTAATTAAGAATTTATAAATGCCATTGTTCTAAAGAGAAATATGTTGTGTGCGTGTTTGTCTAAATTGTTTGGAGAAAACCATGGGAGATAGCGAAATAATGATAGGAGAAGACCCTAAGTAAATTTTCCATACAACTCCAGAAAAACTATCTGAAGTTCAAAATTTCAAATCGTTCCAAAATTATAGACGTTTTTTGACGGCTAGATATCTAATATAGTTTATAGTTTCTATAGAAATACCTGCATTAACAAAATTTTGAAAATAAATTATTTGATATAAATTTCCTATGCATATGAATTTTTTGAAATCTGGCAACGCTGCTTCTTGTTTTCAGTTAGCCTTTAATAAATATTATATCAGAAGTACGGTGATTGTATGAAGTTGGCAACAAAATAAAAAAATCATTAAAAAAAGACAGAAGCATATATATCACATGAAGTGATTCATATATTACAACTCTTCAACAATTTAATTTGATAGTCAGTCGGCCATCTTAAAAGTAATCTTAATCAGCTGAATGATCTTGTTTTGTTCGCATATATTTAGTTGCGTTTATCAATTTCAAATCATTCAATTTCGACATTCAAACTGTAACGATGAATATAAGTGTATCAGAGGCTATAAGTAGTAACGAAGAAAGTAGTTGTGAACCAATGTCATCATTAATTAAATCGGCTAATATGTGAGTATTATTTATTTATACTCATACATTCATGCTCATATGTAAATGGTGTGATGTCATTTCGACTCATCTGAAAATACATTCATATGATAACATTCTTTATCATGGACATTTATTGCTAATATGACAATAATCTCCAGAATATTTGCATTTTCATTGAAATAAGTGTATATACTTTATATGCTAACGTATTCAAATGTAATTGTTTTGAATGACGTCAATGCATCCGAGATCTGGTAGTCAAGGTGGTATGCTAAAAGTCACGTTCCTCTTATTATTAAACAGATACTTAAATACTTTCCACTAATAAGGTTTCCACCTCTAAAAAATCTCAAAACCGGGGTTTAGGTAATCTCCGGTTTTCGAAAACTCGTCCGAAAATTATACAATTTTTATTATTATATGAAGAATAAAAGTAAAATATAAATAACCATTCCATACTTTTTTCATATTAAATTTTTATTTATTTACCTATCTTTGTTTTGTTGAGTTAAATTTCCGTTTTAATTTAATATAAAATCAGATGCAATACTAAATTAAACACAATAAAGTTTTACATAAATTTTTTTTTTGGTTAGTACGACAACAATAAAATAAAATAACTTTTTTTAAATAAGTTAACAAAATTAACTATTTACGAATAAAATTCATATACTATAATAACGCATACTTGACCAACATAAACATCATCCAATGTTACAAACTACGCATGCATACACATATACTTTCACAAGGGTTACAAAGAAACTCTTAAGTAAAAAAATATAAACCAAAATTTTATACAAAGAATTTTACTAAAAAAAAATCATTTTTAAGTTTTGGTTTTTGTCCGGAGAATACATTAATCGTCCGGAAACCGTAGAAAAGTGTCAAAAACCGGAGCCTCCGGCCGAAAACCGGAGAGGTGGCAACCCTACCCACTAAACTCAATGCATAAGTAATGTTTTGTTAGACAAATTTACAAAAATATATTTTTGTATACATGTTCGGGCAAATATCTTGTTTATGATATTTATGAAGTTCAAAATATTTTTTAAATGTTTACAAGTTTGAACGAAAGTTAAAATTGTTTTTTTTTTAAATATTGCCAATTGTAATTTTAGTTAACATCGTATTTTGTATATTTCCAAATTTCGTAACTACGCCTTAAATTTATTTAAGATCATGAAATGAAGTCATTAACTTTAATAAAGAGTTATGCTTTATGAATTAAACTCATTGTCAGTGAGATGACCATATACTGTGTGTGTTGGACAGCTTTTCCTATAGTGAATCAATGTTAAATATTATTTATTACTACCTGGCCGTGTGGTACTGTATCAAGTCAGTCAGTACACATGTGATGAGAGGACACTTTAGTAGTTTAGTATGTGCATTGGGCTTCACAAAACCCCACTCTTAAATGACAAACAAACAACCATACGCATACAGTATAGTTCTATGAGATGACTGACTGACTTTATTTACATGTGTACTGACTGACTTGATACAGTACCACACGGCCAGGCAGTAATAAATAATATTTAACATTAATTCACTATAGGAAAAGCTGTCCAACACAGTCTGTATATTATGTCTATGGAGATGACATGTAACCACTGACCTCCATCCGTCTTATAAGTGGCTCTAGTATACCAAAAATTGGGCCATTTTTATAACATGGGATAGTTAGTCCATACAGGAAATAGTGGAGGTCAGTGCATGTAACTGAGAATTTGATTACTTTACAATTTCACACTGATTCGATCGTCGACTTAGTTTTATTTAAAGCTGTAAAGAAATTGAAAATTAAAACTTTTTAAATACACAGATTTTTAAATAAATATTTGCTTTACCTAAAAGCAAGTGGGATTTTGTAGAAAATATACTACTTTTTTTAATTTAAATTTCAATAAAAAAGATTCGGGTGATAACTTAAAAATATCCAGCATATTAACGACCCTGATAAAAATATTTCCATGTATCTTTGATTCCTCGCCCACTGAGAGCTACGTGTTACGGAGATGTGGTGCTACAATTACAGAGTTGCAGGATTTCCGTGAAACTGTGTCACCTGAAGAACGTCTATCTTGTGCATTTACAATCGACCATCGCGCATTATGTTGAAAACCAATTCGCTATTACTCGCGAAAGTTGGGCAAGCTTTCATGTCGCTATATGTATGTGTTGGATTTGTATGTACTATTTGTGCCTTATTCGTTAGGTTTATTGAACAGCTTTTAACCGAAGAATTTTTCGAAAACCGAATGACTAAGGCACAAATCAATTATCAAATTTTGAAAAATGAGCGCTATTTTTGTGGCCCATAATAAGTACCTCGAGTGTAGTTATTTGTCCCTGAATATAGTTTGTTGTGACATGTTGTAGTTACCGCTTAGCACTTACCAGTTTACAAGTTTTAATCCTTGTTATTTGCTTAACTATCTACAAATATCATTTTATTATTTCTAACAGGAAATATTCGGAAAATAAGTTATTTTTTAGAATCATTTATCGTCCTGCAACATGGGAGTTCGTTAAGCTTTTGTACGTAGTCGCGAGTGCTAGAAAATCTTTAAGTGACATAGATTCCCTGAAATGTAGTAACTCGTCGCTTGTAGCTTTTTTGTATCGTAGTTTCTAATAGACAATAGGTACACTCCCATCCATAAAAATTGAAACAGTTGAAACATCTAAGTGTTTATTTACTGGTTCAATTTTTGTGAACAGGGGTGTATACAGGAACTAAATGAAATCATCGAAAGAGGGCTCTGTCTGTTTCATAACAACTGTAAATTGTCTTTAATTTTTATATTTTGTAATTTAATTGTTTTTATTTTTTGATTATTGATTCTACAGTTTTTGGATAAAGCTAATTTTAATATTAAAAATATTACCGAAATAAAAATAATAACTCTCAATGGTTTCCGCATATAATTAGAATCGTATTATGTAATTACAATTTAATGTTTTCATAATTTATCGTTTACATAAGAGTAGAATGATTAGGTAAACAAAATTTAGCCTGACTATCCAGAAGCCATTTATAAAACTAAATACTAGCAGATCGATTATATGCATTTTTAATAACAGCAAAACATTTTTTATCAACAATTTTTTATTTTGGTTATTTTTTGAAAATAGGGAAATGATGAAGCGCTCTGCTGCCAGCACTAGTGACGCCGAATGTTTCCGTTCATCTCTGGGTACAGGGCCTCTGTGGTGGTCCTGATGAGCAGGGGGGCGCGGCTGTGCGATTGCGACTAGTCTGGGGTGGAACTGATGTGCATTCTGGTGGTGGTAAATGGGAAGCAGTATTACTACCAAACCCAAGACGTTTAATTGTAGCTTTGCCAGCGGGCTCCCTAGCTTCGGGCTCCCGGGACGCATTCATTGCAATGCTTGAATATGCAGAAGAGAAACTTGGATGTCAATACGTAATTGTATTGTTCCCAGCTGATCGGCCAGATCGTGCCGCATTGGTGCGTACATTCATGTTTCTTGGTTTAACATCGCTGCGTCCAAACAGTCCAGTGCTACCAAAAGGTTTACCGCCAGATCATGTCGCAATGTTGTACAACATTTCTTTGTAGAAATTTTACTTATATATTCGCATATTTAAAAATTATATTCTATTAAAGAAATAAATAAATTTTAAAATAACATTTCAAAATATTATTTACTAATCAAAGAATAAATCTCATTTAAAAAAAAGGTATGTTTATTTGTTTTCGTGGGTTGAGGAATTTTTTAATTTTATTTTCTAGTTGTGTGTTTGGGTGAGCTTCAATCATTTTAGTAAGCTCCATCATTTTTCAGTATCTCATTATTATATAGTTAACGCAAATATCGATTATCTATTAATCTCTATCTCACGTATTGTTATAAATTATTATTTTGATTTTGATTGAGACTTGCCTGCTACCCCCACCACTCCTTCTCCTTTCTTATATAGCAGTGTTATAGTTTTTAGTGTTTACTTAAATATTTAAATATAAAACTCTCTTGTAATGTGTTATTTAAAGTTCAGAGATTGTTCTAATTTTTTTAAATGCAATTGTAATGTGATGTTTCATTTTAATGATAAATAAAATACACGTATTAAACAAATTTTTGGAGTCGTTTTTTGATGTCCACTCCTAATGAACTTAATCAATTTTTTAAATCTCATTCACACATTGATCCATCATCGTTGCCCAGCATAAGACATAGCATTGATGGATGATAATCCATCATTCAAATAGTTATAGTTACACATCTTGAATACTGGGAGATATGCAGTCTAATCTGTCGAACTGTAGTACTATTGGCCATACAAGTAGAGTCCATTTTTCAAACTTTTATAATTAATTTGTATCTTATTCATACGATTTTCGAAAAAATATTTCGGATAAAAGTTGTTCGTTTTAAATTTACCCACAGCTTTGATTCGAAACATTTTCCCGAAAATCGAATAAATAAGGTACAAATCAATTAATAAAGGGCCTAACTTGTGAGGCAATAGTACAATGTGTGGTCATCCAACAATGGCTTATTGAGTGTACAATATCAAGTTTATAATAACAGAAAATCCACTTCTAACAAATTATTTTCAATAATAATTTTGTACAGGGTGCATAGAAATAGAATGATGGGAGTTGAGTTCCTTGCACAAAGTAAAGGGAGAGATATGTCATTTAAACGCATGTCCAAAAATGCTTCTTTAGGTCAGGGTATCTGGTAAGGGTGGCGAAAAAAATTACTTTCAAGAATAGAAGTAAAGGATGTTCCACAAATCAAATGGGGAAATATTTTCAGTGGAATTGACTGATTTTTTGGTAAGTTTTAATCAAATCGACTGATTTTTTGATATCGTGTAATTCTGGCCGTTCTGAATAAATATCTTCATAAGCAGAACGTCTGAAAATATATATATTCGTTGGAATCGATGTATAACAAGCAAAAATAACAAACAATTGCTTAAAAACAATGTATATACGGTGTTCATTATCAATGAGTGAACTGTTTATTTTACTTTTTACACTATCATATAGGTATAAAGGTGCTATATACATATGTTATATACTCATACCCATACTTTTTTAATTTACAGTAATCACACATGTTTGAGCTGAAGTTATGGCAAAACTATTCAGTATATCAATTAAAGTTTTCAAACAAAAGTTATTTATTTAAAGAAACAGAATATTTTTTGGCTTTGAATTTTTGTTTTATCTTAGGGCTATAAAGAGAGATATTTTTCCCTCTAATGGGGGATGCACAAACCGATTTTGCCCATTCATGAACTTGAATCCACTTTTTAGCTCTAGAACACATAAAGCTTCAGTACGCTATCTCTTCGTTTCTGAGTTATCGTGTTTACGGACATGAGGAAATGAACTAATTAGGTCATTTTATGAACATCTAGTTCAACATTTTTTTCTAATAGTAATTGCCGTGTTCAACTAGTACGAAGCCGGAATTAAACTATAATAGGCTGGATATATATTATATATACTAGTTGACCCCGCGAACTTCGTATCGCCTCAGAATCATATAAAAAAAGGCGTTCCATACAAAATGTATGACAAAATTAATTTTATTCATAAATTTTTTGTTCTTGTATTTTTCCGATGTTTTAATAGTTATTCTGCATTCGTTGCGTAGACAAATCCAACAAATCAAAAATCATAAAAATCGGTCCACCCGTTTTTGAGTTATAAATAACTAACCCGACTTTGTTTTATATATAAGTGATATATAATTTACTAAAATGGCATCAGCGAAAAACTGTCTATTTTTGTTGAGAAATGTTGAAACTATTGAATTTGATAAATCCGATTTGTCCTATAAGGAAAATATGTTCATTTAATTGTTTTCGGTATATAACTTCAAGTACGTATCCAATGCCTCAGTTTTCATTCAACACGCTGTATAAGATTGATATTAAGTAATGAGTATCTATATTTTTCGATAAAAATTTTAACAATAAGTTGTTTTTATTTCCTATATATAATTATTTTGTAATTAAAATTTATCTAAATAACGTAAACACTGATCTGATTTATATCAGGAACACTTCAATTTTTTATGTCAAGCATATGTTAATGTAATTAATTGGATTATGTTTTTTCACTTCAACAACTTGTAATAGTAATTGGTGAATCATACTCTTAACAAATTTTATCGGTCTTGTTTATTTTTATGCTTTATTATTATTTTACAAATCTTTGATACTTTATCATGTTCTTAATTGATAACACATTGTATGAGAATACATTATTACTTAATTCTTTATGTACGTCGACTCGTGTGTGTGTGGGTATGAAACTATCAAATGCCAAGTGTGATAACCTCAAATATTTCAAAATTCACCTTTGAATTGTGTTTGAATTAGTTATCTGATTATCACTAATGTTCAAAGGTGATAGGTATGGTATGTAGATGTGCATTGTCAATACGGCGATTTCTTATCGACAATTTTATCTGTTGCGTGTTATGTATAATCTTATTTTTCCATATAATACATAACACACATGGAACTGGGAGGGTAAGGGTTCGAATCCCGACATCGGTAGTTTTTCAATTATTAAGAAAAATAAAAAGGGGCGGTTAATTGACTAAACTGTCGTATGTACACGAACAAAGTAACCGGTTATGCTTGTGATGGTTTTCTGTTTGGTATATTTTTGTAAACTTTATTTCACTACTTTTTGGATAACAATTACAACTTTTAGATTATACTTTTGAATTGTATTACCTTTTTGATTTCAACGAATGTTAATTGTTACTGAACTGGTGAGCCGTTGTTGCCCTGCTTTATATATCTGAACTGCTCGCGTTCTAAGAAAGTGAGAGAATCGCATCGAATTTTCTTTACATTCCAGAACATACTTATAAAGTTAATCTGTTTCTATACGTGAGTATATAAAAAGAGACAGTGATATGCACGTATACGTAAATGTATCGTTCTGTCTTGTTGTTTGGTTTTTTCTAGAATTGTACAGTGTTAAATACAATGTGTACTGTATCGCAGGTTTAATTGCAAGTGTATCTGCTATATGAGAGTGATTTACTACAATATAAAATTTATTCGACGAAAAAATGATTTTACTGTTTTTTTAACATATTTAATTAATGGTTGAAGATACGTATATAAACAAAGTTATTAGATGTACAAATGTCATTAGATCAACAGTTTTATTGTCACAGTTGAATTTATGTAATATTAAGCTAGTAATACTTAAATGTCAAAACTCCCCCCAATTCCTAGATCATACAGACCTTTTCATAGGATCTTATCTGCATGCGATTTTGGAGCACTCTACAATAAGATGAGCAAGAGCGTAAAGTATTGTTTACTCGTTTCTTCACATTGATTTATTTGGCATTCTGTCCGAAACAATAACAACTCGTATTTTGAAATGAAAAGGTCTATTAATTGTATTTTATAAATTTGTATTCCGACTATAAAGTAGGCATCATCAATATGAATTAGCTAATCGTAACTATCTCCGGGATATGGAGTCAGAGATATGCTACTCGTTGTTAATTTGGTGCGCGTCTCACGTTGGTACACGCTGGATGGCAAAAGCTATTTATTTAAAAAAAATTATCAACCATTTATGGTATTTGAACGAGGAATGTGCCGTGTTTTTTATATTTAACGATCGTGTTGACATTGAAACAAAACAACGTATGGTAAACAAAATTTTAGGACAAATAAGAACAAAACAGTAACTACGAAGAAGATAATTAAGAATTGAAAAAAAAATTAAAGTTTGATGACTTATTATTATACTAAAGATTTTCCATTTGATTGAACTAATTAGTATTTGAATTGTTTCAAATTTTTGATATTTTTTTACATGCATGAAGATTTAATTTATAAATGTAATAAAATAATAATTCATTTTAACCCTTGAATGACACATGTCTTGGAAATGACGTAGCTACATGGGAGAATATTGAAAAAAATGCAATTGAAAAATAGTTGGGATCAAAATGGCACCCAGTTTAAGGGTTAAAACACATGTTTTGCTAATCAAAAATTTTTAAAAAGAAAAATATAGAAATATGTTAAAAAAATATTATAAAATGACCAATTAGTTCACTCACGCATGTTTGTCTGTCTGTCTATCCGTAAACACGATAGCTCAAAAACGAATAGAGATACCGAGCTGAAATTTTGCATGTGACCGCCAGGACGGAAAATATCCATCTTTGGAACGGTAAGAGATAGAAAAAAACATGTTCCGTTTTTAAATACAAACAACTTTGGAAAGTTTTTTCATAAACTCCAGCGTCGGACTGGCCATATAGTCGAGGTGGCGTTTGCCAGCCGGGCCCCCCACGGGCTACCTACGGCTTGGCTTGTGACAAACCTCGCAAGCCATGCCGTAGGTACGGTAGCCTAGGGCCCGGCTCTTGCGATCTACATGTAAAGTAGATAGTTCATACATACTTAGAAATGAAACAGAAAAATTAAAACTTGTTTTAGAAATTTCTGAACGGCGATAACTTTTGAACGAATCAACCGATTTTGACGTGTATCATAATACACAATATTTGACATTGTTTAAGAGATGCATTTTATAGATACGATTTTCAGCGCTCAAGCGCATTAAAACGAGTCTGCTCTCTATTAATAATAATAATAATTAATAATCATTCATTTATTGATTCTTTTTTTCACAATACAAAGATCGTACAGAATAGATCAAGTTTCATAAAAAAGGGAAATGGATATGATCGGACAAGAACTGTTGGATTCGTTGATTATATTAAACACAGAATCGGATCTTATCAAGGATGACGAGAATACCAGCTTTTACGATCGAATTATCGACAGCTTAGCTGAAACTTCTCCTCTTTAAAAAAAAATGTTGATTGGTTAGCTTTCGATTTGTTATAAAGTAATTGTACCTATATTTACCTAATCTAATATACTATAATGCTAAAAGTGAAGCTGACTGACTGACTGACACACTCATCTATATAAAACCTAACCCACTTCTAGACATGCTAGAAATATGCGGTTTTTTGCATTCGACGCGAAATTGCTTCAAACCATCGAGAAAAATCGGAAAATTTCAATTTTTTCATTTCAACTCCCCGGAAAATCGCAAAAACATCCCCCAAAATTACATTTTTTCTGTTCTATACATGCTAGAAAGATGGAATTTTCACCAATCGACCCGAAATATAGTCAAATTAACAGAAAACTTCATTACCTCCATCGCAACCCAACGAAAATTGGAAAAACACCCCTAAAACTGCCCTTTCACTTCTATTCATGCTAGAATGATGCGGTTTTTTGCATTCGACGCGAAATTGCTTCAAACCGACGAGAAAAATCGGTAAACTTCAATTTTTTCAGTGCAACCCCCCCGGAAAATCAAATTTACAGAATATTTTGAAAAATTTCTTTACCTACATCGCAACCCCACCAAAATGGGAAAAACATCCCTAAAACTGACCTTTTCACTTCTATTTACGATAAAAAGATCGGGTTTTTTCCCATTCGACGTGGAACAGGTTCAAGATAACAGAATTATTTGAAAAAAGTAAATTTTTCCATCACAGCCCTTCGCAGTTGGGAAAAACACTCGTAAAACTACCCCTTTCCTTCTATACATGCTAGAAAGATGCAGTTTTTGCAATCGACGCTAAATAGCTACAAATGAGGAAGTTAATTCGAAAAACTAAATATTTTTTATTGCAACTTCCTGGAAAATCGCAAAAAACACACCCCAAAATTACGTTTTTCAGATCTATACATGCTAGAATGATAGGATTTTCACCAATCGACCCGAAATAAAGTCAAATTAACAAAAAATGTTGAAAAATTTTATTACCTATTTTTCAACTTTTTTTACAATTCATGTAATGTTATTTTCTGTGAAGCGGAGCCCTGGGGTCAAGGTGAGTAATATAGATAAAGTTGATAATTAATAATTTGTATATTTCATTATTTTTCGATAGTATCCCATCTACCATAATTCCGTTCCGGGCCCCGGGCTTGTGGGTAGCCACCCGGGCCCTTTCGGTCCAGTCCGACCCTGATAAACTCTGCATAAACCGAGTATTTAAGCAATTAATTCAGTTAGTTGTTATTTTCACTTGTTTTTTCATATTTTTGTTCCGTAAAAGCATTAGAATTAACAACAGATAATTTTGAATATTTTGGGAAAATAAGTTAATACATAAGAAAATTAATAGAAACGATAAATAATTATAAATGCCAAAAATTAAATTCACTTGAAGATGTACAATAAAATGGAAAATATTGATGAAATTTGTGAAAATCATTGAGCGACGTGGATAGTGAATAGTGATAGAAATAAATTTCGATTTTTCCCCAATTTCCTAGATCAAAATTTTTTGTATTTTATAAATACTTATTTCGACTACAAAGTTCTCTTTAATATTATTTATAGTTTTTTTTTTTATCAATTAATTAAATAGTGAACGTTTTTTAAACATAAAAGTTAGTAATGAATAGTTTTGTAATAAAAGCTTGCATTTCTTATCTTAATCTATTTATAAAACTTTTCCATTGACAATCAGAACATATTAATAAATATAATCTACAAATGTTTATTATACATTATTTATTTTTTATTTTTGTATTGTATATTTCATATAAATTGAACATTTTTTAAATGATTTATCTATAGCACGGAAGTGCGTAAGGCCGAGTTTAAGAGTGCTATTACTACAGGAAAGACCTTACTTGACCTCGACATAACTTTTGAACAAAAAGAGCTACAGTGGTGATTTTTCGAATATATTCTATAAGATATAGCACTGTAGTGAGAAGTCCAAAGTGTCCCTTAAACTCGGCCTTGCGCACTACCGTGCTCTAGATTTACGGAATTATAAGATAATAAGTTTTCGCTCATCGTTAAGGAATAAACAGTTAAAAAGTTATTTTAATTCAAAAATGCATAAATAGCGGGATTAATATACTAGCTGAAATACCCGCATTGATAATAAATGGATAATAAACCTGGATAATAAACCTGGATAATAAATAATTATTTATTTATTACTATAAAGGGGACGAATTTGAAATTTTATTTCAAAAACCTAGAGTTCTCACTGATTATCATTCGATAATATAATGTATAAACCGTTTTGTAAAAGTCGCTTCAAAATCGGTTAATTGGAAGTATACTACTTCCAATACTTCCGAAATATCCAACCGCCTGAACAACTACTAAATTTAGTGAATATGCTGCATATGGAACAAAAAATAGGAAATTCACATCGTTTTTTCTTTATTATTTATTCTTGCCTGAAGGCTTGTCCTTATGGTAAAGACGGCCGTAAATGTTCTTTTTTTCTGATACATATCTTAAAGACGTTCCAAAGAGAAAAAAATGCAGAAAAGTTCCTGTAAATTAAATATGTTATAAAAAAAGTCAATACGAATTCATTGGTATGCTTCAAAATGTTAGTTCAAATACATTTTTTCGATTTTTTCGATATTGAAAATCATACTTTTAACATTGGGTCTTATGGAGAAACTACAAATTTAATCTTTATAATCGAATAAAACATAGTTTTAAATGCAGACAAGTTTTTATAAAACTATGTAAATTGTTGTTAAATAAACAAGGATTTGTTTGGCCAAAGATGAAGGTATGTTCAAATGCATTTTGGAAAGTAATCATGAATTATATAAGTAACTTTATCATTTCAGAGAAGTGTGGTAATGACTCGGACACAGGATCGTGCTGCGGAAAGTGGGTGTTTAGAAGAAGTTCTAGAGATTCCTCCTTCGATAGTGCCCATTATAGTGTATATTGAATAGTCACTGTCAACACTAATCTTGTATAGTACAACATTTAGTTCATTGTATCATAAGTGTTAAAACACTATATATGTTCAATTGGCATAGCCGTAATAAGTGTTTAGCGTATTGTGTTTGATATTTTTTGCTTTCTGTCACGAGTGATATACATTAAGTGGTTGATAGTGTTAATAATATTAATAAACTTATTATGTTTTTGATGCGTCATTCACAAAATAACTTTACTTGTCTAATTACATAAAATCATACTTTTAATTAATTCAAGCAAATTTTAGTAGCCTTATAAATTTTGGCGTACCCTTCTAGGTCAGGCCTAACGGGTCTAAGCCTAAATCTGGCACTGAATAAAGGACACTGACCTTAAATAATATTTTAATTTCATCAAATTCTTAAGAAAAATAAGTGTGTAACGAGTGAACTTTTAAATGTATCATTTTTCAGACGAACGGAATTAAGTTGTTGATTCTAATAATGTTTTGTTATTTTTAGATGTAAAGTCATAAATTTTGTTGATTGTGTTCTTTGTCACACATCTTATCTCAAGTAAACATTGTAACAATAATATTATGACATGTAATATATGCATATAATTATTGAAGTCACATTTTTCTTGTATATAAATAAAGTTAGTTTAATAAATAGCTGTATAGACATTTGTAATAAGTATTTCTATTACGTATTAAAATAAAAATAAAACTATTGATTATAATTGACAACAATTTTTAATATATGTTCTGTATGGATAATAGTTTATTGAACACGTTTTATTAAATCATTGTTTTGATATGGTGCGTTTTCCCAATTACAGCACTAAAGCGCATTATGCGCCTCAACGTTGAATATTAATGCTCAACGTTGAATGTTTCAACTACAGCAACGCTTCGCACAATCGAGCACTTTGAAAAGTACTGCTTTCGCGTGATGCGCGCAATGGATACCAACTCAGTAGCAGAAAATATTTAATATTTTCAATAAATATATCACTTGATGAACTAATTGATTGATTTAAATTTGGAGTAGTCGATAAATCATCATCATCACTATCATCTGGATAAGATGATTCAATTAAAATGTATATAATTTTTTTAGAACTCATCTAAAAAAATTATTAGTCAACACAAAAAAATTTTACTGAAATAATAAAAATCGAAATTACTTAAAATAACCGTAAAAAGTTTTCGACCAATTGTTATTGTATACAACTTTATTTATACATTAATGAGGTTAAGTCCATGAATGTTTTTTTTCTTTCAACACCGAACCTAGTGCACTCTGCTGGTGCACTTAAAAACTAATGCACGTTCCAATTAAACAGCATACTTCGGCATTGTGCGCCACTGAGTCGCATTATGCTCTGTAGTTGGAAAACTACCATGATATCGTTCTATATAGTTACAAGCATAAAAAGTGGCGGATTAGGTTAGATGTCGCTCTAGGCTCATTCCGATATGGCATCCTAAATCCTCGTTTTTTTTATAATGCCCATGAAGAATAGATATATTAGGAGAGCGAACGTAATGTTAAAAAAACGGTCAAGAATTGGTGTAACTATCTTTTATCAGCAGGGGTCACTGGTCTCAATGCCGTACGAAATTTAAATGTTTAAATGTAGGCGCCAAGAAATCACTTTCATTCAGTTAATAAGAAGTCTTAGTTTTATAGATAATAAAAAATTGTTTTCGATTATCAAGTAATAATTAAATAAATGTTAATAATAGAGAATTCTTAATAATCTGCAATAAATTAAAAGATAAAGAATCATAGTGATAATTGCAATTAATAATAATATACAAATATATGTTTACAATACTAACATATATTAGATAAAGAAAGAAGATGACAAAACCGGTAATTACAGACCATATTCCTTTCGTAAATGCAGACACGCATTTCTAACCTTAAACAACCTTCCACTCATAGATATATAACAGTATATCTATGCTTTCCCTGTACAACATCGTCCCATTTTTTCACATTTATAAAATTAAACAATTTGTATGCTTACAATTTTTATTTGTAAGATGCGATAACCGTTGATTTCAATATGTAATAATAATAATAATTCCGTACGGGTATATTCACACTGCCACTAGTGGCGAAAATAATAACTATGATCTCTACACGTTTTTGAGGACGAAAAAACAGACGAATTGCCTATGTCGTTCAATCTCCTATTTATCTATTCTTCATGATAATGCCATACAATTTATTAGAAATTAAAAAAAATTATAATGTCAACGGAGCGCTACTGTTTGACACTTCGCACACATCTGACCTAAGGTATTGCTGTGATTTTACTAATATTATAAAATATGTGACAGTTTATGCTATCGCATCTCGTTAAAATGGCTGAATCGATTTTGATTGATAGGCTTAATAAATTTTTTGTTTCATGTATCCTTTCCACGTGGTATAACTTGTCTTTTAAACGGTGCGAGATAGGGAAAACCTTTAAATACAAAATATATTTATCTTATAAAAACAAACAACTGAAACATTTTTTAATACATCGAATAGTTTTGGCGTAAAAACAGCGCAGAACAAAAAAGAATAGTAAAATCTAATTATAAAACTGTAGAAAAGTCGTGTCTGTACATTGAAAATATTGCCAAAAAAACAAGAATTGGGGGCGGGGCCTACGTGAAAGAGTGCAGTGGTAGCAAGTGGTAGCTTATAATAATAATAATAAATAGACACAGGGGTACCGCAAACGGGTCCCTACCACCTAGACCAAGGGGTCCTCTATGCCCTCCTTGAGAACAACCTGTCACCCGAAGGCGAGACGCCTCTACGTAAGAGGTGCTATTTTAAGCAGATGAAGCTGTAGGATTCTGTCGAGGCCAGACGCCACACAGAACGCCCACAACTTCTCTGCCGGGATTGCTCCCAGGATTGATGGATCCAAATTTTTGGACCCAAACATTCTATATCTGACACCCTGCGGGCTTCTGCAGGTGCACTTGTAGCTTATATTTCGGATCTATATTTGGTACAATCAATTGTGTGTCTACCTAGCAGTGTGGGGTATCGTTGAGAAGAACTTACTTTAAATAAGTAGAAAAACTGTGTAAAATAACCATAAACTTTTATGAAGCTTGGGAAACGCCCGGTATTTTAGCTAACACAATAATAATTAATAACTTACTCTGATTATAAAAATAATTGCATTGAATTAATAAATATAAAATCAATAAATTGTATTGAACAGAATTACGCAAAAATATTTGAGCTGAATTATAGTTTCCAGAACTTATTCGCCGATCTCTTCTGGACTATCATACGATAATTTCATATTGCAAATAAACAGTAAAAGAATTAGAAATAATTCAATTACAATAGTAAAGAACAGATTGTTATCATCACGTGTTCAACAAGTGCGTCGCTTTATTTTGGCACTTACCACAACAAATTATTTTGTTGATAGTAAACAATGTCTTTAATTTTCTTATTTTAATAAAATGCTTTTAATAAATATCATTTAAAAATAACTTACACAGAGCCAGGGCTGGACTTAAGGTATTTGCCGTCCTAAGCTGTTCAATGTTTTGTGCCACACTCCCCTTAAATTGAATGTGTTCAAGTAACTTTATTCCTAGCGAAGTCTTCAATCAACTTGTTGTCAATTTTCGCACATAAGGAAGATTCAACCGTGAGTATAGCCAAAACTAACCAGTCCGCGTGGTCCAGTTGTTAAAGGCGCTCTCCTAGGAACTGGGAGGTTGCTGGTTCGATTCCCAACACTGGCAGTTTATCAATTAACTTAATTAAAAAAATTTATGGGACGGTTAATTGACCAAAGAACGAAAGTAACCGGCTATGCTTGTGAATGTTTTCTGCAGTTTCTTAACACAAACTCCAGATGAATATCGGCATAGTTGCGAGCAAAGTTGGCTGCAGTCGCACAACCTACGAATTCCTAGTCTATAAACAAATTCCTTGTCCTTTAGGGGTCGGTAAAAAAACCTAGAAAAGTCTACTTGACAAACTTCGATCTCTCCTCCGCTACTACTACTACATAGCCAAAAGTACCGATGTTCCGATATCATCGAACAAAGATAATTTCTACCCTTCGCAAATATAAAAATGATCTCTTGACACTACGGTTCGTCACCGCAGTACATACAAAAATTCGGTAGATTATTTCGACGATTGGAAAGACCATTAGCTGCATTATTTGATTTTTTCCGTCCGTCACTCAAACTTCGAATTGTACTACGAATGATTTGTCCGCTCTTTTGATTTTTAAGTCAATTCTTAACAGTTTTGATAATTATTTAGAAGTGGGGCTTCAGACAAAACACGTTCTAAAAATTTGTCCACCCCCTGGAGACTATTCTATAGGGTAGAAATAGATGTTTTAAGGTGGGGGAGACACTTTTTTACGGGCTAATTTAAAAAAAATCGTTACGCAGGAGCTGCTTCAACTTAGCGAATTTCCTTAGAATACATAAATCACTTTCTAGCGGTCACAATTTTAGTCTGATCAAAATGAAATGTCGTATATGATTTTAGTATTTGCAAGGCCAATTTTATTAATAAATGACATACGTCAAGGGGAAAGAGGGGGGGGGGCATAAAGAAAGAAGAAAACACAAAATATAAAATATCTCTCTTAATATTAGAACAATCGAAAAATGCGTAAGGAATAAAGTTGTAGAAAATCATGTTTGCTATAATTCATCAACTTATCATTTTTGCTCAAACTCTAATGTGTACAGAGATATTGAGAAATTTAATTTTCAATCTTAAACCGTCAATATTTCTGTAAATATTAGTGTAACAGAAATAATGATAAGAAACAACATTGCAGTAAAACTTAGTACCTACAACTTTTTTTCTAATAAATTTTTCGATTTTTCAAATATTAAGGAGATATGCCAAATTTTGTGTTTCCCCTTCGCTCTAAACCCCCCTTTCCCCTTGCCCGATTTTACCCATTGACGAACATTAACGAACCAAAAGCGCCTCAAATTTCATTCCTATCAGATTAAAATTGTGACTGCTAGAGCGATTACAGACACATTCAGGAAATTCGCTAAAAAACATGTTTTAACTTTTTTAAAAACGAAACAAAGCAATTGTTTTAAAAAGCAATACAAAATAATCTTTTAATTATCATGTATTATGAATTATTTATTGTGCATTTGACTTCACATGGAAATCACGAATGGCAATGGCTAATTGGTGTAACCTCGAAGTATAGTTTGGAAAACGATGCCTGAACAGGAACTCGGCGATGTACCCTGTCATATGGTAATCCCGACGACCATATATTTGGGCATGTCCTCACGTGCATTACTTGGATGGAGAAAAGGTCGCGGGATTACCGCAAGTTGAACTTAAATATTCGCTTCTAGGATCCCATATTTCTGCAAGAACTTTATACTCGATTCTCGCGACGAGAATGTGATTGATGCACGCTGAATACTCCAAAAAAATAACGAATAATTGCGATCTCAAATATATTAAAAATGAAAATTAAAGTCATTGAGAAAAAAAATTTTTTGTTTGTTTATAAACAATTATTAAAAATGTCTTCCCCCATCATAAATTTACTATTTTTGTGTATTGAAATGATCTCCAGTGGGTGGAAAATTTCTATTTAGAGTGAGTTTTGTCTGGATCCTCACTTCTAAATAACTACCACCGTTTTATTCTTTACGCTTGGAGAAATATCTATAGCACTACGTATTTAATGTAGCCAGTACGTATGCAATACATACGAAACGTGATATAATAATAATAATAATAATGTCACCAAACAAAACTTTACCGTCCAAGACTACAGCCTAGTCAGTTTAATGGTAAGTCCGACCCTGTAGGCAACGTTTTAAGTATTATAAACAATGTTTAAAAATAGTGTTTTTTTTGTATGTGGGCATGTGGTCGATAAGAAATTTTAGCGAATTACCTGAAAGGAAATAGGGCTATTGGTCTCGTAGCCAAGTCAAAATTTAACAAAAATTTCTTCAAATATCCATCGATCCTACCTAGTAGATGTCGAAAATCACCGTCTCTATAATTTATCTAGAGCACGGCAGTGCGCAGGGCCGAGTTGAAGGGACACATTTGGATATATATATACTAGCGGTTCCCACAGACGTTGTCCTATACACACGTCTTAAATTTTAAACTTTTTTTGAAAATTTTAATTTTTTTTTTGGACTAAATTGTGAATCTAAAAATCGGTCCAGCCGTTTAGGAGGAGTTCAATCACATACACACGGACAGAAGAATTATATATATTTATATATATATATATATATATATATATATGTATGTATGTATATGTATATGTGTCTGTAATCGCTCTAGCGGTCACAGTTTTAATCCGATTGGAATAAAATTGGGTATGTGAGGAGCTTTTGGTATTTGAACGGTCGAGTTCGTCAATGAGCAAAATTGGACTAGGAAAATGGGGGTTTAGAGCGAAAAAAAATAACTACGTAATTAATGTATCATTTTTAATCAATAACTCAATATGATGAAAAATGATTATTAAAATTATTTTCAGGATGGAACATACATCCTTATAATATCCTCAAAACCAATTTTTACCTTACAAAACTTATTAGCGAATTTCCTCCAAATGAAATGCAGCTATTGTTTTTGTACCGATGATGGAATTTCGTAAAAATTTCTTCAAATATCCATCGATCCTACCTACTAAATGTTAACACTGACCATCGTTAAAATTTATATATATATATATATATATATATATATATATATATATATATATATATATATATATATAATAATAATAATAATTCCACACACACATCTTGCTAGGCACTTCACTTCATACATTTTCGGATATGGAACCTTTCCAACCTGTTTTGCCGAAGGGCGAACAGTTTTGATTTCCAAAAAAGGAGACCTTTCAGTTCCAAATAATTACCGACATAATAACATGCTTAAATACCGTGTTCAAAGCGTTCACCTCCATTCTTAATGAACGCATACTCACAACCATAGAACAGGTGTGGATGATGATAAATGAGCAACGCGGCTCCAAACGTGGCATATCAGGTTGCAAAGATAATCTTCTTGTAGACAGATGTATCTGTCAAGATACTCGCCAAATCAGCGTGACTTGAGTATGGCCTGGCTGGATTATAGGAATGACACTACCTCTCATCAACTTATATTGGTGCTGCTCAAATGTTTGAAAATTCATCCCAATATCATCAGATGTATAGAAGATCTGTTGCCATTCTGAAAGACAAAGTTTACAATTCGTTCTGGTAAACGTACTGTCTCAACAGATTTGGTGACATATAAGCGGGGCGTCTATCAAGGGGATAGTCTTAGCCCACTTCTTTTCTGCATCTCACTTATCCAACTCTCCTTGCGCTTGCGAGAAGAATTCTAATCGTTATCTAACCCGGTTATCGTTGTGGCCCCCCGACAGATAGGAAGCATCAGGTAACTCATCTATTCTATATGGATGACCTGAAACTTTATGCTTCTTCTGAGAGCAGTCTCAAGCTCTCAAATCTGTCCATCAGTACACGAAAGCTATTGGCATAGAATTCGGATTGGATAAGTGTGAACTCTGTGAACTCTCTAGCGGACACAGTGTTATTCTGATTGGAATGAAATTTGGTGTTTGATGTGCTTTTGTATTTGAAAGGTCAAGAGGGGGTTTCTCCTAATAATCGGAATATGAAAAAATTTAGAAGAAGTAAAGTTGTAGGTAATTAGTTTTACTATAGTTAATTAAAGCTTCATATTTGCGTTAATTTCGTAAATATCAAAAAAATTATTTCAGTCAACGAATTTTAATGTAATCCGATTTTTCGAGCCGCAAAATAATCAAAGGTGTGAGACATTGAAAATCGTAATGAATTGAAACGATTTATTATGAAGCAAGATGCCAGGCTTTTTATAGTTTTACTCTAATGATTAACTATTGTACAGCCATTGGGATACGAAATTTGCAACAGTATATAAATGAGTACAAGAAATAGAAAAAGAGACAGATATACCAGTTGTTTAGTTTACATCTTCGCATGGCAGATCTGCCACGAGTATGAGAGAGTACATATGTATACATTAGCAATGTGTATGAGAAGGAGGTCTTATAGGTTTGCTATTGTTGTGTTGTGTTATGTTGTATGAGACAATCACCAACCACTCGAACAGTTATGAATATTATTCACTGTTTTGAAAAATAATATGCTTGTTTATCAAACCTATAAGACCTCCTTCTCATACACATTGCTTAATGTATACATATGTATTCTCTCATACTCGTGGGAGATCTGCTATGCGAAGATGTAAACTAAACAACTGGTATAAACATATTAATTCTGACTCTTAGAAACAGTAACAATATATGTGTATGTCTGCGCCGTTTACTCTTTGCAAACTTTTCTATCTAGACTTGACGATGACAGTCTATATAAGACTGATTGCATCCATCATTCGCGTGAGCGAAACAAGAAATTATTTAGACGCAATTATGTGAGTAGACACCAGCCAATTTAATAACATCATATTGGTTGAGACAATAACCTTGACCTTGCTAGAAGACTTCTGATAAAAACATGCATAGAATTTGGTTCAAATTTGGCAGATGGATAAAAGACGTGTTTTTATTTGGCAAAATTCCAAAGAGAAAATTCAAATAAAAACATACATTTTTCTTTAAATGTTAAAATATGTAATGCATCATTTATAAATATTATTAAATGATAATTTTATTTAAATGTCAACAATTATTTAATAATGAATTTCATGTTTTTGTAATTTCACTAATTTTACACTTTCATTCCAAACTTTCGCACTTAAACTTTTATTTCGTGCTGGAATTGATGTCCATTGTGGTTTACAATCTTGATAGTATTTGCCAGTAACGCCATCCATTTTTTCAGAGACTGCACAATGTATTGTAGTTTGAGCTCCTTCTTTGCAATCCTAAAAATTAATCGAATTTAATTTCCTTGTTGAATTTTCTTTATATTAAGTCCTTTTAATTGTTTGGAGATATTAAACTATGCTGCCTAATTATTTTTAACTAGATTTTTCTTCTGGTTTAGGTTAGTATAAGTAGGACTGGATTTAGAGGAAGAATAAATAGACGTTGACCCAGAGTCGAATATTTTAGTGGACAAATAAATTGTCCGAGTTATGGAGATAGCTGACGACCATTTTTGACGAATTTTTATTTCAATGGGACGCCTACCAAAACCTTCCAAAAACAGCATCTGTTCTATCTGCGATAGAGAATTGTTTCTTATATGGTAGAATGAAATTATTTATATGGCCCTTTATTAGAGAATGTATGAGGCAATATTAGGTTTTACGACGTGGCTACAACTAGAAAATCCTCTCTAAACGGTAATTAAAAATAGGATCGACTTCCAACTTTGAAAGTGTTTTCTTTATTATTTAAAGAATATACTAGCTCAGTGTGCTTATCATTACACCACGGATGATTTTGAGGAATTAATCAATTTTTAATTGCTTAAATACCCGGTATTTACTGATTTTATGATAAAAGGTGTTTATTTTTTACAAAGGAACATTTTATGTCTTTAATTTTCTATCTCTTCTGGTTTTAAAGATGGACAGGTTTGCCCATTTTGCTCAAACATGGTCTGATTTGCCCATTCTCAAACTTGACCTTACTTTTTAGCTCTAGAACACAGACACAAAGCTCTTCAGCTCGTTATCTCTTTTTGTTTCTGAGATATCGTGTTGACAGACATATATCATATATACCGGGTATAAAAAGAAGCTGGGTACGCCTGATCTATCCAAACTGCCAACTTCTCATTTGGCATTCTCGACAACTAGAGGCCAGTTTACTTAAGACGCCTCGACAATTTTTACAACGATGTTTTGTTGTAAAAAATTTCAGGTGTTCATTATGTAATTATGCGTCGAATGAAATTGGTCCGGAGTTAATATCAGTATTTGTTCTATTGACATAATATGCCAGACGAAAAATAGTTCACGAACGTAAGAACGTGTGAACGTACGTACACACAGGCACAGCTCGAAATGCGTATATATGTCGAATTTTTCAATTTTCCCAAATGGGAAGTTAAAAAAAGTGTGCGACTACCTATTTTTATGTGCCGAGTATTTGAATAATAACAAACCTTGAAGAGTAACATATGCTGGAACTTTAACATACACCACAAATACCAACGAACATTTCTAAAAAGCTCTGTTCGTACTGATCCTGGATGTAAACAATTTGATGTTACATTTGTTCCACGTAATTTCTCAGCTAATTCATTACTCATTAAAATGTTACATAGTTTTGAATTACAATAGTTAATCGTATCATTTCCACTTTTATTCAAATTATTTGGATCTAACCATGAAGTTACGTGCATTATGGAAGCCACTGTTACAATTCGACTTGGTGCTGATTGCTTTAATAAATCTGAAATTAAATAATCTACTTTAATGTATATTTTATGAAAATCGTCGAATGCTGAAATAAATTTTTGGGATTAATAATAATTAATTACTTATGGGATTAATTTGTGAAGTGTTTGGATTAGATATTAAAACTTATTTTTTTATTGTATTGAGCGAGATTAGTCCTCAGTGAACTAAGTAAGTTAGTAAAAGTATATCTAACTTTATTTTTTGCTACGACACTATTGGTAAAGTTACTAATGACGCCATATTCCAAAATGGCTGCTTTAGTCAATTAAATATATTTTTCATAAAAACAGATGAGTTTCATTAACAAAATAACACTTTTTAGTTTATTTTATTAACCTAAACCTAGAAACGCATATGTAACTATCACAGTTGAGCCTGACTACTCTGTTTCTAATTATTGCCACCAGATGTCATAGTCCTAAGGAACAAACACCAATAGTACACTCAAGCTAGAGAGTCCATCCATATATACAGACGAAATCGTGTGATCATAACACTTGGTATAATATGATTGGTTTTTTAATAACTTGAATCCTTGAGTCTGAATTAAAAAAGTCTCAGTTCATTCTATGCGAATTATTGCTTAGTGCTATCATTTTTGTGATTCATCATTTCCATTGTTTGATTTTTTTAAATATTTATTTTTAGTTTTTATTGTTATATTTGCTTTTGCTATTATTTTAATTGTTTTATTCATATTAATAAGAAAATAATATGAATAAAAATCGAAAACGATAGATCGACGCCGGTCTGTTTTGACATATGTTCACGTGTTCAGTGCATGTATTTGTTGACAACGATGGACTCATTAGCTTGAGTGTACTATAGATAGATATTAAGCAACTTAGATTGTGATACCATTCAAAATCTAGGTGATATGTATTCAAGTTATTATGAATAATTAAATTAGGTGACCTCCCCCCCCCCCCCCAATTTGGCAACACTGTTGACAAGTTAGTAAGTGTGTTCTGATAGAAACACACATTGAACTTAGATACTCAGAACTAAATTTTTTTTAGATTGACTGACTTAATTAGTCTACTAAGGACTAAGTTATTCCAAACACGACCATTAATTACAAACCCTAATATCAATTTATTTTACTAAATTTATAGCTTACCTAGAAGTAAGTTTGTTAACAAAAATGGTCCAAAATGATTCACTTGCATACCAATATGTAAACCATCTTCAGTCTTTTTGTTTCCCAATCCACCAGCTCCGGCATTATTAATTAAAATGTCCAATTGATTTTCATTGTCATGAACTAATTTGGAAAATTTTCGTACAGATGATAAAGATTCAAAATCTAATGGATAAATAACAATATTCGTATTTCCTGTTTTTGCAATAATTTCTTCTTTGGTACTTTCAGCAGATTGTAAATTTCGACATCCAAGTATGACTCTGGCACCTCTGGCTGCCATATCAATTGCTGTTTCTTTTCCAATTCCTATAAAATAATTTAAATATTTTGGATAATAAAACTTGAATACTTCTCAAAATGGGTTGTCTGTCTACCATTTCATATGCTCCAATAAATACCCAGTAAGGTTCAGATCTCATTGCTGAATAAGTTCAATGACATTATATTATCGAATGATAATTAGTGAGAACTCTAGGTTTTTGAAATAAAATTTCAAATTCGCCCCCTTTACCTAGATCAGTTCTTTGTATTATAAATACGTATTTCGACTACAATGTAGTCATCATCAGTATAAATTAGCTAGTCGTACTTTACTCTTTGACAATTAGAAATAGATACAAAGTCGAGATCAATAGACAAAAATAAAAATAAATAGAAAATTAACTAAATTATAAACCATATTTTGACAAAATGGAAACCCGACTTCAAAAATAAAATATTCTATAACAAAAAATGCACTAAAAAGTAAAAAAATAATTGCATATTCTTGTGCAATTCTTGTACAATTATTGTTATTTTTGGAGGCGGTGTCAGCATAGAGAAATTCACATAATTTTTGGACACCGCCTCCAAAAATAACAATAATTGTACATATATATTTAAAAATTTTTGCTTAGGTGAACTAAAATTGGCACAAGAATATGCAATTATTTTTTTACTTTTTAGTGCATTTTTTGTTATAGAATATTTTATTTTTGAAGTCGGGTTTCCATTTTGTCAAAATATGGTTTATTTCTCGCTTTTAAGTGACTTTGAAGTTCTATAACTAGTTTTATTTGTCTAAATATGGGTAGACCTACTAAACGACTTACTAATTTTTAGTGAATTTTTTTATAACACATTTTTTTTTTACCCGTTTTTTTTTTTTTTTTTTAAATTTTAAGAGCATTTTTTTATAACAGATTTTCAATTTTATTTACATGCATTTTGTTTTTTTTTGTAAAAATTTTTTTTTTTGGGGTCGGTTTTTTTTTGTAAAAAAATTTTTTGAAGTCGGTTTTTAAAAAATTTTCTTATTTTCCCATTATGAATGAGTATACCCTTTCAAAAAAAAAAAAATTTCGCAGAAATCAGTTATCACATATAAAATGAGGATTTTCCTCGATTTTCCGGGGATCCCCTCATCAGAATGCGATTTGGTGCCAATGGGACCAATGGGAAAGCAAACCCTTTAAAACAAAATAAAAAAATTCAAAATCGGTTCATAAATGTCGGAGTTCTGAGGTGACACACATAAAAAAAAAAAAAAAAAAAAAAAAAAAAATACAGACGAATTGAGAACCATCCTCCTTTTTTGAAGTCGGGTTAAAAATATACTGGATTTAAAATATAATAAATTTTAAATTATATTGAAATTGCTCTTGTTAAAATTTCCTTCATTCACATTTATTTCTGTTAATTTTACTCTTATTAAAATTACTCTTATATTGTCGCAGGATATGTTACTTGTTACTAATTTGGTGACACTTTCACCAAAGAAAATCCCAGGAGCTTGAATATCCTATATTTGCTGTAACTTAGAGGTTCGCAGTCAATAATAATGTGTCTGGATGTTTCTTCCTCCTCGCTACACCATTTGCACACAATGGACCCGTTATGGAGCCCCATTGTGTGCAGATGCTTCCGCAGGGGAATGAATCCGGTAACCGTTAGCAGTTGCATCCTGTTCAGCTTCATGATTATTGTCTTCGCATTACGTTAAAACAGCTTAACCGATTTTGAAGCGGTTTTCACCAATCGATTCAGGATTTTACAGAATAACATATAGGCGTGATACAGTTTGAAAGACGCCAGAAATATTGAATGCATGAAAACAAGTTGTGTGTTTTTATCGGATAAACATTTCTTGTATTTAAATATTTTCCCTATCTTGCACCGTTTTAAAGATATGTTATATCAAGGGAGCACAGATGCATAGATGAAAAAAATTTTATAGCCTATGCTCCGACCGACCAAATTCTGAACCGTTTGGGGAAAACTGCATCAAACCCGTTTTAACGTTATTAAATAACAAAGTTGCTCATGGGTTATGCTTTTTAAATTATATCCTCTTATATGTATATGTTTCTTATCTTACAAATAGTCTACGCATTGATAATGAACTCATATAGAATATCGAGTGCAAGATATAGGTACAAACCAGGGACTATCCAAAATTTTCCAAAATTTTTGTCATGTGGATATTTAAAGGTTTATATCCGCGGATTCGGATTAAGTACATGAATAAAGGAAAAAAGTGGTAATAATTTGTAATAATCTTTATATTATAATCAAATTTTTAGTATGAAAATTTAAAATTTGGTCCATTATATTTAATAAAGAGCAATGTCGCTGTCTTTTCAGATTCCATACTGTTTCGCAGAGGTTCATAGATTAATCCCGCGCTAAACAGGATAAACTGCATCCGGGTGCATCGATTTTAGATGATTCCTCAAAGACGTGGTTGTACGACCCTTGCGAGAGTATGAATATGTTTATTGAATATTTTACACTGAGCTTTATCTCAGACATGCTCATCTAGTTTAAAATAAGACTAAATCACATTTTGCACCGGTGGTGGCATTGTTGATTCACTTGTCAAATAGATTATTCGAGGCGAAACACTCAAACAATAATGTCAATTGTTGAAATAAATAATAAAACATCCATATAATAACACGTCTAAACACGTTGTGGTTTATTTACAATGAGAAATGCTAAACAAAACAAGCAACATCCGCTTCCGCAAAAGCTCTGCAAAAAGCATTGTTTATTGCGGATGCGGATGCTAAAATTAATGCGGAAGTTCCGCGATTGCGTTCCGGATGCGGGTGTTGCTTGTTATGTTAAGCATTTCTGTAAATAAATCACAACGTATTTTGACGTGTTAATATATGTTTTTTTATTTATTTCAACAATTTACATAATTGTTTGAGTGATACGCCTCGAATAATCTATTTATCTAACATCCCTAAAACAAACATTAAATCATGAAATAATTTTTTACCAGACTGAATTAACGATTATCATTTATTATTAATAATAATTATATAGAAATTTTGTTTCTAGTAAAGTCTATTAAAGAATCACTCGTTAATTGATCAATTATGATGTTCCATATTATTATAATTTAAGTAAAATAGTTAAAGAAGATCAAAATGGCCTTGAATATTATAAAATTAATAATCAACTATACATTATTATACATAAAATATTATAATTTGTCCTCTGTCAAAAATACCTTAGATATGATAGATTACTGAAAATTGCTACGAGTATTTAAACAAATTGCAATTAAACTTACGGATTCAAGTGTATTCAATACTAGTTTAATGTATTATGACCATATAATATACAGTAGAACTCCAATGAATTATATCTAGAACACGGTAGTGCGACAGGCCGAGTTTAAAGGGCATTTGACCTTCTCACTTACAGTGCTATTACTTAGCGAAAAATCAGAGCAGATTTGACCTCGAAATATCTTCTGAACGAAAAGAGCTACTGTGTTGATATTTCGAATATCGATACTTTACGGAATTATAAGAAACTGTTTTTTCAATCATCGTTAACGAATTAACCGTTAAAAAGTTATTTCACTCCAAAAATGCAAAATTCGCGGTTACGCCTTAAAAACTTAAGTATGATCTATCATAATTCTACGCTATAAAGATGATTAAGATAATCAAAGAGAACTCTAGCTTTTTGGAAATAAAATTTCATATTTTTACCCCATTTCCTAGAACAATTATTTGTATTTAATAAATACTTATTTCGACTACAAAGTAGTCATCATCAGTATGAATTAGCTAATCGTAACTATCTCCGGGATATGGAGTCAAAGATATGTTACTCGTTGCTAATTTAGTGCATGTCTTACGTTGCTAATCGTGCACCAACGTGAGACACGCACCTAATTAGCAACGAGTAACATATCTTTGACTCCATATCTCGGAGATAGTTACGATTAGCTAATTCATACTGTAGCTCTTTTCGTTCAGAACTACTTTGTAGTCGAAATATGTATTTATAAAATACAAATAATTGTTCTAGGAATTGTTCTAAGCATAATTTGAAATTTAATAATGAGTTATATTACAATGACATATAAGGACATGTATTTAGAAGTTTTTAAAATGATATTCTTCAATCAATAAAGACATAACTTTAAAGTGCTGAATCAATAAATAATTAACAATCAAATACACAAGAATTCTTGTTTAACGATCCACGATCACTAAACCTTTAATCCCAACAATTACTTTTAGGGAATTTCGTTAATATTACTCTTAACAAATTTGGCTCTTAATAACTCTTTGAAAATTGTACATTGTTCATGTATAGAAATGTGAACTAACCAATTTATATCTTCTAAATGTTTTGTATTTTAATGATTTTAAAATATTGACTTACATACACGAGACTTACATACATTACAAGTCGAAATTTGTTTTAGAATTGTAATTTATAGAATTTTTAATTTTAATAATTTTGACTTCATTCCGATTTGTATGTATTGCAAATTAATTGTTGATTTTGTGACGGTTATTTATTATGTATTGTCAATTTATTTTCCTTTAACCTAGTAGGTCATATTGGCCTACATTAGGAAGGTATTTTTATACCGGCTATTCTGACATGGTTTTCTACGGTTTCCCAATATGTCGTTTAGGTAAATACCGGAAAAGTTCCCTTATAAGTCGGCCGTAGACGCATACTCCCAAATTATTGACTCATTCTTGTACAAAATGTATACTTAAAAGAATAAAGATTATTATTATTATATTATTATTATTCTTCGTGGTCTGTCACGCGTTGTAAATAGTATGAATATTATTAATAATATTTATATATCAATGTGCGGAATAAACTTTTACCCTTATGTAATAATGAGTATTTTAGCTAGTATAAAATAAAATAAAATACTGCGAAATTAGCTTTAGACGTTGCATAAGTTTATATATTAATCTACTAGAAGTATCTGTTGCAGCTTCGCCACGAAAATTACAATTGTAAAGATCTTGTATTACTCTGAAACACGCATTTATTTATTTGTTGTTAATAGCTTCTAATCAACTATCTCTTCAAAATTGAAACGAAACTTCAATACAAACTCCTAAATAATTTCCTGTAGCTCACCCTAAGAGATTGATTTTCTAAAAACGCTAAGCGCGTTTTTAAAAGTTTTATGTAACTTGCAATGTATGTATGTATGTATGTTTGTATGTTCGAGTCAAATCTTGCAAGCTGAATTAGAAGCACTTCCTCTATCTTACGGAGTTGAATTTTTACATGTTAGTTCAGTTCCGATGACAATACATTTTTATGGTACGCATGACAAGAATCGACAAGGGGGAAGGGGGGTTTAGACTGAGGGGGAAACTCAAAATTTGGTACATCTCTCTTAATATTGAAAAAAATCGAAAAACACAAGAAGTAAAGTTGTAGAAAATTAGTTTTACTATAAAAAGCTTGTTTTTAGAATTTTTTTTTAATAGAAACTTATTTTATTTCTGAATAATAGTCTAAATAACAAGTTTCATGTATCTCATTTAAAAAAATGAGATACATGAATAAATAACTGAGACGCTTTTTCACCCTCTTATTAGAGGTTGATTTTCCAAAAACGCTAAAGCATGTATTTCTTTATTTATTATTAATCATACCAAACCACGCGTGACACGCCCGTTCGCATGTACCCTAATTCTGCAGTGTTTCAATTTTTACGCAAGCATCCTAAATACTTTCTGAAAAGTCCTCTACTTGCCAATGAAAGTACCGTCAAAATCAGTTCTGTCGTTTCGGAGATTATAAATAATAAAATAAATAAATAATAATGGGGTTTAATCTCCGTTTGTGAGACACGACGGTCTATAACAGAGGCCACCCACATCATTATTTTTTCAACCATTTCAACCAGGGTTTTCTGTAGTTTCCCTTCACGAACTCCAGATGAATATCGGCATAGTTCTTATCAAAGTCGGTTGTAGCCGTACACTTGCCAATTCCTTCTCTGCATACGAATTCCGTTTCGGAGATTAGCACGGATAAATAAACGTCTGTCTGTTTATTTGTCCGGGCTAATCAGTCAGACAAAAATTTTAAAAATTCGTGTTTGGGTTTTGAAATAGCCATATGAGCTTAAGAAAAAGCCTTTATTTCGACATCACAGAAAGGCACTTCAATTTTATTTATTTGTGTAGATAAAGCTTAGATCGGGAGATAAAGCCAATAAAAAAGAATTTGTATTTGTCATCATGTTTACTACGGTCGTTGAAACATTCATATACACTCCCATTCATAAAAATTGAACTAGTTGAAACATTATAAATGTTACTGTATATATTATACATATATTTACTAATATATACGCTTAGAATGTGAGTCAATTTTTATAAACGGGAGTGTATATTTTTGGGAACAATTAAACGTTTATTGGGCATGATTGAGGTTCTATTGTTTTTATTAATTGAAATTTAATTACATAGTTTATTATTAATTAATGAATGAATGAAATTACATTACCTACGATTTATTTAAAAAAACTAATTATTAAATTAAATTAATAATTCTTAGAGTATATTAATTTTATAAAATATTTTTCAATTAAGAAATTCCTTCTAATTAAAAAATAATTATGTTAAAAAAGAATTATTCTGGAAATTCTCATGAAAAACTATCACATTCATAAAAAAAATATTTTGACAAAATGGAAACCCGACTTCAAAAATCAAATATTCTAAAACAAAAAATGCACTCAAAAGTAAAAAATAATTGCATATTTTTAAATATATATGTACAATTATTGTTATTTTTGGAGGCGGTATCCAAATTTTATGTGAATTTCTCTATGCTGACACCGCCTCCAAAAATAACAATAATTGTACATATATATTTAAAAATTTTTGTTTAGGTGAACTAAAATTGACACAAGAATATGCAATTATTTTTTACTTTTTAGTGCATTTTTTGTTATAGAATATTTGATTTTTGAAGTCGGGTTTCCATTTTGTCAAAATATTTTTTATTTCTCGCTTTTTAGTGACTTTGAAGTTCTATAACTGATTTTATTTGTCAGAATATGTTAAAAAAGAATTATTCTGGAAATTCTCATGAAAAACTATCACATTCATAAAAAAAATATTTTGACAAAATGGAAACCCGACTTCAAAAATCAAATATTCTAAAACAAAAAATGCACTCAAAAGTAAAAAATAATTGCATATTTTTAAATATATATGTACAATTATTGTTATTTTTGGAGGCGGTATCCAAATTTTATGTGAATTTCTCTATGCTGACACCGCCTCCAAAAATAACAATAATTGTACATATATATTTAAAAATTTTTGTTTAGGTGAACTAAAATTGACACAAGAATATGCAATTATTTTTTACTTTTTAGTGCATTTTTTGTTATAGAATATTTGATTTTTGAAGTCGGGTTTCCATTTTGTCAAAATATTTTTTATTTCTCGCTTTTTAGTGACTTTGAAGTTCTATAACTGATTTTATTTGTCAGAATATGTTATAGAATATTTGATTTTTGAAGTCGGGTTTCCATTTTGTCAAAATATTTTTTATTTCTCGCTTTTTAGTGACTTTGAAGTTCTATAACTGATTTTATTTGTCAGAATATGGGTAGACATATACTAAACGACTTTTTAGTACATTAGTTTTTTTTTGTAAAAAATTTTTTTGAAGTCGCAAAAATCGGTTATCACATACAAAATGATGATTTTCCTTTCATACAAAATCAAACTCTTTAAAACAAAAAATTCAAAATCGATTCATAAATGACGGAGTTCTGAGGTGACAAACATTAAAAAAATAAACTATATTTTGACAAAATGGAAACCCGACTTCAAAAATAAAATATTCTATAACAAAAAATGCACTAAAAAGTAAAAAAATAATTACATATTCTTGTGCCAATTTTAGTTCACCTAAGCAAAAATTTTTAAATATATATGTACAATTATTGTTATTTTTGGAGGCGGTGTCCAAAAATTATGTGAATTTCTCTATGCTGACACCGCCTCCAAAAATAACAATAATTGTACATATATATTTAAAAATTTTTGCTTAGGTGAACTAAAATTGGCACAAGAATATGTAATTATTTTTTTACTTTTTAGTGCATTTTTTGTTATAGAATATTTTATTTTTGAAGTCGGGTTTCCATTTTGTCAAAATATAGTTTATTTCTCGTTTTTTAGTGACTCTAAAGTTCTATAATTAGTTTTATTTATCTAAATATGGGTAGACCTACTTAAACGACTAATTTTTAGTGAATTTTTTTAGAACACATTTTTTTTTACCCGGTTTTTTTTTTTTTAAATTTTAAGAGCATTTTTTTATAACAGATTTTCAATTTTATTTACATGCATTTTGTTTTTTTTTTGTAAAAATTTTTTTTTTTGGGGTCGGTTTTTTTTTTGTAAAACATTTTTTTTTTACCCGTTTTTTTTTTTTTTTTTAATTTTAAGAGCATTTTTTTATAACAGATTTTCAATTTTATTTACATGCATTTTGTTTTTTTTTTGTAAAAATTTTTTTTTTTGGGGTCGGTTTTTTTTTTGTAAAAAAATTTTTTGAAGTCGGTTTTTAAAAAAATTTTCTTATTTTCCCATTATGAATGAGTATACTCTTTAAAAAAAAAAAAAAAATTTCGCAAAAATCGGTTATCACATATAAAATGAAGATTTTCCTCGATTTTCCGGGGATCCCCTCATCAGAATGCGATTTGGTGCCAATGGGACCAATGGGAAACCAAACCCTTTAAAACAAAAAAAAAAAATTCAAAATCGGTTCATAAATGTTGGATTTCTGAGGTGACACACATAAAAAAAAAAAAAAAAAAAAAAAAAAAAAAAAAAAAATAAATAAATACAGACGAATTGAGAACCATCCTCCTTTTTTGAAGTCGGGTTAAAAAACAGACGAATTGAGAACTATCCTCCTTTTTGAAGTCGGGTTAAACACAAGTTCGCGTATAATGCCCGATCGTGCGTGTGTTACCACGTGATCGTCAACATTACAGATGCTGCTTCTCCCACTTGTTATCTTGCTCCTTTTTGTCAGAAACTTTTATCTTAATACAGGCAGCTGAAATACGAATAAATGGTCGGGAAATTGGTAAAAAACATTGGGAAGTTTTTGATTAAGTAAGGTCTAATTTTATTGTACAAAGGTCCCCATACACGATCAAACCAATTGCGCAACAGCTTATTTGTGCAACATCATGTTTGCGTAATAAAGGTCCCCATACACGATCAAACCAATTGCGCAACAGCGTATTTTTACAACATCATGTTTGCGTAATAAAGATCCCCATACACAATTAAAAAATTTTCGCAACACTGTGTTTATGCAACATCAAGTTTACATAAACATTGAACCAAACACCTTCCGACAATTTTTGCAAATTTCATTGCATTTTCATTGTTCTCGAGAGACAATGTTTGATACAGACGAATGTTGTGCCGTCATTGTTGTTGGTTTTTTGAAGGAGAAAAAGAAACTAAAACGGAAAAAGATGCAGAAGCTTCTGGATGAAGAATTGGCTGAGGAGGAGGAACGTATTTACGAGTAATCATGACCGCTTGATTTCAGAGCTTAGATTCAGGTTCTGATGTTTAGAATGAATGATTTAGTAAATAATGAACAATATTAAATACTGGATAAGATCCTCACTCTATCAAAATCTGTCAAAAACTGCCATACACGTTCAAACCGCTTGTTAGTAATAAAAGGTCCCCATACACGATGGGTTGCCCAAATAATTCGCGCAACAACCCTGTTTTTGCAACATCATGTTTTTACCAACCTTAAACATTGCCATTCACATTCAAATCGCTTGTTGAGCGCGGAAATATTACGCAATAAAACTCGATCCCGAACGATTCCTTTCAAATCGTTGTGTAACAATTCAATCCATGGTATACATCATCAAATTATTTGTGTAAAAACGGTTGCTGCGCAAATTGTTTGACCGTGTATGGGTGCCTTTAGTGTAGATTTTATATATTAGTATAGATTTTCTACGCTGCGAAGCTATTTTATTACAAATATGTGTTAAAATATGCATAAAAATTTGTTTCCGTATAATAAAAAAAATATATTTATAAAATTGAATTTCAATATCCTTGGAATGAAAATAAAAGAGTTAAATAAACAATAACTCATCATAAATTTTGTGTGTGTAGACTTAAATATGTATACTTATATATATGAAAGTAAGGTGAATTCTAAATAACCTGTTTTTTATTAATTAGTTTGGTCATATATTTTTACATGTTAGGATTTCTTTTCTCTTCTACATGTGTAGTAAACACCAGCTTCACAGTTCATCGACAATAACATATACATTCACTGAACAGTCAAAACAGACTTCGTTCTATCGTTTTCTTGTTTTATTCATAATAAAACGGCACCAAGATGCTAGCAACTCATCCATGGAATTTCGAAAAACAAATAATACCATCTAATTTGTCACTAATTGGTCATAAATGGTCATGTAGTGCCATTAATTGGTCCAGTTGTTTGACATAACGGAGTTGTTATGTAAGTAGTTGATTTGTGCCTTATTCATTTAGTTTTCGAATAAAAGTTGTCATATATCTTACTATATTTCTAATGAGCAACTTTCATTCCAAGCATTATTTCGAAAACCGAAACAATAAGGCACAAATCAATTATAAAATTTATAAATAAAAAAAATAACATCAACTTTTGTAGCCAATTGTAATAAAAGTAGCAAGCTAAAAAAATTGTTTTTCAAATAAAAAATATGAAAGATATGACGGGCAAAGGAAAAGTAAAAATTATTTCAATTTTCTCAATTATCAAACCCGTATATTTCTATGTATGTTATTAACGGCTGACCAGAATTTTGACTTTACTAAAATAATTAAATAAATTATTAATTAATAATTAAATAATGGTTGTATCCTTAATATTATATCAAGTATGAATAAATTACTTCCGAACAATTAAAATTTAATTTGTAATAAAAATTCATTAGACCTGCATCGAAATGCCTATAGCTTTTTTTTTCATTATTAATGCTTTTAGTTTCTTTATGCATCTTTTCTGTATTTATCTGAGAAAATAGAAAATATCAGGTCAAAGTATAATCGGATTATCTGAAATAGCAATGTTTTAAAATTCAAACTACAAATAAATGTTTCAAAACATCCCTTAAAAACATCGATTTAAAGATAAACAACTAATTACACTCTGTGAAAAAATCAAATCTATATTTTTCAGCAGTTACCATAATCGCACTGCTTTAAGGTAGTATCAGCATTGTCATGTATAATCAGGACATAAAACCGGTTTGCCTTACAAATTAATAAAATACTTATATACAAATTAATATAATTTTGAAAGAAAACAAAATTTTAAACTATTATATTTTGAAAACAAATCTGTAAAACGGGATTTAAAAAAAAATTTATTTAAATAATATTTATCTTTACTCTTCTATTAATTAAATTAAATACTGATATGAAAAAATTAACTCGTCAACCAGGAATCGAACCTCGGGCCTCTGGATAACTAGTCCAGTATGCTTCCTCTACACCAAAGACGATTGTGATGCAACGGCCAACTTTTTCATATTATTCTAATTTTTTTATTTATTAGACAGTCTGTACTTCTGCTGAAGTGATTTGTTTATTTAATATTTGTTTATTTGTGTATACTTTCGTGTCAACATAACGATGTTTGTCCAAATTCCTTTCGGTAACGTATGACAAACTGTAGAAGACTATAGCGTATACTCCGACAAATTTCATTGTCATTGAATTTATTAATTGACAAACTAATTTATTAATTAGTTTGTCATACGTAACCGAAAGGAATTTGGACAAACATCGTTATGTGGACACGAAAGTATACACAAATAAACAAATATTAAATTTACTCTTCTAGTTTTTTTTTTAAATTCTGTCGTGTATTTTTTTGAATACAACAGATAATAGTTGGGCTGGCATGAAGTTTTACATGCTTCTAATGAGAGAGAATGAGAGAGAATGATTACTTTGTTATCAATTATCTCGCCTTCTAAACGGTCAAAAATTCTGAACTTTCGGGAACTATTAGAAAACGTTATTTTTAGCCTGTGAACAAAAAATGAGTAAAATCTGTTGAAAAGTGATTTCATGCTGGAACTAGATAGATAGATTGTAGAGGCGGTCCTGGACGGGCTAGATTTCGACCATAAGGTCCATTGTGATGCCTAACGATGTGAGGATGTGAGTGGAATGGAAGGAATTTGTGAGTAGACTAGGAATTGGTAGGATATGCGGCTGCAGCCGACTCTGATAGGAACTATACCGATATTCATCTGGAGTTCGTGAAGGAAACTGTCCATACGCAGACAGTTTAGTCAATTAACCACCCCTTTTTTTTATAATTGACAAATTCCGATGTCGGGATTCGAACCCATAACCTCCCAGTTTCCAAGTATGTACACTGCGCAGACATAACGCCGTAGACCGCTCGGCTACTTGGACTGGTATGCTGAAACTATCTTAATTAATAAAATAATATAAAAAAATACAATTTCCTATTTTATTGGAGATTCACAAACTGACACGCTTTAGTAATTTTATGATACTTTAATGAAAAAAAAAAAAAATTAGTAAATATATTTATTTATTGTACAGTTACAGAAATATAGAAATTCCGTTATAGTTATTAAATGTAGAAGAAATTTAATTAAAATTATAAATATATTTTTTTGTAACTTCAGTTGATTTTCTATAAAATTTATTGTGATCAATAATGGGATACTAATTTCAATTAAAAATTTTTTTACAATCGAATTATTTTATCGAAGACATATTGTTTGAATTGGGATTCATATTTACCAAAAATAGTAATATAATAGAGAAGTATTTTTTTTTACTGTTAATTACATTACATTTCTGTTATAAGAAAATTAAATCCTTACATAGTATAAAATAAAGTCCCCCAGCCGCGTCTGTCTGTCTGTTCGCGATTTACTCAAAAACTATTGCACCGGTTCTCGAGGAAAATTTTAGTATATAATCTGTCAAGTTTTTGTATACATTGGCTATAATATAATGATATTTGTTGGAGGTGTCATATTATAGAACAAAGTCCTCCGTCTTTCGATAGATGGCAGTAAGCAACCAATGTGTTAAATATGCTATTCATAGATAGCGATGCATACAACAAATACGTTTTAAAAATTTGCCTATAGATGGCAGTATACACAACATGAGTACTTCAAAAATTTTGCCAATAGGTGGCAGTGCATACAATAAATGTATTTCAAAAATTAAACGCATCAGTCCTTGACGGGAGAAAATATTATGTTACTTGGATATAAGGGCGTTACAAAATTTTTGCGGGTGAAGTCGCGATGGGTAATGCTATTATGTATAACGAGGAAAGATGATTGATTTTTTGTTTTAACTCAAAAACTACTCAACCAATTTTACCGAAAGCTACATCTCCTCGGAGTAACATAAGCTGTTTTATATTTTCTGTAAAGAACCCGTGCGAAGCCGGTGCGGGTCAGCTAGTTGATGCATGTTCTGCAAGAGAGCATGTGGTAGAATCTGGGGCCTAAAACCCAAGATGATCCACTGACTGTACACAAAAGTACTTAGGCCAATCAAAACCTATGCTATTCTAGTGTGGTGGCTCAAGGTTCATCAAATAACAGCATGTACAAAGCTGTCCAGGATCAAAAGACTGGCCTATGTGCGCATTACCGGATCAATGAATAGCACACCCACAGTTACCAAGGAAATCATACTAGGATTGACTTCGCTGAACATTGAAATAATAGCTAAGGCGAGATTCAGCGCCTATAGACTATCTTGCACTCATAACTGAATTACAAAAATAAACCAGGTTGGACATACAAGAATCGTGGACACATCAATTTTCACAGATCCCGTTTTTTGAAATAGGCAAGGATGTGCTTGGTATACAGAAGGCTCCAAAACTGGGTAAAGAATCGGGGCGGAAATTTACGGTGGAAGACCAAAGGCAAACATAAGCCTCAACTTGGGGAAATATGCCATAGCTTTTCAGGTAATTGTTCACGCCATACCTGCTTGCGTCCGTGAGAACCCACGTAGAGGCTACGTAACCAGAACGTATATATTCTCTCGAACAGTCAAGCTGCTCTAAAAGCCTTGTCTGCAACTGAAGTCACCTTTTTTTTGTCGCGGCACACTTTTAATGATTTCAAAATTTGACGGCACACAAAGAAAAAGATAAATTTAAAAGATGTTTACTTACCTATAATACACTGTGTACAATAGTTTATGATAATAATTTTGAATGTAAAATAAAATAATATGTACTACAAGAACAACAGTACGTTTATTAAGAGATTGATTACAAGTTAATAATAAGAATACTTTTAATGAGAAATTTGAGCTTGATGTTTTTTGATAATTTCATTTATATTTGGTCGTAAAAATGACAATGCTACTCTCATATCGTCTTCTACATTTAACAGTTTCGATCTTTTTTCGTTTTTATGTTGGTTAATACTATTATATATACATTTCTAAAATTTGGCGGCACACGTTTAGAATTTGGCGGCACAGTAGTTGAGAATCACTGGTCTAGACGTAGAGGAACTACTGAATATGATCGTCATTCATAGTTTAGAATAAGTTTATATAACTTAAGAATAGACTATTTTTAATGCTAACAAAATTCGTAAAATTATAGGTAACTTCACCTTCAATATTTCAAAATACTTTGTATTATTATTATTAAAAATAAATAAAAAAATTAATCGAAAATTCAAAGCATGTATTCAAACATCATTTTTTTATATTGACATGATCCGTTAAACAGCAAACACAAATAACAAAGTTTGTGATTCAAAAGAAGCCTTTGACAAAGGATGGGAATAAATTTTTTCCATACTAAAAATTCAAACTATGACGTAATAGATGTGCACGATCGATTGGATACGTGCAACAAAGTGTACAGAGTGCAATAGAGTGTTGGCTGGGTAGTGAACTGGGTTCAATCTGAGGAAATATTGAAGAAATTGTGAAATAACCACAATTTAGTATTACCATAAGTAGAAGTTTTTAAGGACGTTCATGTGCTAAATATAGTACATTAATAAAATTCTACGAAATCCAATATAGTCAATTGATAAAATTCTACAAAATTTACTAACAAGTTTACCTACCATGTTTTTGGAAAATTAAAATTCATTATTTTAACAATCATGTTTCAGTATATTTGTATAAGTGTATATTTTTATACCGTGCTGTTGTTTTTAACATGGAGAAAAATGTATCAAAATAGTTTCAATTATTCTGATTAAAATAATTAATAATTAATTCTATAAACGTTCGATAGCGCTATTTCTGTAGTTAAATTAAATAAACTGTATAATTCAAATAATATTCTAAGACAATATTTATTCCAGTGTCTAATTTATTACCATAGTAGTTAAATATAAACCAGGGTTTCCCAAATTGTGCTTCTCGGAGCACTAGTGCTCCGTGGGCAGTTGATTAGTGTTCCGCATAGAATTGTTAAAAACAATTAAAATCGAAGAGCAGTATTTTTTAGACCCTAGGATATATCTATCTATCTAATAAGGCCCAAAATCAATTATAAAATTTTAAAATGATAGCTCGACTTTTGACGCCAAGTACACATTTGCCTAAGAACAGCCACTTTATGCAAAATCATTATAAAAACATAAGATTGGGTCATAAACAAAAATAAATAGCAATTTAATTAGTATTGAAAATCTAGACACATTTGCCTAAGAAGACCCACTTTTCGCACAATGATTATAAAAACATGAGATTGCCTAATAAACAAAAATAAATATCAATGTAGTTAATATTCGTATACATCGAACATTTGAAAAAGTTCTTTTTAATAAGATTTATAAAGAATAAAGCTCATTTTTGAAAACTCGTTCTTGCAATTGTTACATTAATTTGAAATCTGCGATTTGTAAACAGAAAAATCAATAGACAAAAGTGCAACACGTCTAGTCGAATGCGTTGTAATTTGAACAACGAACATACTTTGTTTATGGCATTTCTTAATTTTCTTTCAGTATCTTCTTTGAATCTTAACAAAATCGTAATACATCGAACATTTGAAAAATTACAACGCATTCAACTAGAAGTGTTGCACTTTTGTCTATTGATGTTTCTGTTTACAAATCGCAGATTTCAAATTAATGTAACAATTGCAAGAACGAGTTTTCAAAAATGAGCTTTATTCTTTATAAATCTTATTAAAAAGAAATTTTTAAATACGTTACATGTAAGTTAGTCTGTAAATATACTTTTGTATAAACAAATTCCGAATTTTGCCCCAATTTCTAGAACAATTATTTGTATTTTATAAATACGTATTTCGACTACAAGGTAGTCATCATCAGTATGAATTAGCTAATCGTAACTATCTCTGGGATATGGAGTCAGAGATATGTTGCTCGTTGCAAATTTGGTGCGTGTCTCACCTTGGTAATTATAAAATACAAATAATTGTTCTACGAATTGGGGCAAAATTTGAAATATAATTTCAAAAAATCAAGAGTTGTCTTTGATTATTTTAATAATCTTTATAAATTTATTAAAGTAAGACATTTTAACAAGAAAGTGTGCAATTTAAGGACTCAATATCACGGAAATCATTAAATTTATGTGTAAGTTATCAGTTTGAAATTAAATAAGTTTTTTTCTCAACATTTAAAAAATTTTCTAATTCTGTTTTAATACTAAACACACTTCAAAATAATCAAGGTGATCTGTGAAAATTTCAGTATTCTCAAAGTGTTCCATCAAAGTTTGGGAACCCCTGATAAACAATTCTATTTTCCCATAAGACTCTATGTTCAAAATCTCATTTTAATCGTTGTTAACTTTTTCAAATAATCGATAGGACATTCATAAAAGTCCACAATAATGTTTATTATTTTTTGTCGTAAGTTAAAATTAAAATTTAATTTAGGCCCATAAACAAAAAATCAAGCCTGACTCTTTTTGAAGCTTCAGTGCTCGTACATCCTTAAAGATTAAAAGTTTTATCTGATAACAAGATTCACGTATGAACGTCTTCACAGTTATATTGATCTCTTTAGAAAAAATCAATAACAAAATTTACCTGAATTTGCTCCAGTAACAATAACAGTTTTTCCATCTAATTTTCTTTTACTGGTGCTTCGTCCCATAGTAACAATCACATATAATTTTAAGAAGCATAATATTAAAATAATAATTAAAACAATTAACAACAATGTATACATTTTTTCGGCTGGATTATTCTACAACAACTTTTTCACATATCATTCACAAGATTATAGATCAAAATCAAAGTATTAGTAAATTTGTGTTGATCGCATGTGGTTTTTCTGTGTTTTTTTTTTTTTTTTATAAAGTGAAAGTCTGTCTCTGACCATATAATATGAGATGTGATACCTATGATGTAACTTTTAACAATGAAGCAATCGTACCTCTGATACCTGATTTACCAGAGTTACACAGCGTAGTAACCTAATATAACAATTAAGAGGAAATGGTATTTGCAAAGGTAGATAGATAGTTTGGTTATATGAAACGTGCGTCTCATTACCGGCATGAAAATTATTCAAGTAATGTGCTTCACAAACTTTGTTTATGTTATTTAACTTAATATGTTTCTTTGGTATATCATCACTTCTTGAGCAACAACAAGTTTTATTTTTTAATCCGACTTCAAAAAGGAGGATGATTCTCAATTCGGCTGTATGTTGCTTTTTTATTTTTATTTTTTTTAAAATGTTTGTTACCCTAGAACTCCGTCATTTATAAACCGATTTTGAATTTTTTTTTTGTTTTAAAGGGATTGATTTCCGATTGATCCCATTGTCACCAAATCGCATTCTGATGAAGGGATCCCCTGGAAATCGAGGAAAACCCTCATTTTATATGTGATCACAGATTTCTGCGAAAATTATGTTTTTGTTTGAAAGGGTATACTCATTCATAATGGAAAAATAAGAAACTTTTTTAAAAACCGACTTCAAATAAAAAAATTTAAAAACCGACCCAAAAAAATAAATTTTTACAAAAAAAAAACAAAATGCATATAAAAAAAACTGAAAATCTGTTATGAAAAAATGCACTAAAAATTTAAAAAAAAAAGGATAAAAAATGCACTAAAAATTAGTAGGTCGTTTAGTAGGTCTACCCATATTCAGACAAATAAAATCAGATATAGAACTTCAAAGTCACTAAAAAGCGAGAAATAAAAAAAAAATTTGACAAAATGGAAACCAGACTTCAAAAATCAAATATTCTAAAACAAAAAATGCAAAAAAGTAAAAAATAATTGCATATTCTTAGGTCAAATTTAGTTCACCTAAGCAAAAATTATTGTTATTTTTGGAGGCGGTGTCCAAATTTCATGTGAATTCCTCTATGCTGACACCGCCTCCAAAAATAACCATAATTGTACATATATATTTAAAAATTTTTGTTTAGGTGAACTAAAATTGGCACAAGAATATGCAATTATTTTTTTACTTTTTAGTGCATTTTTTGTTATAGAATATTTGATTTTTGAAGTCGGGTTTCCATTTTGTCAAAAATTTTTTTATATATTGGACTATGTTCAGAATTCGACGAGAATTCCAAAATCTCGTTTAGTTTTCGTGATATCGAGAGCTAAAATATAACAGAAAAATGGTCTGAAAATCGAAATCATAATTTTAATGATACGTTTTAAGGTCTCCTGTAAAAGTAGTCAAAATTATACGTTTCATTCGCTTCTTTATTACAGATATGGGTTGCTCGCCATTAAAACACACAGCTACAGAGTGTGTGGTACACGGTGTGCACACAGCAAAGCACACTGTGTTTGTGACGGTGCGTTAAATGGAACATAATTTAGTTCTTAACATCATTGGCTCACAGCCAATTTTAGAAATTTCAAGGACTGCAAGTAAACAGGTGATCAACGAGTGGTCAAATGTTAAACCCGTGAACACTGGGAAAAAGTATCGCGGCAGGACCTGGAGAAGGTACTGCTTCTGAGTGCAACCAAGAGGCTATCTCTCGATGCACTGAGACTGAAGAGGATGCAACTGCGGGGGGTTACCGGATTCATTACCGGGCATTATCTCCTGCGGAAGCATCTGCACACAATGGGACACCACAACGGGTCCATTATTTGAAGATTGTGTGACGAGGAGGAAGAAACATCCAGCCGCATTATCTTTGACTGCGAACCTCTAACAGATACAGGATATTCGCTGTACCTCATACCGAATATATGGACCTTCATGAAGACCTGATAAGCAAGCTCCTGGCTATTGCCAACATATTGGAGAAGCGAATCTCTTCGGACTGAAGTAGAAGAGGGAGCACAATGAACCATAAGGTCGAAGTGCAATACTTTTTGGACCCCAAGATATATCTATCTATCTATCTAGTTCTTCACATGATCTATAGATAGTGTTCATAAATCAGTTCATAAACATTTGTCAGAGTAGATAAATAGATTGTAGAGGCAGCCCTGGACGGGCTACACTTCGACCATAAGGTCCATTGTGATGCCTAAGGATGTGAGGGTGTGAGTGGAGTGGAAGATATTTGTGAGTGGACTAGGAATTGGTAGGATATGCGGCTGCAGCCGACTCTGATAGGAACTATGCCGATATTCATCTGGAGTTCGTGAAGGAAATTGCAGAAAACCTTCTCAAGTATAGTCGGTTACTACGTTCTTCTCCATACGCCGACAGTTTAGTCAATTAACCACCCCTTTTTATAATGGACAAACTGCCGACGTCGCGATTCGGACCCATAATCTTCCAGTTTCCAAGTACTGCATACTGCACAGACATAACGCCTTAGACCGCTCGGCTACTTGGACTGGTTTCATCAGAGTAAATCAACATATTCTGTTTAAAAGCTGGTAAAACTATTGAAATGTTAGACTAATAATTAACGTATTTTAAATTATTTTGAAAGATTTTGAATTATTATTAGTTATTAATAATTATTATGAATTAGAAATAATAATCATAATTAATTCTTGTGATTTTGCACTTGTAAAATGTACCAATTGTTAAGAATAAATTTATTGAAAATTATGGGTAGCACTGTCGTTTACACAGACACTATACATACAAGTTTTTCTTGTGTCTCTCTGTATGCACACGGTGTAATACGACATTGTTAATGGAACATACGATGCTTACACACGGTGTCACAATCCGTGGTTGTGTGTTAAATGGAAAGCAACCATTGTTTATTTTTTGTTAACCCGACTTCAAAAAGGAGGATGGTTCTCAATTCGTCTGTATTTTTATTTATTTTTTTATTTTTTTATGTGTCACCTCAGAACTCCGTCATTTATGAACCGATTTTGAATTTTTTTTTGTTATAAAGGGTTTGGTTTCCCATTGGCACCAAATTGCATTCTGATGAGGAGATTCCCGGGAAATCGAGGAAAATCCCCATTTTATATGTGATAACCGATTTCTGCGAAATTTTTTTTTTTGAAAGGGTATACTCATTTATAATGGGAAAATAAGAAAATTTTTTTAAAAACCGACTTCAAAAAAATTTTTACAAAAAAAAAACAAAATGCATGTAAAAAAAACTGAAAATCTGTTATAAAAAAATGCACTAAAAATTAAAAAAAAAAAAAAACGGATTAAAAAAAATGTGTTATAAAAAAATGCACTAAAAGTTAGTAGGTCTACCCATATTTAGACAAATAAAATTAGTTATAGAACTTCAAAGTCACTAAAAAGCGAGAAATAAACCCTATTTTGACAAAATGGAAACCCGACTTCAAAAATCAAATATTCTATAACAAACAATGCACTAAAAAGTAAAAAAATAATTGCATATTATTGTGCCAATTTTAGTTCACTAAGCAAAAAATATTAAATATATATGTACAATTATTGTTATTTTTGGAGACGGTGTCCAAAAGTTATGTGAATTTCTCTATGCTGACACCGCCTCTAAAAATAACAATAATTGTACATATATATTTAAAAATTTTTGCTTAGGTGAACTAAATAAAATTGGCACAAGAATATGCAATTATTTTTTTACTTTTTAGTGCATTTTTTGTTATAGAATATTTGATTTTTGAAGTCGGGTTTCCATTTTGTCAAAATATGGTTTATATTACTATTTGTTTTCTATTATGTAAAAATATGAGGTTTTTTTTTAATTTAAATGTCCGTTATTTAGATGTATCAATCGCCACTAGAAAAGTTAGAACCAATAAAATTGATTTAATAAATTGGAAAATCTTTTTTGCAGTTCTTTTGTAATTTGTCTCGAAGAAGTTACATAGAAGTACAGAGAAGAACACGCGAAAGTCTTGCTCCACGGGAAAGTCATTTCTATGTCGACGCACCGGTGGGAAGTTCTTCTTGCAGCCACAGGAAAAAGTTTGAAGAGGGTTCAGGACATACGTTGGAGCGCTAGAGTCGATGCTGTAAATTTCATGAGAGGTCATTACAAAGAAACTTTAACAGCACTAGAAAATCTGACGGAAATGGACGAAAGCTTGAACACATTTACGAAAGCAGGAAGTTTATTAGTCGCGATGGAATCATTTTCGTTTTTATGTTACTTAGGCCACTGGCAACCGATACTGCATGAAGTCAATGATGCTCAAAACGATTTTTATATTGAGGGACTAAACATTCATCAATGTGCTCAATAAATAAGCGCTTTACAGACCGTATTGGAAAATAACGAGAGGAATCTGTAGACGAAGATTTGAGATACGCTAAAAGTTTATGTAAAGAACTTGGAATTTCTTTTGCACCTCCTAGACGAATTAGGAGGAGGTATATATATGCCGACGGAAGTAGAGATGTTGGGTTATCGTATGAAGACGACTTGAGACGAGCAAAGTTTTCTTCAGTAGACAGAGTGACTGCTGAAATTCAAGAAAGATTCCAACAATTGCAGAATCTAGCGCAAAAATATGCCGTTTTAAGACCTGTAGATCAAGTTCCTCAAGACATAAATAGAGAAGAGTTCAAACTTGAGCGTGTACGTCTACGGACTTTCGTAGCTGCAACAGAGCCAGACTTTAAAAAAGATCCACAAACAAGTGTTAAATATGACACGAAAACTACATTTCATTCTGATCACAGGGTTAACTGAAAGCTACCTCACTTTTGGTACATCTATTTGTATATTGGCTTGGAGGGTAATCAAAAGCCCTTACATATGTGTCCATATATGACTTAGCATTATCATTTGAGGACTAAAAGCGTTGTATTTATAGTATTTCAAATTTTTTAAATGATGTAAAAGAAGGTGTAAAGAAAAAGATTTAGGGAGACGTATGCCGAGCGTTTAAACAACTTTGGGCTGCACCTTACATGTTCCAAATAGTTTCTACGCGCATTGATGTTTTACCGGGTGTATAATTTTAATTGATTGGTTTACAATATTACATTATGTAGGTTATATTTAATACAGTGGAATCATTTATAAAGATTTCATTTACAATGACGAACTCTTTACCCTTTTTCAAAACTTGTTATAAACCTTAGTCCGCTTTTAATGACTTCGTTCTGACACGGATAGATTGTTTACCATTGCCATTTAAGGAAAATTTGATATATTATTTTGGAAAACATTATTTTGGTTTGTTACCATTTGTAATGAATGTTTCCATTGCTCGAATATCACATTGGCTAAGCCGTATTAACCATAAGACTAAAAATGGTGTAGACTTAGGCCTTCAAATTTTCGTCTCTTACTTTCCCGCCCAATTTAGGTAAATAATATTTTCGTGAAAGTCATAAAATTAGTAAATTAAATAACAAGAAATATTTTATTATTAGGCCTTCTCTAGTAAATTAGCCTCATGTCTAAAAATCTTTAATCCGGTTCTGTACATTGGTCGGTGTTTCATCTGATAATCATTAGTTTGACGCCTATATATCCCATCATTTCTCATACGTTGTCAATTATGCGGTATCAGAATCTTTGAGTGCCGTATAATTGACAACGTATGTGATCATCAGGATCTTTTGCGGTTTTTAACATGTTTGAATGAAAAGACAAATAGGTTTCGTGGGGTTTTTTCTCTGGGCAAAATATTATGAAGGCAAAATACCTCAATTCTAAATTTACCTAAGACAAAACAGATAAAATATCTTTAAGGGGATATCAACATATAATGGTTTTTGTCGAGTCGGTCGCCAAAAGTTTCAAAACATATTTGTTTGTTTAAAATAAAGTGTGATGTGAGAAATTGATGAAACGGTTTTGAATTTTAAAAGGATGTGCAAGACTTCATTAGCCACACTACTTAAAACAGTGGTTAATTTCGATGTCCCGAACGATGTTTATTCACGGCTGAAAATTAACTTCAGGTATCCAACTACAATATGGAGAAAAGTGCGAAATCCGTAATTTATAACAACTTTTTAATCCGAAAAAAAATCAATAATTCGTTCGAAAATTAGTAAAAATTTGCCATTTTGTTTCTAATTGAATTGAGTCTTCGAAAGCTTACCATTTAGATAATCACTTAAATTTAGTTGGAATAAAATTTCAAACGGATATCTCAAAAATTAGCTAAGATATGGCGAGGTAAATTATACAATCCGTTTAATTGCGAATCACAAACAATTAGTTTTTATGGTTTTTATATGTGTTGGCAATGCTATGACTCCGGCCAAAGTTGACTGCAGATGTTTTTTATTAGATAGTCATTGATTTCAGGATACCTCTATCTGCAAACAAGTCTAAAAAGTCTTAATAAACATATTTCAAATACGTTATAATACAGATATTCTAAAATTGTAATTTTTTTATAGTTAGGCAGTAGCTATTACAGTTAAGTATGTTCAGTTATCGTACAACGAATGTTATCGGTCGATTACAGACTGTATATTATCTTAAATCATAGGTGTGCATGAAATATTTTAACACGGTACAAATTATACCCTATTAAACTTGAGGAAAATTCAACCGTTATTGATAGATTGATAAATAGATAGGTCAATCTTGAGGTATGAACAGTATTGCACTTCAACCTGATGGCTCATTGTGATCCCCCTTGCACTTCAGTCTGGCGAGGCTCGCGTCCACCATACATTGGCGATGGCCAGGAGCTTGCTTAACAAATTTTCCTGAAGGTTCATATATTCGGGTTGCGAGCTGTTTTTGGAATTCCTAAAACAATCTGTCTCCTTTCTTCGCTAAGGTATCTGTTTTTTCGTTTTTCGAAATCAGTGTGACCTAGTTAACTAACGTTGCTCCGTTTTGCCAGCTCCAGTAGTTCCTCTACCCAATCCCTGACTATCCCTGAGTTGATTTCAGTGGCAGACAAGGCAAGACCGTTAGTAAGTCCGTTCTGATATAGTACAAACAGTTTTTGTAAAAGTATATGTATTTAAAAAAAATATTTTACAAAAAAACAAAACCCGTCTCCAAAAGAGGATCTAAAAAAATTTGCTATGAAACTATATGTTTGGAGTTGGTGCTAGCCGCATCTACTGTCTTGCTGTCGATTATTGTAGTTAAAGTGAAATTAAATGTTTGTTAACTTTGGCTGGCAAAAACTCCAAAAATAAAAATATTTGATTGGAAAAAAATGGATATTTATAAGTAAATTGAAGTAAATAAATAACGCAATTATTTTTTACTTTTTAGTGCATTGTTTCATAGCAAATTTTTTTAGATCCTCTTTTGGAGTCGGGTTTTGTTTTTTTGTAAAAAAGTTTTTACTTTTTAGTGCCTTTTTTTATAGCACAATTTTTTATCCGTTTTTTTTTTGGAGTCAGGTTTTTTTTTTTGTGAAATTAGTGCATTTTTTCATAGCAGATTTTCAGATTTTTTTACATGCGTTTTGTTTTTTTTTTGTAAAAATTTTTTTTTGAAGTCGGTTGTTTTTGTTAAAAAATTTTTTATTTGAAGTCGGTTTTAAAAAAAAGTTTCTTATGTTTCCATTATGAATGAGTAAACCCTTTCAAACAAAGGGATACCCTCATCAGAATGCGATTTGGTGACAATGGGACCTATCTGAAAACAAACTCTTTAAAAAATAATTCCAAATCGGTTAATAAATGACGGAGTTCTGAGGTAACAAACATTAAATAAAAATAAAAATTCACACGAATTGATAACTCTCTCCTTTTTTGAAATCGGGTTAAAAAAAAAGATTGTTTCATTTGAATATTCAATGCATGTGTACCATTGATTTTTCAACAGGTAATCCTCTAGTTTTATTATAAAATTAAAAATAATAGACAATTTTTTAATAATGAATTTCATTTTCTTGTAATTTGACTAATTTTACACTTTCATTCCAAACTTGCTCACTTAATTGTTTATTTTGGGCTGCTGGCATTGTCCAGTGAGGTTTACAATCGTCAAAATATTCACCAGTAATTCCTTCCACTTTTTCACAGACAGCACAATGGATTGTAGTTTGAGCTCCTTCTTTACTATTCTAAAAATTAAGTATCAAAATTAATTTTTTAAATTTATTATTAACAAAAACATGTTAATTAAAAGTTAAAAAGTTAAAACGAAATAAAACATAGTCGAGTGCTCATTCGATGTGGAATGATGTCTAGAGAAATGTGTGAAATATAACTTTTTAAACAATTGGAAAAGTTATAAACAAATAAATATTCCAAAAAAGCCTATTTTGACAAAATGGAAACCCGACTTCAAAAATCAAATATTCTATAACAAAAAATGCACTAAAAAGTAAAAAAAATAATTGCATATTCTTGTGCCAATTTTTGCTTAGGTGAACTAAAATTGGCACAAGAATATGCAATTATTTTTTTACTTTTTAGTGCATTTTTTGTTATAGAATATTTGATTTTTGAACTCGGGATTCCATTTTGTCAAAATAGATTTTATTTCTCGCTTTTTAGTGACTTTGAAGTTCTATAACTTATTTTATTTGTCTAAATATGGGTAGACCTACTAACTTTTAGAGCATTTCTTTATAACACATTTTTTTTTATTCGTAGTTTTTTTTTTTTTAATTTTTAGTGCATTTTTTCATAACAGATTTTCAGGTTTTTTTACATGCATTTTGTTTTTTTTTTTGGGGTCGGTTTTTTTTTTTGTAAAAAATTTTTTTGAAGTCGGTTTAAAAAAAAAATTTTCTTATTTTCCCATTATGAATGAGTATATCCTTTCAAAAAAAAAAAATTTCGCAGAAATCGGTTATCACATATAAAATGAGGGTTTTCCTCGATTTCCAGGGGATCCCTTCATCAGAATGCGATTTGGTGACAATGGGACCAATCGGAAATCAAACTCTTTAAAACAAAAAAATTCAAAATCGGTTAATAAATGACGGAGTTCTGAGGTAACAAACATAAAAAAAAATATAAAAATACAGACGAATTGAGAATCATCCTCCATTTTGAAGTCGGGTTAGATAGTGTGGTCTAGACTCTAGTTTTTTGCAAATATCTTACAAACTAAATGCGTTAAATTAAAAAAAAAACTTAGGAAGTAATAAATATCTTAATTATTTATATTGTTAATTTAATGCTCAAAATGACCATTATTTACAAGGTTGAATTTATTTATTTATTTTAAGGTAGTTCACTCGTAAGATAGATAGATAGATACTTCTTGTGGTCTAAAAAGTATTGCACTTCGACCTTATGGTAAATTGTGCTCCCCCTTCTACCTCAGTCCGACGAGATTCGCTTCTCCCATATGTTGGCAATAGCCTGGAGCTTGCTTATCAGGTCCTCCCGAAGGTTCATATATTTGGGGTGAGATGCACCGAATATCCTGTATCTACTGTAACCTAGAGGTTCGCAGTCAAAGTAATGTGACTGGATGTTTCTTCCTCCTCGCCACTCAATCTACACTTAATGGAACCGTTATGGAGTCCCATTGTGTGCAGATGCTTACGCAGGGGATAATGATCGGTAATGAATCCGGTAACCCTCAGTGCATCGAGAGATGGTTCAGAGAGTTTAGTTCACTCGTAAACCAACCTTTCTTAAGAATTTGATGAAATTGAAAAATAATATTAATATATTTGTAATACAAGGCTAGATATTCGCATATTAATGTTGAAAATTTTAATAAGCATGGGTATACGTAAACGGCTCACGCATTGTCTATGTTTCTTATAATACTGGACAAATTAACAAATTAATTAAATAAAAAATAAAATTCATTACGCAGGAGCTGCTTCTACTTATCGAATTTCCTTTAGAATACATAAATCACTTTCTAGCGGTCACAATTTTAGTCTAATCAAAATGAAATGTCGTATATGATTTTAGTATTTGCAAGGCCAATTTTGTTAATAAATGACATACGTCAAGGGGAAAAGAGGGCATAAAGAAAGAAGAAAACACAAAATATAAAATATCTGTCTTAATATTAGAACAATTGATAAATGTGTAAGGAATTATGTTGTAGAAAATCATGTTTGCTACAAATCATCACCTTATCATTTTTGCTCAAACTCTAATGTGTACAGAGATATTGAGGAATTTAGTTTTCAATCTGAAACCGTCAATATTTCTGTAAATATTAGGGTAACAGAAAATTGATAAGAAACAAAATTACAGTAAAATTTAGTACCTACAACTTTTTTTCTTATAAATTTTTCGATTTTTCGAATATTAAGGGAGATAAGTCAAATTTTGTGTTTCCCCCTCGCTCTAAACCCCCCTTTCCCCTTGTTCGATTTTAACCATTAACGAACTTGACTTTTAGAATACCAAAAGTGCCTCAAATACCAAATTTTATTCTAATCAGATCAAAATTGCGATTTTTTTAAATTCGTAATATTTTTAGCGAATTTCCTGAAAGGAAATAGAGCTATTGGTCTCGTACCGACTTCAAAATTTTGCAAAAATTTCTTCAAATGTCCATCGATCCTACCTAGTAGATGTCGAAAATCACCATCTGTAAAATTTATATATATATATCTATGGACATATATATATATATATATATATATATATATATATATATAATTTAACTAATTAACTTTCAATCTTAAACTGTCAATATTTCTGTAAATATTAGAGTAAAAGAAAAAAATTATAAGATACAAAATTACAGTAAAACATAGTACCTACAACTTTACTTCTTATAAATTTTTCAATTTTTCGAATATGAAGGGAGATATGTCAAATTTTGTGTTTGCTCCTCCCTCTAAACCCCCCTTTCCCCTTATCCGATTTTACCCATTAACGAACTTGACCTTATATATATATATATATATATATGTCCATAGATATATATATATATATATAAATTTTACAGATGGTGATTTTCGACATCTACTAGGTAGGATCGATGGACATTTGAAGAAATTTTTGCAAAATTTTGAAGTCGGTACGAGACCAATAGCTCTATTTCCTTTCAGGAAATTCGCTAAAAATATTACGAATTTAAAAAAATCTATTGATATTTAATGGAAATAATGTGTAACTGCAACCCCAAAAATATTGAATAATCACTGTCAAAACAATTCTTACATAGTACAACATATAGTAAATTGTATCATAAATATTAAAACACTATATATGTTATACTAGATCTATGTTCAATTGGCATAATTGTAATAAGTAAATTAATCATATTGGATTTAATAATTCTTGCTTTGATTGATTGTAACGATTGAACGACCTTAATATAAATAATTAAATAAGTAAATTTATTCCTACTTGAGTCTTTTTCTTTTTTTTAATTTCCAAAAGGCTTTTCGTTTTTGAGATATAATTGTAAAACACTAGAACAATTTTTTTGGATCTTTATTTGTTTATAACTCTTGCAATTATTTATAGGTGAATATGAAACTTTCCCACATTTTTCTAATCATTATTCCAAATCGAATGAGCCATTGAGCATATTTTAATTTTTGCTTAAACTCTAATTAGCCTTTTTCCTCTGAAGATTTAAAAAAAATCCAACAGAGGGCAACACTAGTGAGGGGTACACATGTTTTAAAATAAATACTGGAAGGGATCACCAACCTCTTGAGTAATTTTTGGATCAGAACCAGTTGTTGGCAGATACCAACACCAGAATATATTGAAAAAATGGATTTTTGCGAATAAAAAAAAAAACTGGAATTCCAATTAGGAAAAGTTAAATAAAATAGTTTTAGGTATCAAAAACACCTATCGATTGACGTATCTTGAATTGAAAGTGGATAGGTACTTTTTGAGAAAAATCGAAAAAACCGTCAAAAATAGCGATTTCTTGTTTTTGTTTCACTAATTTGAGTTTTTCATAAAAATGTCTAATAATCCATAGACATGAAGCCCAAAGCAAGCCAAAAAAGATGCTTTTTGAACAATTTAAAAAAATTAATTTTTTGCCGAGTTATGACGTTGCTTAACGTTATTGTCAATGAGAAAATCAAAACATGTGTACCCCCCGCCCCCACTAGTGCTGCCCTCTGTTGGATTTTTTTTAATCTTCAGAGGAAAAAGGCTAATTAACACGTTTTTGAACTTGTAAACTAGTCTATAAAATATATATATATAAACCTTAAAGAACGACCAATATATGAAAGCCATAGTAAGCCATTTGTACCATTGCCAACGTCTAAATAATGACGTTCGAACTGACCCTGGATGTAAACTGTTGGATATCACATTTGTTCCTCGTAATTTTCTAGCTAATTCGTTACTCATTAAGATGTTACATAATTTAGAATTAGTATAATTTTGAAAATCCCATCTAGGTTTATTTAAATTACTGGGATCTAATGATGCTAATATATGTCCAAGTGAAGATACCGTTACAATTCTACTGGATCCTGATTTCTTTAACAAATCTAAATAGAAAAAAATTCGTTACGCAGGAGCTGCTTCAACTTAGCGAATTTCCTTAGAATACATAAATCATTCTCTAGTGGTCACAATTTTAGTCTGATCAAAATGAAATGTCATATATGATTTTAGCATTTGCAAGTCCAATTTTATTAATAAATGACACACGTCGAGGGGAATGGGGGGAGGTATAAGAAAAGAAGAAAACCCAAAGTATAAAATATTTCTCTTAATATCAGAACAATCGAAAAATGCGTAAGGAATAAAGTTGTATAAAATCAAATTTTCTACAATTCATCACCTTATCATTTTTGCGCAAACTCTAATGTGTACAGAGATATTAAGGAATTTAATTTTCAATCTTAAACCGTCAATATTTCTGTAAATATTAGTGTAACAGAAAAAATGATAAGCAACCAAATTGCAGTAAAATTTAATAGCTACAACTTTACTCCTTATAAATTTTTCGATTTTTCAAATATTAAGGGAGATATGTCAAATTTTGTGTTTCCCCCCTCCCTCTAAACCCCTCTTTTCCCTTGCCCGATTTTACCCATTAACGAACTTGACCTTTTGAATACCAAAAGCGCCTCAAATACCAAATTTCATTCTAATCAGATTAAAATTGACCGCTAGAGCGATTACAGACATATATATATATGGTGTTTTTCGACATCTATTAGGTAGGATCGATGGACATTTGAAGAAATTTTTGCAAAATTTTGAAGTCGGTACGAGAGCAATAGCTCTATTTCCTTTCAGGAAATTCGCTAATGGGTTAATTTTCGAAATAATTGCTTTCACGCAATAAAACATACCCAAAAGTAAATTTGTTAATAAAAATGGTCCGAAATGATTCACTTGCATGAGAATATGTAGACCATCCTCGGTAGTTTTATTTCCCAAATCAAAAGCTCCAGCGTTATTTATCAAAACATCCAATCGATTTTCATTTTCATGAACTAATTGTGAAAATTTTCGTACAGATGATAAAGATTCAAAATCTAATGGATAAATAACAATATTGGTATTTCCAGTTGTTGCAATAATTTCTTCCTTAGTATTTTCAGCTGATTCTAAGTTTCTACATCCAAGTATGACCCTTGCTCCTCTACCCGCTATATCAAGTGCAGTTTCTTTTCCAATACCTGCAAATAATATGCATTGATTAAGGATGTTCCAGCATACCACCACTTTCCGACAGATTTTGCTCATTTTTTTTTCACAAGCTAAAAATAACGTTCTCTAATAAATCCCGAAGTTTCAGAATTTTTGACCATTTAGAACGCGAGATAATTAATATCAAAGTAATCATTAACTATCACTCTCTCTCATTTGAAGCATGTAAAACTTCATGCCCACCGAAATATTATCTGTTGTAAGAGCAAAAATACTCGACAGAATTTAAAAAAAAACTAGGAGACTATTTCTTAATATTTCTTATATAAATTTATTTTTTAAATCGTGTGTTACCGGTTTGTTTTCGAAATATAATAATTTGAAATATTATTTTTGTCCAATTATTACACATTCCGTTTATGGTAAATAGTGGTCTGACAACGTTGTGCACCAAACTCTCTCAAGTTGCATCAAGTAAAGAGTGGGAATTGTTACTGTTGACATAAGCAATAATAATATACCGTGTGTGTTGGAAAGCTTTTCCAATAGAGAATCAATGTTAAATATTATTTATTTCTGGCTGTCCGTGTGGTTACTGTATGTAGTCAGTCAGTACACATGTAATGAGAGTACACTTTTGTATGTGCATCACAAAATCACAAATCATCACAAAAATGATTCTCATTACATGTGTACTGACTGACTTCATGCAGTAACCACACGGCCAGCCAGTAATAAATAATATTTAACATTGATTTTCTATAGGAAAAGCAGTCCAACTCACACGGTATAGGTAGGTATATGCACAAAGCAACGTTGCCAGATCACCGTAGCTGAAATAATTGATAGTATGTGTGTATCTGTGTGCAAATAATATGTGTAAGTATGTGTACACAGTGCTGGAATATCCTTAAAGTATAAATTTTAAATGGCTTTAAACGGATGAAACTTTAATTTTAGTAAAAACAATTTTTAATTGTGAGTAAACCCCTCATGTAATAAACCCAGTCAAATAGTAATTTTATCTCTTAAAAAATGCTACGGAATTATCTTCGTTTCGGCATTATGAAATCCCGCGTGTAAGGAAAGGACCCGAAAATCAATTTTTCTTAAACACATTGGTTCTACGTTAAAAGACGTCATTATTAAATTTATTTCTTAGCTAATTTTATACAAATAAACGTTGGACCAATTGTTCTCGAGATATACGACATGAGTAATGTTTTTGGTAACATTGAATGAACTGCTAAACTGAGTTTTAAAAGGGACAAAATGTGTCGTTCAAAACATTCAGGCTTTTGTCGACCCGTAAGATTACAATTTATTGTTAATTAATATAAGATTAAAATACATTTATTAAGAACAAAAGTCGGGATAATTATTTGATCTCGATTGTAGATCATTTATGTTAATATATAGTTTAATCGTTTTAACGAGGCCAGCCATGCAAACAAACTGCACACGAATGAACCAAGACTTGCAATGATCAAGCACATGGTACTAAGCACATAAATAATAATAAGTCTTAGTTCACTCGTACGCAATCCGCTCACATAGCTAATCCGCTCACATAGCTTTACTTTCGTAAAGAGCCCTTTTTAACCCGACTTCAAATAATAAAACCTATTTTGACAAAATGGAAACCCGACTTCTAAAATCAAAAATTCTATAACAAAAGATGGAAACCTGACTTAACAAAAGATGCACTAAAAAGCAAAAAAATAATTGCATATTCTTGTGCCAATTTTAGTTCACCAAAGCAAAAATTTTTAAATATATATGTACAATTATTGTTATTTTTGGAGGCGGTGTCCAAAAGTTCTGTGAATTTCTCTATGCTGACACCGCCTCCAAAAATAACAATAATAGTACATATATATTTAAAAATTTTTGCTTTGGTGAACTAAAATTGGCACAAGAATATGCAATTATTTTTTTACTTTTTAGTGCATCTTTTGTTATAGAATTTTTGATTTTCGAAGTCGGGTTTCCATTTTGTCAAAATAGGTTTTATTAGCTAATCAATAAATTTTATAATGACCTATGTTAACGTAAAACCAATAATTTACGAGATATTTGATAAAAACTAACTATTTACCTGCATTGGCACCGGTAATAAGAACCGTTTTTCCATTAAGTTTCGCTTTACTTGTGCATTGTCCTTTGGTCACTGTTACGTATATTTTTACAGCAAAAACAGTTGTAATTATCCCATAAATAATTAATGAAACTGGATCCATGATAGATAAAACAACAATTATTAATTTTTTCTTGATATCAACTTATTTAAATACGTCTTGTCATCACAGTAAATTTTTTTGTTTTGTTGAAAATTTTAGCTCTATAATTGACTTTACTAATTACTGATTATTTTTTCGAATATTTTATATTTTCAAATATTGGAATTTTAAGGAAGTTATCGTGAATTTTATTTGGAATATTATATTTCAAGTATTTCTCATATTTATAACACTATAATAGTATTTAATTTGATACAATAATTACATACAGAATGATTCAATCTTTGCCCTTGAATTTAGATTACTTTCACGATATCTAGAGAACGGTAGTGCGATAGGCCGAGTTTAAGCGGTTTTTTGCCTTCGCGCTTACAGTACTATTCTGAACAAAAGAGTGCTAGTTTTTCGAATATAAGTTATTTAGGGAATTATAAGAGAACAAGTTTTTGTTTTCGTTAAGAAATAAACGGTTAAAACGTTATTTCGGTTCAAAAACCGTAAAATAGCGGGTACGCCCACAATTTTCATTAGACAGGATAAAAACGTACGGCCTACACCAGATATCCTTTAAAGATGATATTTGGCATATAGTTAGGTCTAGTACCCAAGGCACAGGGAAAATTATAAAGTCACGAAATTTATTTCGGGCAATGGGAAAACTTTCACATTTTTTTTTTGATAAAATTAACATAGGAAATATTGCTGCTCTATGATTGGTCCATATTTCTATATTTATAGTAAAATGTTAGCAAATACCATTAGTGAGAAGAATGTGCGATTTTTTAAAACTTTGTTGCTCCACTTCCAGAAATGCTAGAAGGGTGCGGTTTTTTGCATTCGACGCAAAATTATTGATACTTTAAATAAGAATCTTTGGGAAAATATAATTTTCCCATCGGAACATATGGAAAATCAAAAATTAAATTTATGTGTTTAAGATTGAAAATTAAATTCCTTAATATCTCTGTACACATTAGAGCTAGAGCAAAAATGATAAGGTGAGGAATTTTAGCAAACTTGATTTCCTACAACTGTATTCCTAACGTATTTTTCGATTGTTCTAATATTAAGAGAGAAATTTTATATTTTGTGTTTGTAAATTTTTTATATGAAAACCTTATCTTTTTATATGAAGATCTTATTTGCATTTTATGTGAAATACAAAAGCTGTAATTTGATTGGTTCAGATAAATTAGTTTTTTCTCAACCAATTAGCTTTGGAACTGTATTGCACATAAGATGCAAATCATATAAACACAAAGTATAAAATATCTCTCTTAATATTAGAACAAAGATGGATATTTGGCATATAGTTAGGTCTAGTACCCAAGGGACAGGGAAAATTATGAAATCACAAAATTTATATCGGGAAATGGGAAAACTTTTGCTTTTTTATTTTGATAAAATTAATATAGGAATTAGAAATTAATTGAATAATCTTAACATTTTATCATTGTTGTACGAGATTCTGTACAATAAACATACAAGTGTTAAATCAAGTGAAAACTCGGCCCTTTTTTACATTTATGTTTTTGATCGGATAGGAACTTACCGCGAATATCTTACACGCACACAATTATATATATATTGTATATATACAGGGTGTCCCGTAAGTAGTCGAGTTCCATGAGAGGGTAGACAGAGGGTACGATTTTGGAACGAAAAGTCCTGAGACATTTTTTTATTAGACGCACCGTTAATTAACTATTAATTAATTAAAGAAACTAGATTGAAACCAGAGTTCCAAAAAGTTCATTTTTTTGATAATTCATTTTTGATTTAATTATCAATTTTTGGAAAAATGTATTGCTTAAATTTTTCAAATAATTCATTCCTTGAAAAGTGCATTAATTAAATTTTTTTCAAAAATGTAATAAATAATTTGCACTTTTTGACACTCTGGTTTCAACTCTGGTCAAATAACTGTAACCTTGCCTTTGACCAAGAAACTAATTATCAAGGTCAAATCGAGGTCAACTGTTACTTTTTTAGTATAAACTTACAAAAAATACTAATATTTTGTACGAATAATTTTTTTCTATGATTATCGACTTTTAATGATTTCTTTATCATATTCAATCAACTCTGATTAACAAATTTTGTCAAACAGCCTTTTTGGGGCTATCATGTGCAAAAGAAATATCAAACTTTCTCGTGGTGCACATTGGTTTTTTTTGACTGAATTGATTACCGTCGATATTGGCGAACCCTATGTGTACCACGAGGAGGTTTTTGGGCCTTAATATCCATAATAATTTTAATACATAAAACATTAGTATTTTTCCCCATAAAATACGAATCTGCAATACAAAAGTTGACCTCGATTTGACCTTTATAATTAGTTTCTGGGTCAAACGCAAGATTACAGTTACTAACCTTAAAACTTTGCCCTGAAACTAGTGTTTCACGAGGCACGAGGCGAGGCGAGGTTTTTTAAATATCAACAATATTTACTAGCCTCGCCTCGCCTCGCCTTGCCTCGGTCGGGTTAGATATCTTTGACTTATTTTGCATGAATGTACATAATATGGTAAAAAAAACTTCTATATATATACAAATTTAAATTTTAGAGACGATGATTTTCGACATCAACTAGGACCGATGGACATTTGAAAAAATGTTTGCAAAATTTTGACTTTGATACGAGACCAATAGCTTTATTTCCTTTCCGAAAATTTGCTACAATAAAATATACAAATTAGAGAGAGAGAGAGAGAAAGAGAGTTGGATAAAAGAGGGCTGCGCTTTTTGGCGTGACAAAAATACACTAATAGAATCAATAGAATCTACAAATTAAATCACGTTTAGAGTTGAACAAATAACGTAAAGAACTTCGTTCCTGACGGGGTCCCCCGACCGGACAATTTTTTTTTCTCTAAAATAAGAATATGTAGTCAATCAACAAAATAAAAATAATACATTTACTTTTCTCTATAAAATTTGCAAACCGGCGATGAACAAATTTATGATTATTATTATAAAAAGTAATAATGGCATAAAATTTATTTTTTCTTTAAAATGCATCTAATCTATTGCTTCATGTTTTGTAAAAATACATGTTACTATATTATTTTTAAAAAAATTACTTTTTTGTAAATTTACCTCGGCCGAGGCGAGGTTTTTGGGACAATATACCTCGCCTCGCCTCGGGTAGTAACGAGGAATAAAATTTTGAACCTCACCTCGTGCCTCGTAACCGAGGGTCGAGGCGAGGCGAGGTTACCTCGTAGCCTCGGTGAAACACTACCTGAAACTTTTATCACTACCTTACTTAATTCTCGAGATATTGACCTGGGGTAAATAAAATGGAACACTATATATATATATATATATATATATATATATATATATATATTCAGAATATATATATATATATATATTGCAGGAGTTAAACTACAATGTTATTAGAGGGCAGGATTAGAAATGTTTAAATCTTATCTAGAACAAAGAAATTAAGTAGTTACCAGCTAATTTTAATCTTAATATAGATAAACATTATGCCTGATTCTGTTTCTGCGCATTCACTGTCTCAATAGGGAATATGCATGAAAATTTTTTTTCACATTTATTTTCAGAAAATGAAAATACTGTTAATACTGTAATAATATTTAAAAACGAAATTAAAATCCGACTAATATCAAGGAAGCTATAAGCTTTTAAAGATTATTATCTATCTCTTTCGTGAAAGTGTAATATGACGTCACATAACATATCAAGAGGGCTATCACCCTCTTTGTCTAATCGGGAATTTCAATCATTCATATCTCGCTTATTTTTAAAGTTATTTAAAAAGTAATTTTACCTTGATATTTGTCAAGTAAACATGCTTCAATTCAAGTGAAAAAAAATTTTCATGCATATTCCCTATTCGCAAGTGGTACCACTATACTTAATGTGTTTACTGATCTAGAGTGTCTTATTAGAATTGATGGTAATTCATTAAAGGAGGTAGAAAACTGATTTGACGTAAATCAATTGAAAATGAATAAGGGCACAAAGACACAAAATATAAAATTCAATTTAAAATAAAATAAAATGTTTCTATCGACTCAGTTCTTGGGAATAAAGGTAGACAACCACTTGATGTGGCATACCCATATATAGGGTCTTTCAATTATGACGCTCGATTTTTAAATGTAAATAAGTCGTCTGTGAGATATCCACTCAATTTTTATTTATTTTTTTGGAATAATATTTTTTGGCAATAAGTGTGAAATATAACGTCGTTTAAATGTCTGCCGCGGCTTTGTTTGGTGGAACGTATTCGGGAGGTCCAATTTTCGATAAGTCTGTCGCATAAATCTGCCTGAATTGGCTGGATGGCGTTCGATATGTTTACTGTAAGGGCATAAATTTTTTGCAGTTTATTCGCATAAATCTGAGATTTAAAAATGCCCCAAAGGAAGAAGTTTACAATCTCGATGGCCAGTTTACGTCACTGCTGCACGAAATAACCACATGTCATTGGTATCCATATCATCCAGTTTAGACCACAACAAATTGTTTATCATCTGTAGCGCTTGCCGTTGACGTTTATGGCAATGTCAGTATTGTTTTGGAAGATGATTTCACCAAACCAAAATCCGCACCAAACAGTAACTTCCTCGGGATGCATTTAATGCAGGTGTATCTCATGTGGATTGGTATTGCCCCAAATCCGACAATTTTGCTTGTTCACACCAAAATCCATCCATTGTTCACATCCATTCATCCAAAAATGGGCCTCGTCGCAAAAGTTGATTTTTTTCTTGGCCCTTTTTTTTTTTATCGCGAACGTCAACTAAAACTCTTTTACTAAAATAAAACGTATTATAAAATAGACTTTAGGAAAATATATTCGGGTACGATTTTGGAACGAAAAGTCCTGAGACATTTTTTTATTAGACGCACGTTAATTTATTATTAATTAATTAAGGAAACTAGGTTGAAACCAGAGTGTCAAAAAGTGTATTTTTTTGATAATTCATTTTTGATTTAGTTATCAATTTTTGGAAAAATGTATTGCCTAAATTTTTCAAATTATTAATTCCTTGAAAAGTGCATTAAAGTTGATTTTTTTCTTGGCCCTTTTTTTTTATCGCGAACGTCAACTAAAACTCTTATACTAAAATAAAACGTATTATAAAATAGACTTTAGGAAAATATATTCGGTCCTAAAACTTTTGCCGCATATGCAAACATTACACTGTTAAAATATTTTGATTTTTTTTTTTGCCGTTTCATTTTATACGAATCGATTGTGGTGGACCATGCTGTAAGCATAAGAAGACATATATATGTAAAATATATTTTTCATATGACGTATTAATAATATAGGGTAAGAACGGAGAAAGGGGTATAGCAAGTTTGTATTTATTAAAAATCGCTTTAAGGTAGTACCCTCGGTTATAGAATTACTGTTCAGAATCTAATGAAACATGGCATACTGGTACATTATAATAAGATAATGAACCAGTTAAATTTTTAAAGCGCTGCAGAGAACCAGAAAAAAGATATTAATATAAAAAATCTTTTGCCTTTACCATTGATCATTGATGAGAAATCACAGATTTTATTTTATTTCACCAAAAGGACCGTTCAGATTACAATGAAAGTGGTATCAACAAAAAGAAAAAAAATTTCGAACATTTACTCACAAATCGAAGTTCAGAGAGGGTGATAAGAGTAATTAGCAAATAATTACGAAAAATGTACTATGTTAATTACATGTGGCAACCCCATCAAAGAGGTTATGGCGCGCGCAAAATTCAAACACACTTCGAATGCTTAATACAGTTCCATTTATCACATAAAGTAATATATCACATTAAATTTTATTATCTATATAAATAAACTTTAATATTAAAGATTTTTATATATTATTATTATTATTAAATATTAATAATTTTGATTCAGACATTTTAGTAAACACACATGTAACTCATTGATGTTTGCGCAGAAGTTTTATATCTACCTCTCTTACTTATATCGCGGCGTTGCAAAATATAAATACTAGTGAATTAAAATCACATACAGCACACATTTGACCCTTGTGGTATCTGTGGTACCACCTTAAGCTCCTGACACGTGGTGTGCTATGAATAGAACATCGAATTCAAAAATTCTCTTTCTTCTCCTATCATTTTTTTACGGGTTAATATTGCAAAAATAATTTCGTACGAATGCATCATTATTGGAAAAATAAAACTTTTGGGTCTTTTGTAAATTTGTAACTGTCAAAAATCTAACTGAAACTCAGATGTTTTTGGCGCTTTTTTTCTTAGGTTTTAAGATAACATAAACAATATGAAAGTGTGTGAAAATTTTAAGATATATTGTATATCAACAAATTTGATATACAAATGACGTCAAAAGTCGAGCTATCATTTCAAAATTTTATAATTCATTTATCTCTTATTTATTCAGATCTTGGAAAAATGTTTCGAATAAATATAGTTATAATAAAAAACTTTAATCCGAAACATTTTTTCATAAACTGAATACATAAGGTACAAATCAACTATAAAATTTTGAAATGATTCCTCAGCTTTTGCGATGCTATTTGTACTATACATATCACGTTCGTATCAGGCCTCAACGATGGTCAGATAATTGAAGAATGATCAAATCATGGTTTTCTAAATCAATTGAGACCTGAAGGGAATAGATACGAATCAATTGGAGATGAATATTCGATACTAAAGACCAACACGATGTGATGTTAATTTTTTGACATCAGAAGCTAGAGTTTCTCTTGCGAACTTTGTGTCGATTGTTTTGGAAATTGCGTTTTGTCTATGAGATCAAATTCATACACAGGATCCTATTGCCATAATAGTATACCAGTCGCATTGAAACCACAAAACTTAAATTTCTTCAGAATTTTAACAGTAAAATTCTAGGTAGTCCACAATCAATCAATCAATCAACTCCGGCTTTCCTATTTAAGAACATCGAAAAAACCGACCATTCGAACTCCAAGATTTGTTTTCATAGTTTTTCCTCGATACTATATGTTATTTGGATTTAATCTCAGTAAAGTATCGACTGTAAAGTTACCTATGAAAAACAAAAGAGGTCCAAGCATTCGTTGTTCTTAAAATTAAAGCGGCGAACGTAAAAAATCGTGCCCATCGAGTTAGAGGATGAAATTTTCAGAAAAGGTAGTACAAATAGTGACTTTAGCCACTTGCCCAAATTGCCCTATGAGAACCTGATCCAACAGGGGGCTGCCTCTTCCCCAAATCTTTTATCACGCATAACTATCTAGAGCACGGTAGTGCGTAAGGCCGAGTTTTAATAATTACGAGAAAAATACATCAATACTTTTTTTTATAAAACTTTATTTCCTACAACTTTTGTATGAAACTTTTTTTCATACCTATTACAGTTTCTGGGAAAAGGAATAAGATAATACATATATAGAGATATATAGATTCAGAAACTATAATAGATACAAAAAGATTCATACAAAAGTTGTTGGAAATAAAGTTTTATGAAAAAAAGTATTGATGTGTTTTTCTCGTAATTATGATAGAAAATAAGTAATGCGAGATAAAATATTGGGGGTTGTGGCAACCCCCTGACGGATCAAGTTCTCGTAAGGCAAGGGATTGAAAGATTAGAGCGGCGAATTCTATTTCTAGTATGAACTCTATTTTCAGAAAGTTTCACCCCTGGGCACCGTTTTTTACGGCCCGCGCTTGGACTTTTAAACATTTTGCCGAAAAATGTTAATTTTTTCTGTGTTTTGAGGTCCTTGAAATCCTATTAGATTGCATGGTAGGAAATTTACTATTAAAATTGATTCTTACCAACAATTGATGTAAATTTTGATAATTTGTATATTAAATATTGAAGAAAATAACCTATCCAAAAACCATTATTGAATTTGTACATTGCTTCAACCACCTTATATTTTGAAGAAAAGTTATTAAAAAGAATAATTGGCTTGTATGGCTCTAGGATGCTATCACCCCATTCATGGAACTAATTCGTAATAAATGGTCACGAAATTCCAATAATTGGTCAGCGATAGAAAATTGTTTATTGATATTTTAATTTTTTCAAGGTCATATAAATTTTTTGGCACCCCATCCATGGAATTTCCAAAAACCAATAATACCATCTAATTGGTCACTAATTGGTCATAAATGGTCAGATAGCCCCATTAAAATTGCTAAAATTGAGTGCTAAAATTTTTTCATAACCCTGAAAAAAATTTAAAACATCGATAAAAAGTTTTCTATTGCTGGCCAATTAATGAGACTACCTGACCTTTTATGACCAATTAGTGACCAATTAGATGGAACAATTGGTTTTTCAAAATTCCATGGATGGGGTGCTATCATCCTGGAGCCGAATAATTACATACCTTATTTATGAAAATTGTTTTTATTTAATATTTATATAATATTATTAACGGATACATAAAAATAAATTATTACCGATAATTGTATACTAAATGTTTACAGATTATATTGTTTTTTAATTGCTATTGTTTACTAAACTTAATTTTATAAAACAACTTCGTATTGAAAAATTGTCTTAATTATTGGTTGTAGAGCTGAATTCATTTGTTTTGACTATTATATGCGCGTAAGGGGAACTTATTTGAGAGTAGAAGGGCAACTTATTTACTGGTTATATTTCACACGTTTAAATAAAATGATAAATGGATTAAAAGTGGGCGATACATTAATATGTTTCCTCCCCGTCATTATAGACTGATCCACTCAAACTATGACGATATTCGAGGCTTCTTTACAAATGATTATAGTTCTATGAAAAAATGTCGCAAATTATTTATTATTATATATTTTCTCTATCTCTCGAACTTAAAAGAGTATTCCGAATCAGATCAGTATATACCAAGAGCCCATGGTAACATTACCTGTCACATCGAACACCATCAGTATGAATAGTAATTTAAGGACGTTCATACATGAGGCTTGATAGTAGATACAAAAGTTTTTTTAGTGAATTGAATAGCTCAATTATGTAGTTATCCTCCCTCAAATATTTAAAACCTGACGATCATTTCAAAGATTAATTATCGATTAAAAATCAAACTTTTACCACAGTGTTACACGCCTCCAAAAATAACAATAATTGTACATATATATTGCAAAATTTTTGCTTAGGTGAACTAAATTTGACACAAGAATATGCAATTATTTTTTTACTTTTTAGTGCATTTTTTGTTTTAGAATATTTGATTTTTGAAGTCGGGTTTCCATTTTGTCAAAATTTTTTTTATTTCTCGCTTTTTAGTGACTTTGAAGTTCTAAAACTGATTCTATTTGTCTAAATATGGATAGATTTTTTATCCGTTTTTTATTTTTTTTTATTTTTAGTGAATTTTTAGAACAGATTTTCAGTTTTTTTTACATGCATTTTGTTTTTTATTTTGGGGTCGGTTTTTTTTTTGTAATAAATTTTTTTATTTGAAGTCGGTTTTTAAAAAAAGTTTCTAATTTTTCCATTATGAATGAGTATACCCTTTCAAACAAACCAAAATTTTCGCAGAAATCGGTGATCACATATCCTCGGGGAATCCCCTCATCAAAATGCGATTTGGTGACAATGGGACCAATGGGAAATCAAACCCTTTAAAACAAAAACAAAAATTCAAAATCGGTTCATAAATGACGGAGTTCTGAGGTGACACACAAAAAAAAAACTACAGACGAATTGAGAACCATCCTCCTTTTTGAAGTCGGGTTAATAAATTGATAAGATATGGTTTAGAAAATATGATTAAAAAGTTTAATGTTTAAATATAAGCAATATTATGTACATTGTGGTTTAAGTATTGCCTACCTTACGCAACATTTAAAATCCACAAGTGAAAATAATAGCTGAGTTCAGTATTAACGCATGAAATACATATAGTATTTAGTAATCAAGAGCAATTACAGATGTTTGAGCCGAAACTGTATGCACTTTTATTATTCGGCACGATAGTGTTTCAAATATGATAGTCACATTTTATAACGGTATATAATATATGATATATATATATATATATATATAAACTTAAAACGATTGAAAATGTTGTTCGCAGAACCAAATTTTATGTACAGGTGTATATGAAATCATCTAATAAGTTCATTTCCGAACGTACGTTTGTTTGTCTGTCAGTAGACTCGGTAGCTCGAAAATAAAAAAAGATAAATAATTGAAATTTTATGTGATGTAGCTAAAAACTGTTTATATAGCTGTTTATAAAATAGTTTATATAGTTTATATAGCTAAAAACTGGGATAAATTCATGAATGGGAAAAATTGAACAATGCATCTTCCACCAACCGGGTGGGGAGGGGTATCTATCTTTGAAACCGTAAGAGAAGAAAAGTGAAAAGAAAACAAATGTTCCTAAAAATAAATAACTTTTATTTGAAGCTTTTTTTCATAAACTGTAACCACAATTTTAACTCAGTCAATTAACTCAGTTGTTATTTTCACTTTTTTCCTCTATTTTATAAATTTATTACAAAATTATTTACAAAAATTTTACAAAATTAAAAATTCTTTAATAATGAATTTCATTTTGTTGTAATTTCACCAATTTCATACTCTCATTCCATACTTTCTCACTTAATTGTTTATCTTGGCCAGCTTTTGATGTTGAAGATTCTTTACAATCCTTGTAATATTTACCAGTGATTCCTTCCACCTTTTCACACACCGCGCAATGGATTGTAGTTTGAGCTCCTTCTTTACAATCCTAAAAGTAAAATACCAAAATTAACTAAAACTTGTTCAATATTCACATAAATTACAAAGATGGGTTTTATGTCAAATAGTTCCATTTTAATAACAAGAACTAATAAAAATAAAAATGGCATTTTCTATTTTATGGATTAAATGTATTTAAAAAAATCATTTCCATTTAAAATTTGAAAATAGAAGTCTTGATGCAGTTAGCCTTTTTAACATTATTTCGTTGTTCAAATTGTCGCCCATTTATAAAGAAAGGTATTCCCATTTAGCTTGTATTGTGTGACTGCATCTCAGCCTTTTCTTATTTTTAACCCGACTTCAAAAAGGAGGATGGTTCTCAATTCGTCTGTATGATTTCAGATTAGTCCCATTGTCACCAAATCGCATTCTGGTGAGAGGATCCCCTGGAAATCGAGGAAAATCCTCATTTTGTATGTGATATCCGATTTTTGCCGACCACAAAAAAAAAAAAAAACAAAATGCATGTAAAAAAAACTGAAAATCTGTTATGAAAAAATGCACTAAAAAAAAATAAAATAAGAAATATTTTGACAAAATGGAATATCGACCAACTTCAAAAATCAAATATTCTAAAACAAACACTGCACTAAAAAGTAAAAAATAATTGCATATTCTTGTGTCAATATTAGTTCACCTAAGCAAAAATTTTTAAATATATATGTACAATTATTGTTATTTTTGGAGTCGGTGTCAGCATAGAGAAATTCACATAAAATTTGGATACCGCCTCCAAAAATAACAATAATGGTACAAATTTTTGCTTAGGTGAACTAAAATTGGCACAAGAATATGCAATTATTTTTTACTTTTTAGTGCATTTTTTGTTTTAGAATATTTGATTTTTGAAGTCGGGTTTCCATTTTGTCAAAATATTTTTTATTGATAATATTATATTGTAATTCAAGTGGGAATCACGTGTGTGAATCTTTTATGAAGTATCTAAATAGTGTGAAGTTTGTGAAAGATAATGTACAACTTTAACGTAATGATCCTTCTGAACAACAATTCAAAGCAAATACCCGGTTTTGTACTATTAAATCAAAATTTACATAGGCAGTTGAAGATGTTTTCAAGTACCAAAAAAACAATAAGCTTAAAAAATAAACTATCAAAAAAATTTGATCTCTACTTATAGAAATTTCCAGAAAATCATTGTACATTTTATAAACCCTATCAAATATATATTTTCTATTTTGCATTTTAAATAGTACATTCCTATAAAGCAGGGATGTCAAAGATACGGCCCGCGATCGCAATGTGTGACAGACAGAAGGAGTTGATAGATCTTCAATCAGACAGTATTTTGAAAGAAAAATTTAAAGAGGTTAACGCTCTTACATTTTATACACAATATTTCAAGAGTTTGGATAACTACCCGCAATTAAAAAAGCATGCAGCACGCATTCTGTGCATGTTTGGTAGCACCTATTTATGTGAGCAGATGTTTTCCGTCATGAAAATAAATAAGAACAAACATCGCACAAGACTTACGAATGAACATCTCCAATCAATTCTTAAAATAATTACAACGAATATGATACCTGACATCAATGAGCTTGTCAAAAACAAGAGAAGTTAGATATCTGGATCCTCGAGCTCAAAATAATTACCATCTTTTATAACTTTGATATGATTTTTAACAACCGTATATTATATACTATATAATTAAGTAAATAAAATGTTATAATAATTCAGTACATTTTTTTTTTATTTGAATCTGGCCCGCCTACACATTCTAAATTTAATATATGGCCCTCTGCAAAATTGAGTTTGACACCCCTGCTATAAAGCATTTACATTTAGCATTTTAAATGTATTTTAAAGAACATTTAACCATTTCCATTTTAAATATGTTCAAATAGGCATATTATCTATAGGTCCCTGAAAATTTATAACTGAAAATTTTGAAATCAAACCTTAAATAAGAGCCAGTAATAAAACGACATAAAAAGCCAGTGATACCATTTCAAATTTCGGAATATTGGTGTTCGAACTGCCCCTGGATGTAAACTGTTTGATATTACATTTGTTCCATGTAATTTTCTAGCTAATTCATTACTCATCAATACGTTACACAATTTGGAATTATGATAATTTTTAAAATCGCTTGCATATTTATTTAAATTATCTGGATCTAACGATGCAAAAGCGTGGAGAGTTGAAGAAACCGTCACAATTCTACTTGGTGCTGATTTCTTTAACAAATCTAACAAAAATATTTTTTATTGTAAATTTAGAATAATTAATTTGTACACGAAATATACCCAAAAGTAAATTTGTTAGTAAAAATGGTCCGAAATGATTCACTTGCATGAGAATTCGTAAACCATCTTCAGTCTTTTTATTTCCTAATCCACCAGCTCCTGCATTATTTATTAAAATATCTAATTGATTTTCATTTTCATGAACTAATTGCGAAAATTTTCGTACAGATGATAAAGATTCAAAATCTAATGGATAAATAACAATATTGGTATTTCCAGTTGTTGCAATAATTTCTTCCTTTGTATTTTCAGCTGATTTTATGTTTCTACAGCCAAGTATGACCCTTGCGCCTCTATTCGCCATATCAATCGCAGTTTCTTTTCCAATACCTTCAAATAAAGTATATTAATTTCATATATAATTTTAATTAAAACAAAATTTATGAATATATTTAATCGGATATACTTAAATATTGGGTATTTGAACTCTATTTGTTTGTCTTACCTGAATTGGCGCCGGTAATAAGAACAGTTTTCCCATTCAGTTTCGCTTTACTTGTGCATCGTCCTGTGGTCACTATTACGTATATTTTTAGACCAAAAATAATTGTAATAATTCCATAGATAATTAACGAAACTGTATCCATGATTGAAAATAACGAATACTCACATTGCCTACTCGCCATAAAGTTTTTATAATACAATGTAGTTATTCATTATATATTTGAAAATGTAATTAATAAATATTAATAGTGCGTGGGGATTTTGCGAGTGTCATATATTCAAAGTATAAAATTAAAATAAATTGATAATATGTTATTTAATGATGTTTGAATTAAAATATTCATATTTATATTTATAGGCAATAGCAATGTCATTGTGGTTAAATGCTTGCATAATATTCGGTTAATTAATAAAATACTGAGTTCATTTCCAGTGTGTGAATTGTTTATTCTATTTCTACACATATAAAGATTTGTAATAATTCCTAGAGTATTTGTCTGTATTTTATAACTACGTATTTCGACTACAATGTAGTCATTATCAGTATGAATTACCTAATCGTAACTATCTCTGGGATATGGATTCAGAGATATGTTGCTTGATGCTAATTTGGTGCGTCTCTGACAATGATATTAAAAAAGTTCTGTCTTTTATATGATTTGACTGAGGGTATAATTTGACCTGAGGATTATTTGAGTTGACTGACCAACGGATTAGGTGTGTTAAAAGCCACACCTATTTATTTACGGTATCCTTTGGGAACTATGTGGCGTTTGTTTTGTCACTAAAGTGAGTGTATCGAAGCTAACCTTGATATTCAGGTATTAAATTTTTTTGAAAATGGTTTAATTTTTTAAATCAGAATTTGGAATTGGGCCATTGTCTAAATTCATTATCTGTTTTCTCAATTTGTATATGTAGATACTTTTGTATGCATCTAATTCTGTGGGGTTTTGTACCGATTTCAGTAGTTTAAAGTTTTAGATTACATTTGTCAATTTTGTGGTGGTTCTCAATAACGTGCGCAGCTATACACAATTTTTCGGTTCTCCCAAATTTCACTTGAGCCGGATGTTCTTTGATTCGAATTCCGATTTGGCGACGACTTTGACCAATATAAATTTTCGAACAGTTTTGACAACTGACACCATATATGCCCGATTGTTTTACTAATTTTAACCTTAAGGTTGCCCAGTAACTGTTTGATTTTATTTTTACTAACAAGCGCTGTTTTTAGGTTGTGGTCCCTTAATTCTCTAGTGATTTTATTTGTGCATGGACGGAATTATGTTAGTTTGCACCATTTAGTTTGTTCAACGTTGCCAGTCTCTGGTGTTAGTACGGTGGAATTGTTTCGTAAAATTTAGTTCTGTGGACCAAATTATTTATTATTTTCGAGCCAAAGCCATTAAAGATTGCAACTTGTTTAATGTAGTTTATTTCTTTAAAGTAATTTTTCTTGGATAGTGGGACTTTCAGTAGCCTGTTTACCAAAAAATTGAAAACAGCCATTTTGTGTTGAGGTGGGCTGTTCGAATCGGCTGTAATGTATCGTTCAGTGTGTGTAGGTTTTCTGTAGATATCGAATTCTAATTTATTAGTGTCGTTATTTTCCATAATTTTTATATCTAAAACGGAATCGAGCCTCCTTGTTCTATTTCGGTTGTAAATTCTATCGATGGGTACATTTTATTTAAGTTCTCTAAAAATGTTTGGGGATTTTCTTTGTTCGTATCAAAAATAGTAAAGATATCATCGACGTATCTGTGCCATACATTTGGAAAATATCTTTTTTGGCTTTTAATAATAAGACTTTTAATAATTTTAAATTTAGAATATTTAATTTGCACACGAAATATACCCAAAAGTAAATTTGATCCAAAATGATTCACTTGCATGAGAATTCGTAAACCATATTCAGTCTTTTTATTTCATAATCCGATAGCTCCTGCATTATTTATTAAAATATCTAATTAATTTTAATTTTCATGAACTAATTACAAAAATTTTTGTACAGAAGATAAAGATTCAAAATCTAATGGATAAATAACAATAATGGTATTTCCAGTTATTGCAATAATTTCTTCCTTCTGATTTTATGTTTCTACATCTAAGTATGACCCTTGCGCTTCTAGTCGCCATATCAACGCAGTTTCTATTCCAATACCAAAGTATATTAATTTCATATATAATTTTAATTAAAACAAAATTTATGAATATATTTAATCCGGTATATTTTAATATTGGGTATTTGAACTATTCATTATCGATTTGAAAATGAAATTAATAAATATTTATAGTGAGTGCGGGGGGATTTTGGGACTGGCAATACTCATAGTATAAAATTAAAATAAATTGATAGTATATTATTTAATCATGTTTTAATTAAAATATTCATATTTATATTTATAGGCAATAGCAATGTCATTGTGGTTAAATGCTTGCATAATATTCAGTTAATTAACAAAATACTCTGTATATACTGAGTTCATTTTCAGTGTGTGAATTGTTTATTCTATTTCTACACATATACAGATTTATAAAAATATGATTTGTATTGTTTATACAAATGTGCTGTATGTGATTTACAGTAATTACAGATGTTTGAGCAGAAATTGTGTTAAAACTATTGAGTTTATGAAAAAAAGTTTCAAAGTTTATTTTTAAAAAGGAACGTTTTGTGTTTTTGAATTTTTCTACAAGTGGAGACCGTGACAGACCACAGAGACGCATAGCAGAAAGAATTATCCGCAATGGTACTCCGCAGTCTTACCATGGAATGACTTCAGAAGGGCTGGACAGTAGTGGTACCAGAGAGGCTCTGCAGGCTAGATGGGAAGAACATCAAAGTAGGAACCCAGGAACAAAAATTGAAAATTGAAAATCTACCCTACATCAGAACGGCGAAGAAGTGTGGTATTCGACGTGGAAGATCCAGTTACAGCAACCTTGGAGGAGATGTTCGTGGCAATGATGTCGAACTTCAAGAACCTGGACGAAAGAATGGGGATCGACTTAAAGGATCTGAAGAGAGGAGGGATGCCCGATTTGAAAATCGACTTCAGGAGTCTGAAGAGAGGATGGAAAATCAACTTCAGAAGCCTGAAGAAATCAGGAATCAGAAGAGTAGATACAAAGCGTAAAATACGACTTAATGGAAGACTTGTCGGAGTGAATGGAGAACCTGAGAGAAGTATGCATACGACGTATCGACCAAATCACTAACGAGGTCGAGTCTGTGAAAACCAACATCACGAACATCAAAACCGATGTCACTGAGACCCGCACACAAATCAAAGGCATAGAGAGCAACTTATCCACACGGCTTGATGGCATGGAAACGACGATGCACGAACAATACAACAAAGTCGTGAATGACATCATACGGATCGAGCAGCGTCAGACACATCAACCTCGTGACCTGCATATAGATCCTGGAGAGGTGAATATCACCATTTGCTCCGCCGCATTAGACACCACCACACTTCTGCCAATCATGCCGGAGTTTAGTTATAGACCGGCCGAAGGCCCAGTAGTATTTTTGAAAACAACAACAGCATTACTACAGCAAACATATTTCCTGTAGATTGTTGATGAATCGTGGGTTGGGGTACACCTTCAACGAGTGGAAGTGGCAGCTTGAAAGCTTTTTCAATAGTATGGGAAGAACAACAAAAGCCGGACTAGAATTGACGACCGTTTCCTAGCCCACAGCATTAAAAACAGAAGCGTTCGTAAATATGAAGGTGCAGCTATTTAGGAGAGTGAACGCTGACAGAAATATTGATGACATGGTGCCAATAATATTGAATCAATAACGGGACAACGCACGCCCGTTTGTGAAGATTTCCAATCCAAAATCGTTGGACGAGTTTCGCACAACTGTCAGAACACTGGACGCAGAGCCAACGATAAATCGTCAAGAACCAATAACAAGACCACCACCATCACGACGTTCAAAAAGTCCAGGCACGTGCTTCGCATGCCAGCAAGTGGGGCACATTAGTTGAAACTGTCCCAGAAGGGGACAACAAAATTAACCTGGGCCGTCGGGAAATTAATTCCAGGATCAATGAGGGAGGAAATTTATTCTGGGGTACACTAACCTCCACAAAAACATACAACATCGGTGTGAACACCATCAATTACCTGTTTTTCTATCAACAATGGAGACGAAGAACTGACACCAGAATGAGCCAATTGTGGAAGTTGAGGTGCGCATAACAATTTTATAAGCGAAGAATTGGCACGAAGTGTTGGTAAATGGCACCCTGTCCAAATATATATATATATATATATATATATATATATATATATATATATATATATATATATATATATATATATATATATATATAATTTTTGAGTGTTTCTGAGGGTTACATTTCTAAGTGCAACCCATGCCATCGCAGGACTTTAACACCCAGCATTAATTTTAACACCCCCGTCCGCATCCGCTCTAATCAATGCTTTTGCGGATACGGTTGTTGCTTGTTTTGTTTAGCATTTCTAATTGTAAATAAATTCAACAATTTACATTATTGTTTGAGTGTTTCCTTGAAATCAGTTAAGCCTTTAAATTTAGTTTCATACTAAAAATTTGAATATACTTAAAGATTGTTAAAAATTAATACAATCTTTTTCCTTTATTCATGAAACCTGAATTAATTATCTCTGTAAAAAAAATCTGACATATAATTTCGCAGGCGCAACATCCCTGATCCAAACGATCAACTTTCAAGTTTTATATCCGAATACATTTTGTAAGTTTTTAATGATGGGAAAAGTTTTATATTAAAATTTGTTTTCCATTAAAACACACATATTTCTGTTATCTTTCACTTGTTTTACTTAATTTAAAAAAAAATTATTATAATTATAATCTTAAGCTAATTAATAATTTCAATAAGTATATATTATGGTATTAATATAAAAAAAACGGGGCGGTTATTGACTAAATTGTCGGCGTATGGACAAGAACGAAGTAACCGGCTATGCTTGAGAAGGTTTTTTGCAGTTTCCTTCAAGAACTCCAGATGATTATCGGCATAGTTCCTAACAGTGGGAGCTGCAGCCGCATATCCTACCAATTCCTAGCCTACACGATATATATGGCGATAAAAACAATTCATTTTTACAAATTCGAGAACTTAAAATCGGTAATATTTAGTTACGTTTTAATACTTTTTATAGTTATTATACCCAGCAAACATGCAAGTCAGAAAGACTTCGAAAAGAAGTCTTTTTGAAGACTTCATTAGGAAGTACAATTATGACGTCATAATGGCCTCTTTTTTCAGAATTCTCAATTGAGAGGTCTTTAAGACATCTTTTTTTATGGTTTCGCAAGAAGTCAGAAATAGGAACCCTTTAAGTAGACTTTTTTCTGTCTTCGTAAAAAGTCGGAAATAGGAGCCCTTTAAGAGTCTATTTTTTCTGACTTCGCAAGAAGTCTTTAAGTAGACTTTTTTTCTGTCTTCGTAAACAGCCAGAAATAGGAGCCCTTTCAGAGTCTATGTTTTCTGACTTCCCAAGAAGTCAGAAATAGGTGCCCTTTAAGAGTCTATTTTTTCTAACTTTGCAAGAAGTCAGAAATAGGTGCACTTAAAGAGTCTATTTTTTCTGACTTCGCAAGAAGTCAGAAATAGGTACCCTTTGAGAGTCTATTTTTTCTGACTTCGCAAGAAGTCTGAAATAGGTGCCCTTTATGAGTCTAATTTTTCTGACTTGGCAAGAAGTCAGATGGTCAATAGATAAAAATATTTTTAGATACACTGTTGTTGATAACCCACTTTTTTCGGTACCACAACGGACCCTTTGGTCCAAGTGTGTCTCACCGCAGGACAGCCACTCAACCTAACCTGGATACTTTGTTATAAATTTTATTTACTAATATTAGCGAATTTCCCGAAAGGAAATAGAGCTATTATTTATATATGTATATATATATATATGTTTGTAGGTGTGTGTCTGTAATCGCCATAGTGGTCACAATTTTAATCCGATTGGAATGAAATTGGGTATGTGAGCTGCTTTGGGTATTTGAACGGTTAATGGAACATTAACAGTTCGTTAATGGGCAAAATCGGATGAGGGGTTTAAAGATAGGGAGGAAACACAAATTTGGTATATCTGTCTAAGGGTGGATCAACACTATAATGCCGATCACGGTTCGTTCTTGGTTCGATCTCGGTCATGTAAAATATTATCAAGTAAGAAACAAGTTTCGGTCGAATCGAGAGTAACAATATAAATATAATCGATCGGACCGAGAACGAACCGTGATCGGCATTATAATGTGGATCCACCCTTAATGTTGGAAAAATAGAAAAATGTCTAGAAAATAAAGTTACAGATAATTAATTTTACTATAATTTTGGTTCTTATCATTTTTTCTATTACCCTAATGTTGAGAAAAATATTTACGAATTAAAATTGAAAGTTAAATTCCTAAATATCTCTGTACACATTAGAGTTTGAGAAAAAATGATCAGGTAATGAATTGTAGAAAACATGATTTTCTATAACTTTACTTCTTATACATTTTTCGAGTTGTTTGTAATATTAGGAGAGTTATTTTATATTTTGTGTTTTCTTCTTTCTCTATGTCCCGCTTTCCCCTTGACCTATGAGTCATTCCATATGAAAACACCAAATCTGGCAAAGCTGGCAAATTTCACATTTTGCTTGAACTTTGTGGAAATGTTCTTTAGGGTCCCAAAGACGAAAACCTATGGGAATTTAATTTTCGCACGCACATGAATAATTCACATAATTAACGAAACTGTATCCATGATTGAAAATAACGAATACTCACATTATCCGCATTAAAGTTTTTATAATACAATTGTTATTAATTATCTGTTAAATGACATGCATTTTCGATAATATTGTGAATTTATAGTTGGTAGAGATTTTGAGAGACTGTCATATTTGCAAAGCATAAAATTAAAATAAATTGATAATATATTATGTAATTATTGTTTTGATTAAAATATTCATATTTATAGTTATGGGCAATACCAATGTCATTGTGGTTAAATGCTTGCAAAATATTTTATAAGACATTCTATAAAAAATATATAAAAACAAATGAAAATAACAACTAACTGAGTTAATTACTAAAATACTCTCTATATATTGAGTTCTTTATCCGTGTATGAATTGTTTATTTTACTTATACAAATGGGCTGTATGTTTACAGTAATTACAGAATTCCAAAGAATTTTCTTGTTTTTAAAATTATTTTTTTAGTTAGTGTCATTCAAACAAGTGCTAAAAACAAATGATTCTCAAATAACGGTGATAAAAACATTTATAGTTTCACGATGTCTTAGCAATTCATGTCTCTTTAATAGCAATTCAGTATCAGTCAATTAAATTGCACCATAAAACTTATATGCGTTAAATTCATCAAACAAAACAGGCAAAAATTTTCATTTCGGGTTAGAAATTTCGGGTTTTCATAATTTTCCTATTAGTTTGAGTACTACACCTAACTGTCTGCTAAATATCAACTTTAAATGATATCGGGGAATACCACTTCTATTTCTATCGCAGGTTAAGAATTTAGGGGCAACAACTTGGTATTTCAAATATCAAATACTAAAGAGTATAAAAATGCATGTAAAAAGTATATTTTTTTGAGGAAATTCACTAAGCTTTAAGACTCCTCACAAAGACTATAAATCAATTTATTTATCTTCGTTTCCACTTATTAACCCCTCAACCAAATTTTTATTTTAACTGCTCGAAAAAAAATAAAATTTATTGTTAGAGCTTTTTATTACCAAAATAGTATTTGTTTAAAACATAACGGCGCCAAGGCTTGGTTGGTTAAAGCGCTGTCTAATAAACAGGAGATCGTGAGTTTGAATCTCGCCGGGGCGAGTTGTTATATTTTATTTAATTAGTTCTTTGAAATAGTCTGAATAAAACATTTCTTTTATTTTTTCTGAGATTTTCAGAAAAATAAGCTTTCAGAAGTTTTATTCAAAATTTTAAAAGAGTTATTCGGCTCCAGAATGCTAGACCCCATCCACGGAATTTCGAAAAACCAATTATACCATCTAATTGGTCATAAATGGTCAGGTAGTCCCATTAATTGGTCAGTGATAGAAAATTTTTTATTGAAAGTCGGAAATAAACTTAATATACCCTTGTATACTTGTTAACTTGTCTATACCGGGTATAAAAATTAATGGATAAACTTAATATACCATGGTATAATTGTATATGCCGCAGATGGATCGTCGAATCCGCTGTTTTACATAACAACACCGTTATGTAAAACAACTGAACGACGTTCAGCTGGATTGTCATTGCGATACGTTTTACAAAACTGCTACCCACGTTTAGACGTAATGCAGAATAGCTTAACTGTAGTCACAAAGATCGTTTTGATATAGGGAAATACATAGAACGCCTTTTAGTGCGGGGCCCAAAAACACGCAAACCAGACCAACTCGAGGTATGACCGATGAAGTGGAGGATTGTAGTACTCGGTTGTAATAGTTATCTTATTTAATTTCAATAATTTTTGACACTATATCTAAAATATATAGAATTTGTTAGGAAAACGGACCTTTAGTAATGAGAATTCCATTAGCCCGTTTTCAATAATTCTAAGCTATGAATTTAAGACTTAAACAATAGACTGCTACGTAATATATAAATAGTAGTATTAATAATAATAGTAATGATATAAACGAAAATCTACAATCTGATGTTTCATTTCACGCTGGTTTACATAACGTCTAATCGTTGACCCGCTGCATTGATAAACTCAAAAAGTTTAAGCAATATTACGTGTTAAACTTTAGTAATTATGTAAAACGGCTAAACGCCTTTCAGTTGTTTTACATAACGGAGTTATATAAAACAACAAGCCGTTTTGTAAAATAGCGGATTCGACTATCCATCTGCGACATATATACCGGGTATAAAAATTAATGGGGCGGTTAATTGACTAAACTGTCGGCGTATGGACAAGAACGGAAGTAACCGGTTATGCATGTGAAGATTTTCTGCAGTTTCCTTTCTAAAAAACTCCAGATGAATATCCAAAGTTGACTACAGTCACACAGCCAATCAATTCGTAGTCTACATACAAATTTTTGTCCCTTAGGCTTTAACCCCCCCCCCCTCCGATACTACTACTACTAGCATGCTCTGAGATTTATCTGTAAAATAATAAAAGGTATGAATGAAATGAAAACATCACAAATATGTATATTTTTATACCATATATATTTTAAATAACACATTAAAATTCGGAAATAATGTTTTTGCTGTTTTTTATTTATTAAATAAATCAAAATATTAATAATATTAATTAATAGCCTTAATTTGTAGATATTATATACCTATTTATTATATTATATATAATATATATATATATAAATTGAATTTTTTTTCTCATGTTTTCTTTTAAATATTAATTACTTAATAACTGTTTTGTTTGTTTTCATCATGTTTGTTTTCTTTTCTTTTTTTTTTTGATATTTACAAATAATATATAAACTACAATTCATTTTTCAAAATACACATTATTTTTTTTTCATATATTATTAACAGCATACGCAATTTGAGATCACAAAATATTTTTTTTTTTAACAAATTTTTTTTCATTTTAAATAACAATCTTTGTAGATACCTCATATTAATTTTTTTTTTAAATTTCTTATCTTTGTTTTCACTTATAAATTATTAAAGTGCCCAAAAATTTCAAACCAAGAAAATACATAACAAACGCGGATGTGATTTTTCTTTCATTTGTGGGAGAAAACGGGGTTTTATATTTTAATGATAGATGTGTGCACATTTTTGTGTGAATTTTGGAAAAGTATTTTTCAAAAATATTTCCATCTAACTTGAAATTATTTTGGATGTACACTCGATTACTTTAATTTTTTATCAATATGGCGTCAACTGACTACAGTTCACATCTCTTTTTAATTTATTGAATTAAAAAAAGATATACTATGGACCACAAAAGTGGATGTCATGTTTTTAAATTTTATTGATTTATGTCTTATTGATTCGGTTATCGAAAAAATGCTTCGGATAAAAGTTGTTTATGAGAAATATAGTAACAACTTTTATTCAAAAACCGAATGAATAAGAAACACATCAATTTTTGTGGCCAAGTGTACACACGATCAAAAGTCGCTCTATCATTTCAAAATTTTATAATTGATTTGTGCCTTATTTATCCAGCTTTCGGAAAAATGTATCGAATAAAAATTGTTAATATAGTTATAATGAACAATTTTCATCTGAAGCATTTTTTCGAAAACTAAATAAATAAGGCACAAATCAATTATAAAATTTTGAAATGATAGAGCAACTTTTGACACCAAGTATACATTGATGTATACTGTAGCCAGTTGACGACATATTGATGATAAAATTTAGATAACCAAGTGTATATTTCGTCGATTTTGTCATCACTTTTGAACATTTATCAGTAATGATTATTCAAACTAATCAAATTTACTTTAAAAATCAGTCATCGAATCGATTAATTTGAATTTTCTTCCAAATTGGCTATATTGTCTTCAGTACGCACAATTATTTTTTAAATGTATGACAATTAAGCTTCCAAACTTCAGAACATGATTCGAAAATAATAAACTTGAATCTAAAGCCAAAATCGTAGTGGTCTCTCACGAGTATGATAGAGTACATATGTATACATTAAGCAATGTGTATGAGAAGGAGGTCTTATAGGTTTGTTTTGTTATAATTATTACATGTTATAGCATACTGAAGTCTGAACAACAGAACAAATCATAACAACTGATCTGTTCACTTAAAAAACCCCATACATCACACAACAGTTTAACTTTAAGTAAGAAAACAAACCTATAAGACCTCTTTCTCATACACATTGCTTATTATATACATATGTACTCTTTCATACTCGTGGGAGATCTACTATGCGAAGATGTAAACTAAACAACCGGTATATTTGTAAACTATTCACACTTGATGGCAAAAAAACAAAGCGTTTTCGGAAGCTACACATTAAGGTTGTTAAGAAAGTGGTAGAGGGTAAGTTAGGGTGTTGATTTCGTCCTATGCTCAATATATGGGATATACCGTATCCATTGCCAACTTCAGATGAACAAAAATTATGCAATTAATTCTTCTGAAATTATTTGTTTTTTGTAAAAAAAATCCTTTTTAATACTTAAATTATAAATTTTATTTCTTCAATGAGTTTTGATAATTAAAAATATTTTTTTGTGTATTTAAAAGAAGTTACAATGTGACGTATAAAGTACGGCAACATTGCAAAGTTTTGGTAGAGTTTACATATGACATATGAAGTTGAAATTGAATAACCAAAAAAAATATTAGAATTCTGTTCATTATTGTCTGGTTGTTTAAATTTATTAAATTGTTTTTATAATTTAATAAAATGGGAAAGAAATACAACCGTAAAAAAAATACGGCTGCGTTGCCAAGCCTAGTGTGACTGACTGTGAAATTTGTATACCTTTAGTACCAGTTTTCAATTTAAAAATTTAATTATCTCAGAAACCAAAAACAGGATTGTTTGGAAACTTGGTTCACGTGTTTATAAGACTTTAATAATTAATATGACCTTTTTTTTTAAACTGACATTTCTGGTTGTCGAGATTTCGATTTTTATATCAATGTGGTTACCGAGGAGCCCATTTAACGCCATGTAATAATCTATCTTGAAACTGTAACTACTCAAAAACTCAGAACAGGATCTACTTCAAACTTTTAATATCTTTCTTTATTGAATAATAAACTGTTAAATTTTGAAAAACCTTGTCATTAAATTGAACTTTCTTCTTAGCAACCTGAATGTGGACATGAAGAATGCTTATCAAGATCGGCACTTAAGTGTGAATCGAGTCGTTAATGACATGAATTTTTTTTACAAATTTGATCATAGGTATAATATTGAATTGAACACTCCGAGTAGTTCGATTATGACTACGCTGAAACTCGAATAATAAAACTTACACAAAAATGTATACAAAATCTGCCATTTTTAAATTAATACATATAGAATGTCCCAGATTGAATACCCGATTTTATTTTGAAATAAAACAAAACTTTTTGGATTTAAATCCAATAACTTTTATTGAATGCTTAACGTGACATTATGTGGTTTAATATAAAAGTTATGCCAGTACAATCAAATGACCACCCATATAATAGCAACAGACTCCTGCTCTTGTCTTATCAATTTGACCTATAACGCACCGGATTTCATTTTTCAGTTAATCACTAATTTGAAGAATTTGTATTTAAGGTTGTTCACTCGTTACAGTCAAAGCAAAAAGTAAAAAATACAATATGATTTTAGTTTACTTATTACAACTATGCCAATTGAACATATCTAGTATAACATATGTAGTGTTTTAACATTTATGATACAATTTACTATATGTTGTTCTGTGTTCAGAGTTGTTTTAACAGTGATTATTCATTATTTTTGAGGTCGAAGTTGCAAATTAATATCATTAAATGTCAATAGATTTTTAAAAATCCGCAATGCATGTTTTTTTTTAAAATTATTTTGTTAACTTTAACTTTATAAGATATTTGTTTTTGAAAGAAATGTCAATTTCATCAAATTCTTAACAAAAGTGGATTTACGAGTGAACTACCTTAAGAGGAACAAAAGAGGACAAGAAGAACTTACTGGGTGTTAAATCACCAGATCTGGAACGTTTTGTGATTAATCGCTCTCAAAACTTCTCAGTCAGTAAAGTCATTAAAATTTCAAATTCGCCCCAATACCAAGAAAAATTTATTATATTTTAATTTATTTTGTTTAATTTTTTATTTATTTTTGTCGATTGAATTCGATTTTCTATCTATTTCTAATTGTCAAAGAGTAAATTACGACTAGCTAATTTATACTGATGATGACTACTTTGTAGTCGAAATACGTATTTATAATACAAAAACTGATCTTGGTATTAGGGCGAATTTGAAATTTTATTTCAAAAACCTAGAGTTCTCATTAATTATCATTTCATAATCTAATAAGTAAAGTCATTGTTATTGACTCCGATAAAGCAAAAATAGCATCAAACTTTCAGTGTTGATAATTTTTTTTGTTGATTCACGAATACGATAATTTGGTCAAAAGTATAATATTCTGTTGCCGTACTATGATTAGTCATTTGATATTTTTCCATATTTAACCGAATGTTAAAAATTCGTTACCCAGAAGCTGCGTCAACTTAGCGAATTTTCTCCGAATAAATACATCACTTCTCTTTTGGAATAGATCTTAAGTAACTTTTATCTTATGAATGTTCACTAGAGTGGCTACAAACACATATATAAATAAATATGTTTTCATATCTGATATACTTTTGATATTTCAAAGGCCAAGTTCGTTAATGAACAGAAGCGATCAAGGGTAAGGGTCGTTTAAAGAAGAAAACACAAAATATAGAATATCCCTCTTAACATTAGAAAAACTCATGTAAATACATTAAAAATATCAAGTAACCATGGTGCATGATGCATTTGTAATATTAATTATTATGGGTATCTAGAGCACGGAAGTGCGTAAGGCCGAGTTTAATTATTTTTAAACTGCAAATTTTCCTGTATGGTCAGACAATGAAATGTAGTAAAACTGATTTACTACAACTTAACCAATTATAAATTTTTTCATTTTACTAATATTAAGAAAAAAATTAAAGATTTTAGATATCATATTTAAATTGTAAATATTTCCGTAAATATTAGAGGTACAAAAAATATGTTCAGGTAATGAAATGTAGCAAAATTTATTTACTACGACTTTACTCCTAACAAATTTTTGCACTTTACTAACATTAAAAGAGAAACACTTGTTTGCTTTTGCTCGTTAACGAACTAAAATCTAATATATATATATCATATCATATATTTAATACTACTACATATATGATATATATATATATATATATAAATTTTAATTTTCGTTATTTACTAGATAGGTTCCATGAACATTCGAAGAAATTTTTCCGAAATTTCTTCATCGGTACAATAGCCACATTTTCTTTGAAAATACGCTAAAAAAAGTATTGATTTTGGGATCAAAATTAAATTGATCTTTCAATTTGAGACACCCTTTACATGAGTTATTTTTAAAATAATGTATAAATAAATGTAAAAAATGATTGATTTTTAAATATCAAATACAGTCAAAACCAAAAATTTTGTTCAAACTCAAACCATAATTATAAGTTTCTACACAACATGTATATTATAATAATCAGATGTAACGTTAGATTAAATATATAATATTCAAACTTATCTATTTTTTTGTTTTTCATGTGTATAATAATATAGATCACTAATTATTTATTATTTAATTTATAATTTTTTGTTTAATTATAATTAATTAATGTATTAATATTTTTTTAAATATATATTATGCTCTATTTTGTACTTTACGATTGAGTTTTTTTTTTTGTTTGTTTGGTATGGAAGTTCTTGGCCGCACTAACATACGTATAATTATTTTTTTAAATATTTTTTGTTTAAATTTTGTTTGTTTGTATTATTTAAAAACACTGGGAGCAATAAATGTATATACAAAAGCTTATCGATTTAAAAAATATTTGATTATTAAGTATTTTTTAAGCTTATTTCAAATATAGTTCGAAATTTCTAAGTGAAGATTAATAAAATTGATTAAGAAAGTGATTTAGCGTGTTGAGCTTTATCTCACGGATGTTCATTTACCAAACTCAGAAAATATATTTATTATTTATTTGTGTAATACACTTATAATGTTGTTTTAAAATTTACAGTGGATTATGCAAATAAATGACTTTTTGAGTTTGTGAAAGATAATTACGAGAGGAATAGGTTGAAAAAAATGGCTGCATTCAGAGGCAATTTACTTATCGATCAGTAGTCATGATTGATTTGGCTGGACGCCTAAAAATAAATGCATACATTTTTTTTTTGAAATTAATGCAAATTTAGTTTTTTTCTAAATTTTGACAGTTCAAAACATCAATTTTTTCATATTTAATTTATTGACAAATAATTTATTTCCAAAATTATGTTAATGCAGGTTGTTGTTTTTACTGTCACCAGATTTCCCAAATTATTTTAATAAATGATTAAATTTTAACAAATTTAAGGTTAGAAATTATGAACTCGAATCGAAATGCGATAGGTGATCAGATTTCAAAAGCGATCACTAAAATAGCATACGATTACTGATCGGAGGTTTATATATCATTCAGTCGAAAATAATAGAACGATCACTGATCGAATGCATCGGCTGAATGCAATCATTTATAAATTTAAAATATGTTTGCCAATTCTGTGTGCTTCGAGGTTTTGTTAGATACTTCGAAACGATGCTATTGATGAGTGTATATGTGAGAATAAAGTTATGATATTATCCTCCTCGATAACAGCATCGCTATTAACATACTAAAACTGTCTAAAGTAAGTGATCCATTCTTTCCATGGAACTTTCAGGTCCGTGTATACGATCGTGATATCAATTAAAATAAGCTGTCAAGTTTTGAGTTTTTATATTTTTATGGAGTGTAAAACCATCATTTTATAACGGCAAAAGGTCGTAAAGGTCGTCTAAGTTTTCACTGTATCAACTTTTAAAGTAAACCATAGATCAAGCTGGCAACGTTTTTATTAGCATCGGTAAGTTGTAAGCACTTTGTATTTGAACCAGCGGTGCAATCCCGAATAATAAATATTATGTCTTGAATTTTTGTACAAATATAACTTCTTGAAGAATAAACTTGACAATTTTACAATATTCTATAAATGAATACAAGGACTCTCAGATTAAAAATTTTGGTGAAATCTAATTTGTAATAAGAAATGACCAATAGAATAATCTAAAAAAATAAGGCTACACACAATAATTCAGAGTCATTCCATACTGGACACAGTAAAACAATTATTTTCAGACAAAGAGCATTGAAGAATTTTTGTATTCAGTCGCAACAAATACCCTGATAAACCGGTGTGATGGTTAATTAAACGCACACTAAAAATACGTACAAAATGCATCTTACAAATTTAATTAACAAATCGTATGCAATTTTATATGCAATTTAAAAAATAATAATAATATGCTTAAAAAATACTTAACACAATAATAATATATAAAGGTTTTTTTTTTGTTTAATTCAAAATGTGTGTAAAAATTAATTAATATATTTAATTAATTAATATATCTTTATTGGTACGTACATTTTTATATAAATATCGCTAAAATTATTTTTATCATCAGTTTGTTGAACCTTATTACAACTATTATAAATTATTGGCTTTGTAAATCTGGCCTATATTCATTACTCTTTCTTTTCCCTTTTTTGATTGAATAAAATTACAAAACAATGTTATTTAAATTGTACTTTTTAAAAGTGAACAATTTTTTTAGCACCTATAAAAATGTGACGAAAATTGACGACGCAAAACTATACAGAAAAAAAACATAGAAATTATTATTTTTAATAATTAATTTTACTCAAAAAAAATATAAAAAGAATGACTTTTTTTATATTAAATCTATGGTTAATACATTTATCCATTACTTGGTTTGTGTCTATGATAAATTGATTTGTGTCTGAGATTATTTTATATTTTGAAGAATTTTCAATTTGTGACGGTTGGATTTGAAAGGGATCTCAAATCGCAAAGTGAAAGAAACTTGAAAACTTATATAGTTTTTTGCTAAGCCTCTTGGCATCTTGTTGGTTTCAGATACCTTTCACTTTCAAAAATTACTTACTTTTAATTATATTCTGTGTTAGCTATGGTACATTTTGAAATTGAGATTAAATAGTCATTTTTTTAACTTAAAAAATTTATGAATAAATGTATTTTTTTTCATTCTTATTTGCGGTGTTTTTTATTAGAATGTTTAAATTTTCATTTTCGATTGTTCAAAATCTTATCAAAATGAAAATTTAACCTTTAAGTGTACAGTTATTAATTTATTTTTACATTTGGATTGGAAAATTAATTGAAAAAGAATATTTATATACACACAATTGATTAATATTTTCATTCAATTTTAACCACACGTCTATAATTATATTTAAACATAAAAATTTGTTCAAATTATCTGAAATAAACAATATTACACATAACATAATATGTTTGTTAAAATCGTACAAAAAAAAAAGGTGGGGGGAAGACAAGAAAGAAAAAAAAACACAAAATGAATTTTTTGATGTGTGTATTTTTTTAATATTATAAGGCTAATAATAATAATCATAATAATAATAAGAATAATAATTAATATAATTGAAAACAATGTGGGGTAAATTTAAGGGGCAGAGGGAATTTGTCAACGATTGGGAGATATATGGGAGTAGGGAGATTAGCTTAGCCTGTGCTGTTTTATTTACTTATATGATTTATTTTATTTATTTTTCACATTTTTGGCGAAATATTTACAGCACCGAGGATTTTGTACTTTTAAATCGATAAAAATATGTTTTTTATTTTCATATTAACAATTATTTTTCCTTAAGGTTATTTTAAGAGATAAAATTAATAAAAAAATAACATTTTTTTTAGTTTGTTTGTTCACAAAATCGAAAATAAAATTTTTCACATTATATGCAATGTATAATAATACTTTTAAGTATCTCCAAAAATTTCTATTGGAGAAGATAGTCGTTTTTTCTACAAAAGGTAAAAAAAGAAAAACATTTTATTCCCCACTATCAAAATAACAATATCTTCGTCCAATAAATTGAAAATAAATGAAATGGACGCCGGCATCCAAATAAAATTTTTTTTAATTTTTTTGAAAAATTAAACATTAAAAGAATCTTTTTTTTTGTGTTGAAAAAACGTCCTAATAAATATATAAAAAATTTTGTATAATTTAAAAAAAAACTATTTTTTTAAAATTATTATACATTCATATTTTTAATAATTTTTGTTTTTTTAAATATTAAATTCTGGTTTTTGTTAAATTTTATTTGTATAACAATTTTTTTTGTGTTTTGTGTTTTTTGGGACGACGAGACATTACTAATATAATACTACAATCATTTATATAATTAATAATAATAAAAAGAAATATGTTACAATTTTTGTTTAAATAAATTTTTCATTATCGCAGAGAGAATTTTTTCCAAATGTATGAAACACACTTTGTTTCATTTTTTTTTTCAAATTAAAAAAGCGATTTAAAAATGAAAAGTTTTTTGTTATTTTTGTGGATCGATTTTGTATTTTTTATGATAATAATATTTATATATATTTCTATAATATAGACAAAAAAAAAAAGTTTTGATAATTCGTTAAAGGTATGTTTTCGTTGGTGCGCCTATCACGATGATCGTTTAACCATTATTGTTGAACGAAAATCGTTGGTTACCATTTTGCTTGGAGTGTCTGTTAATTTTTCACTAGTCGCTTGTTTCCATTGGCAGTCACATCGGTCTAGAAGAAGGTTGAGATTAATATATTAAAGTTAATAGAATGAGTTTAAAGTTGAGTAGACATAAAATGTTATTACTAAAAATGCAATTTGATTAAGGAGATGGAAATCGACGAAATATTTCTCCACACGTATAGGATGAAAAGAGCCAAAAAACATCACAAAGTTTACCTAAGACAACACAAAGTTCTCCTAAATCCGTCTTTCTATTGAGCAGTTTGACTTCGAGCTAGGATTGATCAAAGATGATATCGACAAAGAATCGTAAGCGACTGGCGATTATATTCACCTATCTGAACTATCGCTTGAAAAGTAAAACAATGTATAGGAAATACAAGAAATAGTGTTCAACAATTATCGTTGCACGATCATCGCAATAGTCTCAGCGAGGAAAACGTACCTTTTATTCTTTGATTTTGATTTGGGTTAAATGTTGTGTGTTCGAATTCGGTAGTGAACCTAATTACATTGGTAGTACTTTCAATATGTTTTTTAATGTGGCACTTGAAATTCAATTTTCAATTGTGTACTAAACCGTCATATTATATGGAAACAAGTTGAACATTTGGGAATAAGTAATTTATTGTTTCATAAAATATAAACAAATACTCCTATTTCAAAAAATACAGAATACTTTCGACCGACCAAAATTTAGATTGTAAAAATCATAATAAATATGAAGGCGACAATCGTGTATCAGCAAAAATATGAACAACTAACTCTTTAATTGTATTTAACTCGGTTCCTGTTAGAGATACGTTCGGATATTTTTGTTCTGTTTTACATATTTACGAAGAGTCAAAGATTTTATGGACTGAAAATTCTTTGTATTTTTGGAAGCAGGAGGAGTAGCAACTTTTTTCCCGTTGGTGTGATCACCTATTCTTAAATTTTTACCATGTTTCTTATTTTTGTGAGGTTAAACCATATATTATTCCCAGGAATCAAAAAGAATGAGATAAAAACATATTGAAGTGTACCTAGCGAATTCAGAGATAAACAAGGGCTTATATAACATGAAAAAGTCAGTCAATATAAATTGAATTTTCTGGATAAAATCGTGTGGTTATTGATTTCTCATTAATTTAATTAGAAAAATTTGAACATTCAGAATACTGAATAATAATAAATAATATAAATTAAAGCGCAATTATTAAACCTACCCAGAAATATAAATTTTAATGTCTAAAAATTTCACAATTTTGAAAATGTTTAGTTACGAAAATTATGATTTAGGATCACTGATTAAATTTTGCGGAACAAAATCTCACCTTACAAACATATCATTCAATTTTTTACTCGAAAATAAAACAAACTATTTTCTTAACTTCTCTTGTCCAGAATTATTACATATTCCTTTGTCCCCTTCATTCTTTAAAAAAATTTTATATCATGAATATATTAAGGTTGATTTATGTTTGAGTATGTTGGAATTCAGATGGAACGTTTGAGAAACTAGAGCAGGTCAGCTACATGATTACGCTGTGCTAAGCCATCTCCGGTGAATAGGCGGTAGTTCAGTCATTTTCAAGCACTCTCTACAACAAGTTGATAGAGTATAATCCCTTTACAACAAGGTTATAAATACCTAGAAATAATACTAACATAGTCTCGTACGGCAGTCTAACATAAATCAATACTTAATTCATGTTGATGATGATTACTTAGTAATCGAAATACAATTTGATTTAAGAATTGAAGGTAGCCTAATAATAAATAATTAAAGACAATTATTGTAAAATTCCAATGTTTGCGAAACAGACCAAAAAATGAATGGTATAGATAGTACAAAACAAAGTATAATCACTCTTTTAGGTACATCACTTTTAATATTGGTGGGTGTATGCATATTTACTTTTTTAACTAATCCTTAACAAGTTTTTTTACAAAACAAAATCACAATACATATACCCCACGTATATATTAATTGTTATTAGTAATTAAGGGATGAAGGTAAAAAGGTGGGGATAAGGATCCTATAAACTAATATTACCATCATGATCTCGTCAAATCTCTCACTTTAAATAGTCGTTGAAATATTACAAATAGAAAAAAATATATATATAAACATCTACAATAAATTATTATTTTACGCCCTGACAATATCCTTATGATAATACGAAAAATGATCATCTCAAGAAAAAATATATTTTGTTCGTAGGGCATCATTTTGAGAAGAAGAAAAAACTTGGGAGCAAATATTATATTAAATACAACACTTTTCGGGGGTCATTATTATTTTAAATTCGTAAAATTTTTAGTACGCTTTATTTATTATGTATGTATGAATCGACAAAGAAAAATATGGCGAATAAAAAATATGATAATAATGCTTTATACAAAAATGTTTATATCCACTCTTTTTTTTTGGATAATTTATTGTATAGCCCGTAAATTAAAAATTATCACTTAACAAAATAACGAGTATTTTTTTAATTTATTTGTCTTTTTTAAGTAGTTTTCGTCCTCCACTACGTATAAGTGGTTTAAGCAAAGGAAAATGTATGACGTTTAGCAATTTCAACATGATCAATATGTACACTCCCGTTCATAAAAATTGAACCAGTTGAAGCTTAGAATGTGATTTACTGGTTCAATTTGTATGAACGGGAGTGTACATACTGGGAAATTGTTATAATTATGAATTTTTCGAAATAATCGCCTAACACAAGTGTTAAAACATAGGAAGAAGTTCTAGCGCTTTCATCGTCATCGGAGAAAATAATTTCAATATAAAAATGTATTGGTCGTAAGCGTATGAATAACTTTTATTATTGTAGGTTAAATACGGTATATAGTAATTAGACTAACAATTAGAATCAGTAAATCGTATTCGTACTGTTTCTACTGTGCCGTATTTAACCTCCATAATGAAAATTGTTTATACAAGGTGCTTATTTTAAACAGGTGCACCTGAATAAAGTACAAAATAAATCTCCGTACAAAACAATATCTATTCAGGTTGTTTTTTCTTCAAAAAACGCTTCTTTGAAGAACTATTTTAACAGTGTTTAAAATGAGCGATAAATGTATAACCAAGGAATTTTTATTTTGAAATTTTTTTCTCTGATGGTGGCATACAAATTAAGCTAAAAGCGCTAAAACCACTGATTAAGTTTTAATACTACTGTATTCTTTTATCTTTTAACTCGACGATTAAAAAAATTCATAAATATCACATTTAACAATTCTTACAAGTTTTTATAATTTTGATTTTTGATACGTTGAATGGAGTGAAAATCGACTTAAAAAATCAATTTACAACAAAACACGATGTCTTTTTCAATAAACGTGCAACAACTGGTATCCAATTGAAACGACTTTTCTTTTCGACAAAAGTTATTTAAAGAAAAAACAGAAAAAAACAAATAACTCTAAAACAAAAATTTGTTCTCTCAATTTATTCATCACCTCGTAATTTTTCGTAGTTATAAATTTTTTTTTATATAATTAAATTCTTATAAAATTAATTTTTATATATTATATCAGGCAGTAGTAAATTTTGTGTTGTCGATTTTTGTTGTCGAAAACAATTAATAATAATAATAATAATTATAATATAATAATTTGAGTACTTTTTTTATCGACATTTTGACTTACTCAAAAAACAAAAAACAAAACTTAAATATATTATTTATATATTTATATATATATATATATATATATATATATATGTATATTAATTACAAGGGTTTTTTCTCATCTTAAATTTAAGTTGGGGGATTTCTTTATCATTTTGTATATCTTTTACACTTGTTTTAGATCGAGTCAATTACTGATTACAGTTAACACAAAGAGAAGATATCTTCCCAGAATAATAATCATGTCGTAAAAATTTTAAAAGTTCAATTTTGCTAGTTTTAGACAGGTAATTCGGTATGTTTACATTCTTTGTAAACAGGTAAGCAATTTAAAGTCCGCTACAAAAAATATCCTGTCATTTCAAAGAGAGCTTTCCTAAGAGATTTGAACAATGCGTAACACGCGAATTCCAAATTATTTTTGACGTATGCAAATATCATATATTATCTTTTAAAAGGTTGCCGAAACTGTCCCCATTTAAAAAAATTTTAGGATACTTAACAACGTCATATGTTACGGTTTTTACACTTGACTTATTTCTAGTAAATTTTTAGATCATTCTGAACAATTGTTTAAATAGTTAGAATCTTTCAAAATGAACAGTTTTTGTACTCTAACTATTTTTATTTATTGAAAACGATAAATTAAAAATAATCTTAGCGAAATAATGTCCATTTTAAATTAATTAAACATTTGCTAATGGAGACATTAATAGCAGTGTTCAAAATGACCATGTCCTCAACATAAAAAAATATCAGCGAATTTCACTGAACCCGTTTTGCTACTTATTTTGTGAGTTGTCCTTTCGCAAGATTATTACTCGAGATTTTGTTCTGCCTCAATTTAATAGGAAAGCGTCTTCGTTTATGGCATGCTGTTCTACCGAATGGTTATGTAAACGAATCTTAAATATCCTCGAGAGATAAGAAGGCCTATCATTACAAATTTTTCCAGATATGTGACATCCGTTCAAAATTGATAAAAAGTTCATTTGACATCATGTCAAATTATTAACTTATGGGACGCGCTTAGATGTTATACTCAATTTTTGACAATTATTTTCAGAAATTTGTATATTTATCTGGAATAACTGTGAGATAAATTTAACAAAATAGACTCGACTAAATCTTACAACATGAATGTGTGTGTTAACTGATATAAAATCTCAAATCTCAATGTTTCATCATCAATTTCAAAACAAATAATTAATTAATTAAATATATTGATTACTTAATTATATAATAATGATTATGACACTTGAATCGTCGTGCAACCTTATGATTAAGGTTCTCATTGAATCATGATCATTCGGGTTCTGTTTTAATTATTGCTTTATCGGTATCGATTGATGAAGATGTCGTCGCTGTCGATGATACTGATGATGATGTTGGAGAGGTCATACCACCAGCACTACCTGGTGTTGTAGATGGTGGTAATTCAGTTCCCCTACTACTTTTTTGCGTCACATCTGAACTATTCTCTAGTGACGGTGATGATTGACTTTCAGACAACTCATTATTAATATTATTATTATTATTACTATTACTATGATTATTATTATTATTATTAATATTATTTGGCGGTGATTGTGGTGTATTGCTACTTGTTACACGTTCTTGACTTGATTCACGACTTCGTGTTGACGATGGTGGTGATGGTGTAGATGATTCAATTTTTTCCATTTTAACAATAACATGTTTTGTTGTATTTGTTGTTGATTTCGAATCACTATTTGTATCCTTTGTTTTTGATTGTTGTTGTTCTTCTAAATCGTAAATTTTCCTTTGTTGTGCATTAATAATTTCATCTTTTTGTCGACATAACATTTCTAATGTTCGATTATCATTGGCAAGAATTTTCACAATCTCTAATATTTCACGTTTCGAATCGACACTAACACTTTGTATTAAATTTTCAATGCGTGATACATACGATATTGTTGAATCGTCGACTGTTGTTGATTCAATCACTAAACTATTACTATTTGTTTTTGTGGATGTGGTCGTGATTGATGGCTCAACAATTACTTTTGATGGTTTCACAACAGCAGCTGTTCGTGTCGTGGTCGTAGTGGCTGCTGTATCGCCAGATGCATCACTAAAACTATCATCTGTATCGGTTGATAATTCAATTTCTGAGTTATAATTAATCGCTGAAGATGTTAACTTCGATTTTGTCTCAATTATCACACTATTATGTGGTGGAGGTAATGGTGGAGTTGTGTCACCACGATGATGAATAACAATCGGTGAATGATGAAATTGATCACGCGATATTACTGAAACTTCAGCTGCTGCACTAGGTGTTATGACAACTGATGATGGTGATGATATTGTTGTATCAATTCCTCCAGTCTTTGGTATTGTTATACTATTATTATTAAATGATAATGATGAATGTGTATCAACGCCACTTGGTGGTACTGTAGATGGTGTTCGTAACTCATCTTTTGGCTGTGATGGAATTGGACGATACTTTTTATGTTGTTGTGGTAATAATGCAACGTTTGGTTGAAATGAACGTTCAAATTTCTCTGATTCAGAATGTAGTATCACTTTTTCTGGATGTTGCAGTCTAGGTGGTTCAGTCGTACCAGCTCCATTGTTGTACGATTGTTGTGGTGATGGAGGTGGTGGTATAAGATGATGGTGTTTTAATAATTGTTGATCAATAATATTCTTTGTATGATGTCGATGGTGATGCTGATGATGATGTAATTCTTTGGGATGAACATGATGATTCTCTTGTTTTATGGTAGCAGAGCGTGGTGGTATGGATGATGCTGTTGTTGTGGTTGGTGTTAAACCAGGCTCTTGTTTTATATGTAAAGTTGATGGTGGTGGATAATTAGCGCCAGCACTTGGGGGTGCTGGATCCTTCGTCGATAATGAATTGTGTGGTGGTAATGCACGAAATGGATTTAATTGACGCGTTGACCATTGTTCGTATAAATGTAAATATAATGGTTCCATGGATGCAGCATAAATATATGCAGCATATTCATCAAATTTCGCTTTTTTCATTGGTATATCTAATAGTACATCACTACCTTTGATTGGATCCATTATTTCCGTTTTGATTATGTCATCCATGGGTATCTGAAACATCAGAAAAAAATTGATTAATATTAAATATAAATTATTATTCTAAATATTAAAATTATCACTATCAATGTTGCGATCTCTGGCAGGGGACAGAGCTTAATATTTCAACCAACTAGCAATAGTTACTAATTTGTACACCAGAGTGCAACCACAAAACTTGTAAGCCGAAAGGTGAGTCACGGGGATTATGGTAGGAAACATGAACCTACCAGCTCTAGTTTATAATTTACCCAACAGAGAGCATATCCAAATGCTAGAGTTCCCAATAGATAATTTAGTAAGAAATTTGTAAATTAAATGGAAAAATTGATCAATCCTAATTCAATTTCGAAAAATAACCAGAAAAAATTTGACATACATATTTAAGCGGGGAAAGAAAAAATATATACCTAAAATTCATTATACCGCACTATACGATAATATAGTAGAGCATGTACATATCACCTGCATTTGTTACAGTAAAAAATTTTCAATCGGCTATCTTTGGTCTTGAACCGAATTAATTATAACACCCATCGATTTAAAAGCTTTATTGTGTCATTAGTTATGGGACTAGTATATCATTAGTTATAGATTACATTTAGATCTGTGGGACAAATAGCATCCTGCAATACTTTTCTGCGGAACGTAATAAAATAATCTCATATTCGGGACATCCAGCAAAATTTGAGACGGTTAGAAACTTTAAAAGTAAGACACCTTATAAATGCATCAATTTGTTTACAATATCTAGTTTACTTTTTTGAAAGTAAACAAATAATAATAATTCTTCACAAACTTCTTAAAATATTTTCTAACGATCTTTTAGGTATTAGCATTTAATTATTTTGTAATTGATACGTTAACAAATTTAAATATCGTAAATAATCCCTTGGGAAAAACTCACTCTCTCCCAATAAAGACAAGGAAAGGTTTACTACAACACTACGCCAAGTATTTAAAATACGATAACAAAACAAAAAATGAACAAAAATAATATAAAAAAAAACTTAAGAGGTTTCATATTTTTCAATACACAAAAAAAAAACTTAAATAGCATAACATGTAGCTGGTAAAGTTGCTAACACCACTTCATGTCATTGAATTTGACAAGGAGGTGTGTATTTATGCCGGGAGCAGAGCAGAGCATTAATACTAGAATAGGGCAGCACCATTCGTCAGTCATAAGGAATTATAACAAAACTAGATTCATCTAGTATTTAACATATTTATAAATACTTTTGTATATAATATTTGTGAACTGTTTTTATAATCGGATTAAAGGATCAAAATAATATTCCCTTCTTGCCCTTATTATTCGATATAAAGTATCAGTTTTTTTGTGTGTATGGGTATATGCATGATACAAACTCAATGATATGATAATAGTTTTGTTTATTGCAGTTTGTTTGCCGATTTTACGTCGAATATACAATAAAACAAACTTTATAAATAAAACTAGAAGCCAATATATAGTACTTGACAATAAATTAAAGTTAATAAAAAATCAGAAAGGATTTTTTTTCAGGATGAATAATTCTTTTTTGTTTGTAAAATAACCGGTCAATTGCTAGTTTTATTTACACTCCGTCAACGTATGGTCCTTAAAAAGTGTTGAGAAGTTATTTATTAATCTGTTCTCGTACAATAGAAGTTAAAAAACCATGAAAACCGAGAATTTTCGATATCATTATCGGTAATCGACTGATTAGAAGTGACCATATCATCAATAATTGACATCAGAAACGAGGAGATTATTGCATTATGAAATATTCTCAGCTGTAAAGAAATTTGATAATTTAACTCTGACCAGGATATAATGGTTGCCTAGAAATTCGAGTTTGTTGTGCTATAGTCAATCACAGCTACAGAGTATAAGCTCTGAGATTGAATGAATGAATGATATTGGGGGAATTTGATACACTGCGACCTATAAGATCTATTGTGCTCTCCCACCTAGTGCCTGGCGAGGAATGGTCTCGTCTAAATGCACCTCATCTAACCCTTTACCTTCAGGAAGTACAGGATCTGGATTGGGCCTAGGGATGGTTGCTTCCCTGAATGTATCTGGTAGACCGCCATACTTTTTTAAATACTTTGTATGAGAATTCTTTGAGCAGTCTATTAGGAGGTGTTTCGGAGTTTCCTTTATTTCTCCACAAAACCTTCAGTTGCCCTCATTTCCCAAGCCTAGCTTCCTAAGGTGTTCCCTGAGTCTACAATGCTTCGTAAGAAACCTCTCAGTAGCCGTAGTCTATTTTTGCTCAAGCCAATGCAGGTTTTGTATCTTTTTCGGTTAACGTTCCCAAGAAGATGCTTTTCCTCACAGCCCCGAATGGTTCCTCCAGATTGAAAGGTTCTATGTTTCTTCGCCTTTCTTGCAGTAAAAGATAATTTGTTAGATCATCGACAAACTTTAATAGATGATAGCTGATTCAAATGTAAAAAAAATATGAACATGGGGTTTATTCCTCTTGTTTTCGAAGATATAATTGTCTAAACATTTTAAATCAAAAGTACCATTGTCAGTTTGGTGACGGTGTCGGAAAATATGGGAAATTGAACTAACTACTACAATGAAAAACTTTGGCAAATAATGGTTGATGAGTTATCCATGCTTGTTCGATGTTTGAATTAATTGATAGTGAAATTCCCTAAAACTAGCCGAGAGTGTTGTTACCAACCTAGAGTAAGACTATACACTAAGAATTATAAAATTATTAATTTATATTTTTAATATAAATAAATTAAATAGTTTGTAATAATTAAAATTTTAACGATAATTTTAACCACAATAACCGTTAAATGACACGAAATTATAATTTTCAAAATAAATGTAGAAAATTATGCTAATATATTATGAGAGAAAAGTCGTTCATTGAAAATCGTTATTTTCATACATAAAATAATATTTCCATAATACATATATATGATTTTGTTACATATCCAATGCTCAATGTCCATTCATATCTCAAAAACTCTAAGTTTCATTATATTGCACTATTACAATTTTTAAAGATCAAGAAAAGGAAGAAATATACCGTGTGTTAATTTGAAGAGTTACCATCTAAATATTTTCTTTAAATATGAATTTTAGAAAAAAAGTTTCAAATTAAAGTTGCACAGTTTAAAGGGAAGAACATAATGCAATAATAAAGAACTAGTCGAAATTTTTGAATGCTAGATTTTCCCTAACAAACAGAAAGTGAAGTAAAATCAGAAAATCTTCGATTTCTTTTTGAATATAAAAAATTATAGCTTTTTGAAGTTATACTTCTTTTGGCGCGTATTTTCAGCATTTAACGGAAGATGCGCGCATCCATCGATGTAACACAGTTTTTTATCCTGTTCTATTGTACAGCAATATATAATATTTTTAATAGGATAACATGCTATGGTGTAATAGTGATTGCCTATTCATTTTAAAAATCAACTTAGGTTTTTTTTATGGTTTATATCATTTTATTAAACTTTTGTGTCTTAAGAGTAGTGTTGGCCATATTTAATATTATTTTAATAAATTATTTAAAAAGAATTTCTTACGTGCGTACATAAATATACACACACACACACAATTATTTTTCACAGTAGTGAAGAAAATTTGAATACCAAAAGGGTACCATTGACTTTTCAACGAGTTTTCTATATCATAAATGTATATTTATAATATATCGTTACATAACGTATTTTATGGTTTCATAATATACAGGAGTGAAAACTGCCTAGTGTAGTATATAATACATTGTCATTTAGCACACGCTGACGACTATATAGCCCTGTAGCTAGCTCGAAGCTATATAGATTGTGATTTTGATGTGTGTATAACCAATGACGAGGTACCATAAAAAACAATTTTTGCCACCACCTATAAAATTTTCAACACAAATAATAGTAGCTCTTCACACCAACTGTTACAGCTTGTACATATAGCCGCTAAAAGAGCGCTTATTTTTCAAAATATTTTTTAACTATTTTGTGTCTTATTCATTCGAGTTTCGGAAAAATGCTTTGGATAAAGATTGTTCATTATAAATACACGAACAAATTTTATTCGAAACATTTTTCTGACAACCGAATGAATAATGTACAAATCAATTATAAAATTTTGACAAATGAGCACTACTTTTGGGGCTCGAATTATTTAAGCGTACCTAGACCAAACTAACTAAAATGTGTTAATAACCTCTGACAGATATAATAACACGCATAGAAAATTTTATATTTTTCCTATACAGGGTGCATCTGCACCTGAATATTTCTTCAACGAAGCGTTTTTGGAAAAAATGACCCAAATAAAAGTTATTTTTATCGGACGGAGACATCATACGGTGATCCTGATTTTCATCTTAACCATAACCTTCAAGGCTCGAAGAGTTAGGATAGATTAGAAATAGAAAATCAAGGTTCTCATATAATCTATCTACGGATCATTAAACTTACAACAACATATAAAGAAATAAAATATAAATAATTTTGCAAAAAATAATATTATAATAAAATAAAAGAAAACACGAATAGAATTTTCTAAAAATAAAATTTAATGGTTATTTGAAAACAAACTTTTTGCAAAAAGATAATAAAATAATTGTTATATTTATTAACTGTTTATGCGTATATTTGTTTGTAGTTTTATATTAGATGAATGCATGTTCATTAAGGTAGTTCACTCGTCACAGTCAAACCATATAGTATAAAATACAGTATAATAAACTTAATGATCACAGCTATGCCAATTGAGCTTGTGTAGTATTACATATGTTTTAAAATTTAAGATACAATGTAGTATATGTTGTAATGTGCAATACTTGTGTTGACAGTGATTATTCATTATCACCTTCAGTTTCAGCTCTACTTGATTCACATCAAATATATGAGTATACTATGATTGTAGGCATTCTGTAGTATTTTTATTGTCATAGAAATATTTTTCCTTAAAACTTTGGGAGAATGACCATCGGACTGTTAGTTTTTTGATAAAATATGCGTAAAAAAGTGCATGTTTTTCATTTCCGCAGCAGGTTATTATTTATGGTTCAGTTGGCATCATATGTACAGGCGCGTGTTTGAAAGTAGTTTGAATTTATTTACTAGTATATGTATGTTATGTTATGTGACGAATGGGAACACTGACGACAACGGACAACTGTTTTCAACAACGCGCAGGAGTACCAACATTTTTTTTTTACACATATAATTTTTTATACAATTCTTTTCGCAGGGGTACCCGATCAGCTGATATAGTTTGGAAATAAATACCTTAATTATGTACAATTCCATATTTTAAACTTTTTATTATTTGTCAACCGCAAGGCTGACAACTAATTTAGCTCGTTTTTATCCTTCTTGTTTAATATTTCTTTCTTTGTCAACCGCATCAGACACATGGTCAATGTATACCAATCACAAGAAGGGGGTATCATACATAACGCAAACACTGCACTCACAGATAAAGTTACATATAAAATTGCTTCAAATAAAAAACTCGGCCTTGCGCACTACCGTGCTCTAGATAATCTCTATTTTGATATAGCTGAGAGCTTACATCATAAAAAATAATACAGCACTTGCTCAGTAAAACAATCGATTGAAAACCTGCATCAAAACTTTTACGCGTAAAAATACTCTTGAATATTAATATCCTACATATGATTTATTGGAAATAAATTATTAGTTTTCCTGTATTATAAGAGAATAGGGTATGTGGAAACTGTTTAGTACACCGTGCATGATAAATCGATTGACTTGAGTCCATCAAATACTTTACAAAAAAGGAATCTACAAGTGAACAACCTTAAAGCTGCTATATGGTTCGCATACGCTCTATTCCCCGTAGAATTATATCCAACATTATTTAGTATTATTATTATTTGAGAACTATTTGAGTTATTATAAGTATAGGAAAGTATTTCCAAATAGATCAAATAAAATAAATATAATCTACATTAGTATTTATTCTTGTGTTTAATGCGTAGCATTTTATAGTAGTGATTATACTATACATAATAATATTATATATATAAGCTGAACGAAAACTCACTACGCTATATTATTTGACATGTGTCGTAAGAAGATGACTATGGGTCTTTGGGTCCTTTTGGAAAAAAATTGTATGCAATCTAATACAATTTTTATAAAATAAAATCTGGATCAAGTGTATTTCTTAAATCGTTTTAAATCATAAATGAGAGCCTATATCTCAGACAAAATTTGGTAAATTCAATATAAACTTCAACTCCGCGGGACAGGCTTCATTTCATGTAGTTTTGCATTCCTTGTACTGAATTAGGAATAAATTCCCTATCACTTTTTTGTCACATCTCTCTACACTATCTCTGCGTTCAAAGTTTCGTTTTAATATGAACTCTGAACACATGATGTTCGCATACATTCAATTAAGATTATGACATAATCTGATAATCTGAATCATAAAATAATTCCTGGCATCTAAAACATTTCCTGTATTACTAAAAGACTTCGTTCAAAATTACATTGTGCTGTCAATGTTATTCATTTGCAATCTCTAATTTAAAAAAATAAATAAATAAATAATAAAATAGACTTTTTCATTTCAAATTACGATTTGTTTTTGTTTCGGGCAGAATGTCAAAATAATTAATTGGAAGAAATGAATAAACAATACATCTTTGTTCATGTTATTGCAGACTGCCCGAAAATCGCATGCGCATAAAACTCTATGAAAAGATCTGTGGCATAAGTTTATTAAATTTTAATATGGTTAAGAGACTTCTGGATCATTTTTATACATATTTGTATGTATTAATGTATATATTTTAAAATTGCAACGTATTATATAGCGTAGGTATTCTCTTCTAATACATATAAATAATCATACATTGTGTATACGAAATAAATAACTCTTAGTTAGTAGTGAACTTGGTTGGTGGATAACTTGAATTCTAGGATAAAGTACATACTGTTGTAAAAATATATTGAGTGTCTATTTTACGCAAAAATTACACTATATAATTCTTAATCTCAAGTTAAGGACGTTCATGCATGAGGCTTGATAGTAGATTAAAAAAAAATTTTATTAGTGAATTGAATAGCTTAATTATGTAGTTATCCTCCTCCAAAAATTAAAAATAAAACTTTTAACAAAGTCAATTAACCGTCCCTTCTTTTTTTTCATAATTGACAAACTGCCGATGTCGGAATTCGAACCCATAACCTCCCAGTTTCAAAGTAGGTATACTGCGCAGACGCATGCCGTTTGCAAGAGAGCTCTGCAAGAGAGCTGCTAGCTCTAGAGTGAATATGTGAAATGAATATATTCCCCATGAACTTTCGTTCGAGGCATGAATACTGACATGTTATCTTCGAAGCATGTAAGTATATATACTGTTGTTTGCGGTATTCGCCATTCCCACAAAATATTTCTTGTCAACTAATTTCACCTGGCGAATCTCACATTTTCACAAAACTTGGAATTTTGGTTTTAATTTTTTCTTTGAAATTTTAGTGCACACATATTCGAAACTACTCACTCGATTATTATTAGTTGTGGCCAAAATGGCATACAATGGCTACAGAATACATATTTTTTAATTTATCGAATGTACTATATAATGTAGTGTGTCCGGTGACTAGTCTGGTATAATGATAAAACTGTAACCACTGGACGTCATTTTGGTCACAAGTTATGATAATCGAGTATACATCTCTTTTAATATTGGATCTACTGAATTGTGTACTATGCAACTTTATCATAACAACATAATACTATACCGATTGTTTTTGAAGTTATTTTAAATATACTGCAAAAATGCAGCTCGTTTTTCAGAATTGCATAGGTTTTCGAAAAAAATGTTTGGAACAATAGTTGTTATAATTTGTATGTCGAATAAATATTCCTTGGGATATTTTTTTCGATAACCAAATGGATTGGGAACAGATCGACTGCAAAAATTGTCTAAAAGAATACCCCTTTAGTTGATAGTACTATCGATGCAATAGTGCTATTCTTTTTTCAAAATTTGTGTGTTCATTTGTTGTGTCTTATCCATTCGGTTTTCGAAAAAATGTTTCGGATAAAAGTTGTTCATTATAAATATACTAACAACTTTTATTGAAACAAAAATCGAATGAATTCGGTACAAATAGTATTGCATTTTATATGGGCAGGGTGCGCAACGAAAACAACATCTGACGACCGATTTAAATAATGCTCTATATACCAATGAAGGGATAGCAAATTTTTATAAATAAAAATTAATTTATAAATAAAAAAGAAATACAATTTTTTGATCGTAAAAAAATATTAGTAGAATACCATATTTGAAAGGGGCTAATAAATATTACGTAGTGTGTTTAAAAAAAGTAAGTATAACATACATTTTAATAAAAATAAAATACATTTTATATTTATTATTATCTATCAGTTGGCTGTCAAAAGTAATAATAATCATAATTTAAAATTTGTTTGGATATTCAGCGAGACGGTATTGATTTATATTATTTTTAATTACTATGCAATGCACCCTGCCAATATCTAGGTGCAATATACACATATGTTAAAACTCGTATTTTATTAGTCGCGCACCTTATCACATATATCTACTATTCGTATGAACTTTTCAAGCTTAATTTAGTATATACGTTGATCAAAAGTTGACATTTATCTCAATATCGTAATCCACAAATGGCATGCATTTAAATTAATATCAAATACAATCGGTATATATTATGTGTATATAATAGTGAATGCACTTGGCACTGTGCTAAGGGCATTGCACTGAATCATTTATATGTGATAGTGTTTTTGTATTTTATGTATTTACTCTCTGTGATCATATACAGACTGTGTTGTAATGCTTTTCCAAGAGAGAATCAATGCTAAATATTATTTATTACTAACAGGCCGTCATGAAATGAGTACACTCTTAAATGAGTCAGTACACACCATAGGTGGGCAGACTTTGACTGCACTAAAGAATATAGATAAAGCTGGGTGGGGAGCGAATGGTTGGTAATTTGTTACTAAATTTTAAATGGTTAAATTTTACATAAAGTGGGAATACATATAGTTGTTGTTGTTGTTGTTGTAATTATTGTTATTGCTATTATCATTATTGTTGTTATTATTGTTATTATTATTATTATGTTTTTTGGTGTATCTCTCCATATTGTAAAAGAGATTTTTTAAACAATAAATATTTTATAAAACTAATTCTAAATTGATTGAATAAATTATTGGGCCATAATCGGTAGGACAACCATGTATTGAAACATCGTTCCGTCTTACTTCAAAACATACCTTTTTTTACTTACTCTCACCCAGCTTACGGAGAGTCGCTCGACTTCGGCGAGTCGTCTGCGCCCACCTCTGGTACACACAGTACACCAGAGGTGGGCGCAGACAGCTCGTCTGAGCCTTACGGACTCTCCATAAGCTGGGTGAGATTAAGTAAAGAAGGTATGTTTTGAAGCAAGACGGAACGATGTTTCAATACAGGTTGCCCTACCGATTATTGCCCAATAATTTATTCAATAATTTATTACTTTTATTTTTTTTGAAAAACAAATTATGCGAAAAATAATTTCCACTACTACAAATAGTACTTTTCACTTTTTCAATTCAAAGTAGACTAACTCGAAGAACTCAAATTCCCACTTTATGTAAAATTTAACTTAATTCATCAAATTCCCATGACACTATACTGAGCATACTCCATACGAAGAAAAAATAATTAAATCAGATAAATAATTCTTTATTAGTTCTCGGATATGAATAGTAAAATATTTAGACAAATTATTTGGAATTTCCAAAACTATAATTCTATTTAAATTATCCTTTGCAAAAATTTCCCTCTTTTATTACAATGGTCCAGCGGTAAACTTAAAGGTTCAAAAGATTTATATATATATTTTTTATATATTTTTATTTTAATCGTACACAAATATGATATATACTAAAAAGGTACATTTTATGACCCAAATTACCAGCCCAAAATTCCAGAGTATGTATTGAATGATTGTATGTATTATTTACTTTGTATAATAGTGACCATAAAAAAGATTTGGTATTATTATATTTTTTCAGAAAATGTTTTAATTAAAAAAAGAAAATATTAATAATTGGTAGGTTACCCTGTATTAACTCTATCTCTCTTCCCTACCTCTCACTCAGAGCTTGGCCGAGTCAACTCTTGCCCACCTCTGCAGTACACACAGTCAAGGCACACTCTTAAATGACAAACAAACTACCATACGCATATGAGATGACTCTCATTACATATGTACTGACTGACTCCGCATAGTAACCATACAGTCTGCCAGTAATAAATAATATTTAACATTGATTCTCTATTGGAAAAGCATTCCAACACAGTCTGTATACTCTTACAACTGTATATTTTTAATATACATAATACGCCATCCATATATACAATTTGAAAAAAATAATGCTTATATACATACACATATATATATATATATATATATATATATATATATATATATATATATATATATATATATATATATATATATATATATAAAACCAGCAAATATTAAGTCCGCCTCGCCTGTGTTTGCCTTCTGGTCTGGTCTGTTTTGTTTTTTTGCTTCTGTCTTTGCAATCTCTTGACTATTGGTTACACATACAAACACATTACTGAGTATAAATATATAGAAGATTATGTTGTATGCACCAGTAATATCGAAATGAAATTTTTGAGCTTATTCAACCACGAATACAAATTAAAGATAAAGAACACCACCTTAAAATAATTGATCACTACCAAGGAATTTGAATCATCTCGACTCTAAGGCCGAACACCCACAATGCGATTATTTTGCGAAAAAAATGGTGCAAAACAGTTTCACTTTGCAATCAGTTTACAACCAAAGTGCGAAACTTCTGTCCGCACATGGACAAGACTGATTTTGGATCAGTTAGTGTTATCTATCCGAGCAGTGAAGATGATTTTGACCATTGACTATTATCAATAGACTACGCAGGGTACAGCGAGGGAACATTGGATTCATCCCTACATAAGCGATGTCTCAGACATACAGAAAGTTTATAGCTTTCTAGAATCTGACATGCACGTTTAACAATGGTAATTTAAGAAAGACTAAAAACATTTTAAAAATTGCTCACCATGCACTATTTTGTGTTTCAAAGCAAAATTCGACAAACTCTTTCAGTTAAACATTATTTAGCTGTGTATGATTTTGTATATCTAGCATTCGATGTCAAAAAATGTTATCAATGTTCATACATATTACCTAAAAGTCAAATTAAGTAAAAGCTAGTCACTTACGTTGTAATAATATAATCGAAAGGCTGCCATACTAACAATAGATAGGTAGACGCACGCTATGGTCTAAGATCCGGCATTAGAAAAACCTTCCCTCATCTGTTAATGGAATGAAATAATTTTTAAAAGGCAGATAACAATATTATAAATGTATAAGTGCAATGTCTGCCACCGTAGTCCTGCTGGCTACTTAAAACATGACATTACTTAAAAATTTTTTTATATAGGCTGCAAATAATTTAATTTTATATTTATTATACAAAATATATTTTATAATATCACAGTAATAAAATTTTCAAAAAATGTGTTCTAAGCAGAGAGAGAGAGAGACAAATATATTTGTTCGAGCAACAAACAAAGACACTATATCATATTAGTTAATTAATTAATTAATATGATATAGCCAGCAGGACTACGGTGGCAGACATTGCACTCATACATTTATAATATTGTTATCTGCCTTTTAAAATTATTTCATTCAATAGGGAATATGCATGAAAATTTTTTTTCACTTGAATTGAAGTATGTTTACTTGACAAATATCAAGGTAAAATTACTTTTTAAATAACTTTAAAAATAAGCGAGATATGAATGATTGAAATTCCCGATTAGACAAAGAGGGTGATAGCCCTCTTCATATGTTATGTGACGTCATATTACACTTTCACCATTTAAAATACACGTAAAACTCCGTTTTTAGTATTTTTGCAAGAAAGAGGCAGATAATAATCTTTAAAAGCTTATAGCTTCCTTGATATTTGTCGTATTTTAATTTCGTTTTTAAATATTATTACAGTATTAACAGTATTTTCATATTCTGAAAATAAATGTGAAACAAAATTTTCATGCATATTCCCTATTAACAGATGAGGGAAGGTTTTCACTAATGCCGGATCTTAGACCACTAGTTTAGAAAAAAAATTAAAAACTCTTTCAATTTATTTTGATTTATGGTGTACTAATCAAATATCGTTAATAATAATAAAAATGTATGTTAAATATTATATCAAATGAAATCAATCACTTTATACTTCTTTTCCAAACGTCTATAATCAATTTACCTCTATGTATTTGTTATTATTACTATATTTATGCACTCTCGGAAAAGATTGTATTTCAAGATATGTGTAGATATATATAGATGTGGCTTAGGATAGGCTCTTAGGCTAGGCTAGGCTGCTGACTCTTCTGTTGTTGATGGCTATTTTATTACAAACTGATTATTATTTTCATAACTGATTATTACAAAACTTTTTAAAGACGATTGGTCACATATTAGTCCAGTTGCATTACAGTAGACAAAGTGTGATGCAACCACCTACAGAGTTTTCATTTTACTATGTATTCATGCACACTGTAAAAAATAAAATAGTGGAATCCAACTATGCCATATAGTTGACCAGGTACTATCTACAGACAAATGAATACCACATAAGCTAAATACCTGAAAACTGAAATAATGAAATTATTTTTGTTAACCTAACTACGCGAAATAGCTGTGATTGTATGTTATCATTACCGAATTACGAGTTATCAAAATGACCCAGCCAAATAGAACTTATACCTCTTAAAAAATACGGAATTATCATGGCTGAAAGTCCATAACGAAATCACGCATACAAAAAAGTTATTGAGGATCAACTATCGCGAAAATAAGTTTTTCTCAAATATCTCGTAAACTATATTTACGAACAAAGGTCATTATTAAATTTATTTCTAAGCCAATTCTACACAAAAAAGATCTGTACAAAATTCACATAGGACTACTAATAGCTCTCGAGATATGCGGCTGAGAAACATTTTTCTTAACGATACAATTAACTCTTAACTCTTAATAGATTTTTCTCGAAAGGAGGTCATTTATGTTAGTAGAGGTCAGCATCAAAGTTACTCCTTAGTTAATTTTGCACAAAATTTACGCAGGACCAATAGTAATCGATATATACGACTGTGACCAAATCAATAAAAATACTGCGAATGCATTTTTCCTCAGAGTCCAGAAGGGATTTAAGAGGCTAGACTGGATTTCTTTAAAAGGTCCTTGAAGTTACAGTTGTTTGATAGATCTATCGAGTTTAGAAAAGGTACTGTGTATGCACATGAGTTTGACCACAAATATTAGTGCTAATCCATAGTATTCGAGTTGGAAACTTGGCCTGAGGCGCTTGTGTGCTATAGATATGCAATTTATTTTTTATTTAGTGTGTATAATAATGATGGCTTAATACCAAACTAATTAAATAATTTTAAAATTTATTACGATTTCATATATTAATAATAATATTACGTTTGAATACACTGAATATGTGTGATTGAAATTAATTTTTTTCTAAGGTTACACGCATTTTTTCAAATTAATCAATTTTTAAAAAAGATATATGTTTATAATTAGATTGTGTTATGTGAATGTAATTTCATAATATTTTTAAGGTTAATTAAGTCATTTGTACTTGTAAAATGTAAAATAAATAACAAAAATAATATATAACCTAACCTCACTATAACTTGTGGCTAATACCAATTATACATAATGGGAAGAGTTCATTAATTAATGAAGGTGTGTCGATGTGATAATATTTTCTTGACGAAAATTGTAATCTAAATAACAGTGACACTAATATCTATTGGTAAGATTATTCGAAAGGTGTGTATACTTATGTTTAATAAAATGACTAGTAAATTTCATTTTGGATTCATGTAAGTTGTTGATCTCTACCCAAATTTTTAGTCAAAGACGTAAGGGTAAAAAATGTGGTGATATTCAAATTTTATGAAAACATTAAAATAGTGAACCCAACTACACCAGATCGATGGCCTACTCTCGCTTATGACATGTTATATTGTGATAGGTATACTATATTGTTATCAAATCAAAGCAGTTAGTTATGATTGTATTGTTAGTATAATATAGTGAGTGTAAGTGAGAACATCATGTATTCAGAGTGAATACTTAAACTGGACTATGTAGACAGAGATAGTATAGAGAGATATGATGAATTCAAAACGCAATTCAATGTGATAGGAGAATTTGTTCGTAATTCGGTACAAGAGAAGCAAAACTACTTGAAACAAAACATTGATTAAAAGTGATAACTTTCAATCAACAAATTTATAAATTTGCGTCAAACTTAGTATAATTCTTTCAACTACGTCGTGTAGTTCAGAGAATTGATTTATTCGGTTCGCCGTATTTATACCCGCTGCATAATTAAATCAACTACGGATACTTTCAAGTTACCCCAATTTTTTTGTACTGTGTGCATTAAAATAAATCTTATAAAGAATTATGATTGAAATGATTGTAGTATTTAATTATTTGCGGTCAATATTTTGACTTCATTGATCCTTCTCATATTATTTATTATAAATTTATAAAATATAATAATGAAGTCACGCCTAATCACACAATATATATGTAAATAATTATGGACACATTCTAATATTATAATAATCTAAATCTTATTAAATGATTATATTATATGATGAAATTCGAGTAGACATTTTACACACAGTATAGAAAAAAAATTATAATTGAACACATGAGTGCATTTTAATGTGTGGCAAATGCTGCGGCAATATTTTATGTTGAAAACGAAGAGATTTTTATATTATATTACAGATTATACTACATGCTAGATCAAATTTAGAAAAAAATTTTTAATGATTTTAAGTTAGATATTGAAATATGAAACTCGCAGTTTCAAGTCAATTGATTGTACTTGATTTAATACATGGAACAATATGGTGGTTAGTGAGTTTGAAAAATATGCTGGCGAAGGTTATTCTTGAAATTTGACACAGATGTATCGGAGAAAACACAAAACACTTGCTGTCTACAGATACCTGGATGCTTACCAAGTGTTAGTAGGGAACATTATAATCCCTGATTCACTACAAATTGTATACTTCCTAGATAGGTCCAGATTCATTACAAATCGTCGTATACTTCCTAGATAGGTATGTAAGGGATACAGCGAATTTTCTCGGCTTACAACAGATAGAGACTACATAATAGGTCTTTCAAATCGCCGTGCGAAATCACCACTATTTCATTAATTCATGTGCGAAAACTAAGGTCTATTTTTTTTCATTAATTAAAGTTTGGAGATTAAATTATTAGGTAGGGTCTCTGTCTTATTCGGAAACATCAATAGAGTTACCAATTCTTCATTCTAGAAATTCAATTCCTTTACTTAAACATCAAAAACGAGTCTCTCAATATTGAATGAATATTAATCGCAGAAACTGTAGAATGAAAATATAATCGTCAAAACTATACAAGTGATTGAACGGTTCCAAGGAACGGTTATGAACGTTTTATCCCTCATTACAAACCAATATCTATCTATTTAAAAATAATAATAAATTATAAAGTTTCATTTTAGACTTTTATGGTAACATTCCATCAGTCATTAATTTATAACGAACAAAAGCCATATAATTTTCAAATTTCTGAAGAGACTACAAAAAAGTGTGTCGCCAATTTTACACATTTGATTTACGTGAAATAGTCTCTGAAAAAGAACATATGCGGCAGAGAGAAACCGATGTGATTCCCTAAGTGTTACGTTTTCCCAACTAAGGAACACAAAAACGAATCAAATGTATACAGAGAAACAAAACATAACGATGACGCAATAAATAATATTTTAAAATTTAAAACAGTGTACTTTGTGTATGCTGTGTTTTTTCACATATGAGAGATGGATGGCGAGAGAAGTACTGGTGCGCGGAGAAGGATTCATTTTATATACATTATTTTTTCCTACATACAATAAATTGCACCAGAGTGCAATACTTATGCAGTGTAGCAGAGTACTATGAAATGAATAGTTATTATGTATGTATGATGACAGATGACAAATGAGAAGGATACTCTTCTTACACATATTACTACAAGTACACAAAAGCATAATATATGAATCACAAAACTCCGAGTGAATTTTATGTTAGGTAAGGTTGGTATTATTATTCTGCATATACATAGTTTTTCCCCAACCAAATACAATTCTATTGTTTTCATTTATGTGTGAAGTGACACGGCGGCATGGCTACGAACGAGAGTATTATAGTAGGAGAGGCAAGCAAGTAGATCGCTGAACGACGTCAACTGATGGTTGTGGATGAACGCACCCTCAATGCAGCCACATACATACATACATACATACGACAAGAGGATTGTAGTATGGATGGATGTGAACGATGGCATCATCGTCACAGGCAGGCAACAACAACAACAGCAGCATCATTTAATATTAACATAGCAACAGAGTTAGTTGGAATGAATAGTCAGTTAGTCCGTCATCATCATCAGTGTTACCAACCATGAGATGTGCTATGTTGTTGTGTTTAGAATGAATAAATAGTTTTTTTTTGTTATATAAATCTAAAAAACATTTTTTTTTCTACTAGTAGAAAAAACTCTTTTATGAACTGATTTTTTTTTCTATTCTAGAAAAAAAAGAGAAGTACCACTACTCTAATATATAAAAACCGACTGTATATGATTGGATAATGAATTCGTTTTTAGATGACGGTTTGAATATTCATGCTTTGGAAATCATTTGTCCGAGATTTGACAGAGCAGTCTAAAATTATTGTTCTCGATACTCAATTTTACAATCAAAATTATCTTGGATTTTAATAGCTGTTTTTTTATTTTCTTCTACTTGATTCCAACTTAACGAAGGTCATGGGATACATGAACAAGACTGGTTCGGTTACATTTAATAGCGAGCTGAGCCGAGAATAGATATTGGAAAACTCGTATTATTTCATTCACAAATTAAGGTCAAATAGTATATATAACGTTGGCGGTGAATATTACCGGTACTTAATTTTAAACGTGAGTTAGGGTGACAATATATTGTAATCGAAAGGATTAGGTTTTAACTTGAGCTTTGAGACCAATTATCCGTGCTTATTTTTTTATAAATGTTCTTTAATATTCTTGATCTTTTATCTATCACGGCAACGTACACAGGCAAAAACCTCGTAAACTCGGCCTGATTGTTAAGCTTATTCAGGTTATGATTTCAACAATCTAAACGATTTCTGACTTCTGCGATCATAAAGAAGGTTGACCATCATTGATAGCTTGCTTTTAATTGTTAATTGTTTCAGATCCGATCGATACAGAATTGTTTCCATAGATGAATTAAATAATATATTTATTTCAGTATATTCATACTATCAAGATTTAAATAGCGATAACATAATTTCTGTGAATCACACATAACATACGAGTATTCAATAAAACATCATCCCTTAAACATTTATTAATCCACCCCTTTTGTATATCAGTAATAATTACTGTTTTTTATTGTTTTGTTTATAATTATAATGTTTTACGCATGGATTTTTTTTGCTATACAATGTCGAGTTTTTTTTTATATTTAAATGAGAGTGTATTGAATATCAATAATATTTTTTTTTTTAATCTTTGATGTATTTATACGTTTGTTAATGTGTAAGCAGTATATTCATATAATCATAAAAATAATCTACCCTCTACCATGTTCAATAATCATAATTCACTTGTTTTTCTACGTGCAGTGATATATAACACAAAATTACTCTTCCGGAGTTGCGTATATTATACGCAAGTGCGTATGTGTATATTATCATATAGTTTATATGCATATAGAATTGAAACTCTGTGTGATCAGATTAAATTATAGCATCCAGAACGCGTACAGGCATATTCTTTAAGGATTCTTTCACATACAGCTTCGAAATGGAAATAATGTCGGTGCCGCCGAAGGCAAAGCCTCTGTGTGAAAAATCGCCGTCTTTTAGAATTTAGTTAGACCCAATGTAATAGTCCGAGTGGTCCAGTTCGTTAAGGCACTTTACTCGGAACTGGGAGGTTGCTGGTTCGATTCCCAGCGGCGGCAATTTGTGAATTAAATTAATTTAAAAAAAAATTAATGGGGCGGTTAATTGACAAGGCTTGCGGAGGTTTTTTTGTAGTTTCCTTCAACAAACTCTAGTCTACATACAAATTCTTTGTCCTTTAGGGGTCAGTAAAACAGGCGTAGAAAGGTCTACTTGCCAGGCTTCAACCTCTCATCCGCTACTACTATTACTACACCCAATGTGATCCATTTAATTCACTCCCAAACGGACTGTTTTACTTTATTATGATTTAGAAGATAATTTTCATAAGCTTTCCTGTTTATGTGTATACAAATTACATGGTAATATAAACGAATACATAATGATTGACACAAAAAAGAGGAATTAAATATCACATTATGAAATTGTTAATTGAAATCGGATTATGGATGCCCTTAGCGCCTCAGGATATACTATCTTTTTATCATAGCCCCATTAAATAACGTGAGTTGTTATCAAATTTGGTCGAATTCGATTTATATTAAAGCAATTTAAAAATACATGCATTTGACTACGATAACATCCCAGGTAGATCAGGAGGAATGAGGAGAGGCTTAAAAACATGGCAGACTTTTGAGTGCAACGAAATCATCTATTTTTTTAACATCAAATGATTATTTCTTTCTAAATTATGAGTTTCCCCCGCGGAAGCATCTGCACACAATGGGACTCCATAACGGGTCCATTATGTGCAGATTCTGTGGCGAGAAGGAGAAACATCCAGACACATTATCTTTGACTGCAAACCTCTAAGTTACAGCAGATACAGGATATTCGGTGCATCTCACCCCGAATATATGAACCTTTGGGAGGACCTGATAAACAAGCTCCAGGCTATTGCCAACATATGGGAGAAGCGAGTCTCGTCGAACTGAGGTAGAAGGGGGAGCAGAATGGACTATAAGGTCGATGTGTAATAGTTTTTACCCCGATATTAATCAATCAATCATAAACTATATTAGAGATCTGGGTAGGCTATAACACATAGTACACACTAAAACTGGTTTCTTTTTTGACCACCAGACGTCGTGACCAAAGTGCTCAGTTATCAATATATTTTTTGTCGATGTTTTGTTGCATAGCAAATAATTTTGATAATGAATTTGATAGATTTACGAGTTTGAATCTATTCAGTCGATTGTTTATTTGTAATTAATTTTAGTATTCCCACAGATTGTATTTGCGTTTATATTAAATCCACTTGGTGAGAAATTTTTCGATAAAAAAAAGGTAATAATGTGTGTATATATGGTTTAATTTAGTCGACGACACAGCTTAGTATGGTAAATTAGACATTTATTATATAAGTCAATTCAATAACACAATGAAATTAGACCAGTTTGTTGCGATGTTCAATTCAATTCATTCAATTAATTGAAACGTGTAACGAATATAAATTACTGACTTGTGTAGTGCATACACATTTTTTTTTAAATTGCACTCAATGGGTTTATAGTTATTTATCAGGCATAAGGAGTTAGTTTTACTCGTTTTCTGATTTATTTCTTGAATGAGTAATATTAGAAATTACCACGGCAAAGCAATAATCCTCATACTGCTCGTAAAAGGAGTTAAAAAAACTCGGGAATCCAAAGGTTTAGATCCCCTTATCTGTATAACTATTCACACTATTAACTATAAAAAAACTATTTTCAAATATTAAATCCCGAAGATGTACTCTTGTTCAGTCGTTCAAAAAGATAAGTAGGACAAGTCTTACTCGTAGCGAGCAAAACGTTCGCCAAGAGTGGGACTAACATGGGAATGTATGCCACCGTCTTTCAGACGCAGAAATGTCTAGCGTTCAGGAGAACCTACTTAGGCGTTACCTAAACAAGACCGTACGTATTTTTTCGGACAGTACTGAACTCACCTACCCTGACCCGACTACCTTGTGTACTGAAATCAATTCAAGGGTAGTCGGGGATTGTCTAGAGAAGGGTGTAGGATTACCTTTCATAGGCCAAGAACCTATTTTAGGAATCCCAAAAACAGCCTGCCAACAAGCTAAACACCGTGAACACTATATCACAACAAAAACTCGGGAAAATAATGTTTCGGGATGCATCCAAAGGGCTGTCCGTCGATGCACTCAACCTGGAAAGGATACCGCTTCGAAACATGACATTATCACCTACGAATGCATGGAGGAAGAAACCTCCAGCCACATCATCTTCAACTGCAAATCTTTCGGTTACGAATCTTCAGGAAAACCTGATAAGCAAGCTTCTAATTATTGTCAAGATTGGGGAGAAGCGAACCTTGTCAGACTGAAGTAGAAGGAAGAGCCGCACAATAGGCCACAAGGCCGAAGTGCAATTACTTTTCATAGCCTAAGATTTATCTATCTATCGAAATATTATCAATCTTACAGATTTCAGCACAAATAATATATACCTCTGTTTTTTAACGAGTTCAAGATATTCTGTCACAGTTTATTACACAAATCAGTAAACTCTAGACGAATAAAGTCTGTATGTAAATGACTTTTACTAATCTAAAAAATAAAATTCTCATTACAAATTGTCGTTGGTTTTACACATAGAAAGATGAAGAGCCTTAAGCATAAGTTTATATATATACATATATATATATATATATATATATATTATATATATAAGTAAATTTACTTTTCCTCTAATGAATTCAAGCGTATAAAAAGAATTGTTTTCTTAAAGCAAATGATTCTCTGCTACCAACAAACAATAACACACACTTTGATAATAAATAAAACATTCCCTTCGTAGAAATGTAATATACGCACAATATTTTTAATTAAAATAATATATAGGGCAAAATTTTATTTAGAGAGAGAAAACGATCTTTTTTCTTTCATGTGGAGTTAGTGGTAGTATATGGTTTTGTTTTGTTTTATACATACATCTTTTTGAACATCATTTGTTAAGGTTGTTCAATCATAAACGTATAAAGTAAACATAAGATGAAAACCGAGTAGCTTAGGATCAAAACTAACAAGCCCCTGCTGGCTGATAAAGTCGAACATAAATAAGCGGGAACGGGAAGTATATTTAAGTGAGACTAGGGAGTAGCAGTAGTGGAGGGGAAGACGAAGCCTGGCAAGTAAGTTTCGGGACTTTTTTTACCTACTCATGGGAACTCAATCGTTTCCTTTAGCCCTGTGGTCATTATTGAATCTACCCGCAATAACAAGACAAAGAATTCCACTCAAGTTGTTTAACTTTACCTCAGGTTTCCCCATTTTGGTCGAGCCAAAGACTAAATATCTCATATCTCTGTAAGGACAATGTGTCAGTAGCTAAAAGGGTGTCTCATCCACCCGTTACAGTCTTTGATAGATAGAGGTCTAATGAGTCTACAGTGACCGGTAAGCACCCCAACCAGGAGGTTGATGTCGTTCCGTTTTTTTTCCAATGAGCCAGATTGACCTTGCAGCATTATAAGCAGCTATCATTTCTTTGACTTGTCAATCAATTGTGAGACTAATTACTACGTCCCGTTATTTTGACCCTAAAATGAGTGAGGGTCTATGAGAACGACTTCTATATGATAAGGTCCCTTACACTTATATAAGCGAGTCTCTGTACTTTTAAGAAACAAATCTAGTTTTAGAGAGCTCTTAACAATTTTTTTATGAGACATGCGAGATCACTAGTTGCGCTACGCGGATGGTAGGATGAAAGGCAACACTAGCAAAAATTTAAATAACCACTTGTAATTTTGTAGAAAATTGACTGATATAAACTTGAAACTTGAGCATCTGACAACGACGTGTCTTGAAACGAAAGTAGAGTATTTAACATTGCTGTCTTGCAATATTTCAATTTATTGTGTACTTATCGAGCAACCCTAAAGTTTAAGTAGTAGTACGGTTTTGTATTTCTATATACGTCTCATTTTATTAAAGACTTCTCTTCTTTCGCTCGTAACTGTAGTATTCCTCTAAACACATATATAGGTATTAAACTCTCATTCGTTACAATAAATATATATTGGGGTCAATGAACTTTGTGTGGTTAGAGTATGTAAGTACTTATAGTATACCATACAGTGCACAAATATTTTTTTTTGCGTAGTACATTTTTTTTTACGCTAAAAATATTTACGATGTACATTGGTAGTGATCGTTTTTATTGATGGCTTCTTGTTCGACTTATATGCATACTATTGAAAGATATCAAGTATACAAAAGCGTCATGATATTTTTAGGTGAAAGATTGAGAGATGTGATTACGCATTACAATCTTATACGATTCTTTTATAATATAGAGTTGCAATCAACAAGTTAATCTCAATAAGAATAAATTAACGTTAATGATAAATTCCTTAAGGACTAGACACTATAAACTCGGAACAGTCCAAATAGTTAAAACTAGGAATCAAATGCAGTCGCAAGATTTGCAAGATAGCTGACAAAATTTCAAGGAAACTCTGATTGGACATTAGCAGCGTCATATTTTATACCAAAAATAGCTTGTCCATCTGGACACCAGATTTAAAACTGGTCAGTACTGGAAGTACTTTAGCCGAATCTATATCCTCAATGTGCTGTGATTAAGCAACTTATTGTCTTTTAGATTTCGTTGCGTAATCATCCTTAATATTACCAGTCTGAGTGACTTAGTTGTCTAAGGCGATCTGCTCGGAACTGGAAGGATGCTAGTACAATTCCAAACGGCGGCAGTTTGTCAATTGACTTATTTAAAAAAAAAATTAATGGGGCGGTAAATTTACTAAACTGTCGGCGTAGGGACAAGAACGAAAGTAACCGGCTATGCTTGTGAAGGTGTTCTGCAGTTTCCTTTCACGAACTCCAGATGAATATGGCATAATTCCTATCCTAAGTCGGCTGCAGTCGCACAACCTACCAATTCCCAGTCCACATATAAATTCCTTGTCCTTTAAGGGTTGCTACTACTATCACTAATATTCATTGATGCACAAAGATTTGGCACTGAATAATTACCTGTCGGTTATTGTAAAGCTATAACCTTCAATATCCAAGATTGTTCCCAACAATTTGAATATTAAACGAAAAATATAAGTAGACTATGAGGATATTTTTATAACTTTTCATGACTAGAACTAAAATACTATTCTGTAACTTGTCCAGAACTTATTCTATCATTACCAACTTTTCCAGGTCACTTGCCACCATGGTAAGAAGATTCGGTACATTTGTCCGCTCGGCAGCCAATTTACAAACAATTACAGTATGCGTTTGTTGAAGTTTTGTGAATTTCTGTGAAAACGCCTATTGGAAATTGTGGAGGGAATTTCACGCTATTCGTTAAGAAGGAAATATAAAATTAACTAACAGTTAAAATAAAATAATTCTACAAAAGTGGTAATCGAGCATAGTTGCACTACAAACTACTACATTCAATTTTATCTAGCAAAATTCAATCAAGATAATTCTTATCTACATATCTGTATACTATTTCTGCAAACAATTATCATTCGTTTCCCTTTCATATAAAATAAAAGAAAAAGAACAAACATATCTTGCTTGCCCTTATTTATATTTAAAGTATGTAAAACAAAAGACCTTATAAATACCCACAACAAATCACTATCCTCTATCTAACAGATATATATATATATATATATATATATATATATATATATATATATATATATATATATATATATATATATATGTGTACAGTCAACGTCAAAAGTCGAGCTAAAATTTAAAAAAAAAAACTTTCAATTGATTTGTGCCCTAATTATTCGGTTTTCGAAAAAAATGCTTCGGATAAAAGTTGTTCATTATAACTATACTAACAACTTTTATTCGAAATATTTTTCCGAAATCCGTATAAATAAGACATAAAATCAATTATAAAATTTTAGCTCGACTTTTGGCGTTGTATGTACACAATTATTTATATACCAATCACAAAAATAGACCTACATTATGTCGTATATTTGCAGAAGGAATAATTAATGGCAGTAGTATGGTGTTAAATACTATTATAGGATTATTAAAATCATGCGTTTCATCATCATAGCAGAAGGAAACTTCCGTTAAGCTAGCAGAGCAAAAGTACCGAAAATGAATTTACTACGTACCAGAATTATGTGCTGCAATTAAAATTTTTGTGCTTTTTCAGTTTCGGCGGAAATTGAAAATTAATAGTGCTCGGCTAGCTTAACATCAAGACAGCCGAGCATCGGTTATAAAGTGTCCCGAAAACGAATTTACTTCCTACCAAAATTCAGTGCTTTTTATGTGCTAATTATGTGCTGCAATTAAAAATTTGGTGCTTTTTTGATTCGGCGGAAATTGAAAATGAAAAATGCTCGGCTAGCTTAACATCAAGACAGCAGAGCATCGGTTATTAAGTCCCGAAAATAAATTAACTACGTACCAGAATTAAGTGCTAATTATGTGCTGCAATTAAAAATTTAGTGCTATTTTTTGCTTCGGCGGAAATTTTAAATTAAAAGCACAAAAAAAAAACCACAAAAATTTTAATTGCAGCACATAATTCTGGTACGTAGTAAATTCATTTTCGGTACTTTGCTCTGCTAGCTTAACGGCGGTCAGAAGGAACAGCAGCACAACATGTCGTGAATGATTTGAGGAATACATACATACAATATCATATACTAACCATCATTATTTCAATTCCGTCGTACGTTACGAGTTTTGTTAGGTCATTGACTGATATCACAACAAATCCCCTTATGATGTGAGAGATCGTTCGTACTCATGTAACATTATTATTAGTATGATGATGATGTTGGGTGTAAGGTAAAATGTGCGTCCCTAGTGTGTATGAATGTGTATTCTCGAATTGAGGAGTATATACAAGTAAGCTTTAGGTAAGGTTAGGGTTCTATTTTGTATTTATATGTGTGAGAAGTACACTTTTCTTTTAACCACCCTCTTGTTAGTTAAATGCGTCTATTTTATGCTATGTCATGCATTTTTTTCTCTGTTGAATTATTCACATTCTAGAGGAATTCTTCTATGAATATATTTGAAATTCTCATGTTATGTTGGTATTATTAACACACTAAATATTAAGGTAATTGGAGTAAAGAATATTTGATGTTTAGTTTGAAATAAGAGGGTTTTTAATAAGGACACGCTAGATACGATAAATGAATAAATCTGGGTGTATGAAAAATGTTACACTTCAACCTTACAGCCCATTGTGTTCTCTCTCCTACTTCTAAGTCTGCTTCTGTAATTTCGTGGCAATAGTCAAGATCTTGACTTCGACTTTACAGCCCATTGTGTTTTCTCTCTCCTACTTCTGTCTGACCAGTCCAAGTAGCCGAGCGGTCTAAGGCGTTATGTCTGTGCAGTATGCAGTACTTGGAAACTGGGAGGTTATGGGTTCGAACCCCAACATCGGCAGTTTGTCAATTACAAAAATAAAAAAAGGGGCGGTTAATTGACTAAACTGTCGGCGTATGAACAAGAACGAAGTACCCGGCTATGCTTGAGAAGGTTTTCTGCAGTTTCCTTCACGAACTCCAGATAAATATCGGCATAGTTCCTATCATAGTCGGCTGCAGCCGCATATCCTACCAATTCCTAGTCTACTCACAAATTCTTTCGACTCCACTCACATCCTAAGACATCACAATGGACCTTATGGTCGAAGTGTAGCCCGTCAGGGCAGCCTTTACAATCTACCTCTACTTCTGTCTGACGAAGTCCGCTTCTGTAATTTCGTGGCAATAGTCAAGATCTTCCTTATAAGGTGTTCCTGAAGGTTCGTATATTTTAATCCTCCTCGAACACAGGTCTGCACAATGATATTATGTGTAGGTGCTTTCGTAGGCGATAATATCCGGTGATGATTCCGGTAACCTTTCGAAGTTGTATCTTCTAGTTCAGGTTGAGTGCATTTAGGGACAGTCTTTTGAATGGATTGCCAAATAGTATTTTGTCGAATTTTGCGGCAAAACTATACCGAGTTGCGGTTTATTTTCCCACTCGTTGATCATTTGTTCTATCTATTCATCCATGACACGGTAACTGCAATATTATTTGGTTTTATATACCTTGGTAATTACGAAATATGTTAGCATATTCTAGATGAAGCATAAAAAAAATAGATGCACGGGTTTTCTACATAAGACGGAGAGTAGTTTGTGGCTTCGGAGTGACGATCGAAAGAGCGTTATGTAATTCCTTGACCTTTCCCTAATTATTCTCTGACTGCGAGAACTGAAGATAAAAGAGATGCCCGAATCCACTCAATTGTTTTCAGGAAATAGGACTATAACTTTTCAGATGTTAAATTAAATTTAAAACATTTAGTTTTTGGCGGTATTTTTCACGTATTCCCTGATATTTTCAGGTTTTTAAGGTTTTTCAGTTTTACCCTGGGATTATAGATCATTGAAAACCTAAATATCAATGTAGACAGTCGAATTTTGGAGAATTCCAAGATTTTTTGGTGGAATATTTTGTCGAAACATTTAACAGCGTAGTTTTTTATCCACCAATAATCGACATAAAAAAACACATTTTACCATGAAATGCGTAAGTGAGCCATGGATCTTGAAACTGACTTGCAAAGACAGAGGCCAGGAATGTTATTTACTATTTGTTTTGGACAAACCTTTAAGTATTATGAATTTTGAACTTAAAGCAATAAATAAACTATGTCTTCTACAAATATGAAGACGGTCTACAGAGGTGGGCATGGGTTGTAAATTTGAGCAACTGGACTCTCCATAAGCTGAGTGAGAGTAACAAGGAAGGTATGTTTTGAAGTAAGACGGAACGATGTTTCAATACAAAGTGTCCTATCAATTCCCGAAATTTCCGATTCACATAGATAAGAAAATGCAAAACAACTAAGTTTTTTATTTATTTATTTATAATAATTCCGGATATTCAAACGAAGATGGGTTTTCTGGGATTACCCAAATACTTTTTGTGCTCGTGTTCATGGCTCCTAATAAATTATAATTTGTTGAAAGGGTAATCATTTCGTTTAATAACGCGCAATCATTGGAATCCGGGAAAATTAGAGAAAAATTTATATTAAAGCGGGAATTTTAAATTTTCTATTAAAAGGGGCCAGCACTAAAAAGCCACTCATTACATTTATATTTTTGAAATCTTTAAATCGATTATTAAATTGTAAAATTACCGTTTCACTAAAATCACTACTTTTATTTAAAAAAAAAAAAAAATTATGCGAAAAATAATTTTCACTAGCACGAATAGTACTTTTCACTTTTTTAATTCAAAGTAGATTAACTCGAAGAAACTCAGTCAGGTTGAGTAAGCTAACATAAAATTCCCACTTTATGTAAAATTTAACCATTGAGAAATCAGTTACAAATTATCCGCCCCACCCAGCCTTATCATTGGCTTGTTTGTAGTATCCAGTGTCATCAACTTCCGATGACACTATACACTACCCCTTACGAAGAAAAAATAATTAAATCAGGTAAATAATTGTTAAATTACCAGCCCAGAATTTCAGAGTATGTATTCAATGTATTGTATGTATTGTATACTTTGTATAATAGAGACCATAAAAAAGAGTTGGTATTATTATATTTTTTTCAGAAAATGTTTTAATTAAAAAAAGAAAAAATAATAATTGGTAGGTGGTACCCTGTATTTACTTTATCTCTCTTCCTACCTCTCACTCAAAGTTGAGTGAAGTCAAAGTTGGCCCACCTATGGTCTACAATATAGGACAATAAAAATATTTAATAATTCAATACAAATATTAAAAGAATTTTGAGTAAAAAAAACGACAACAACAATATTTAACATCTGAAAACAATGACAAATCTAATGTTTACATTTTAATAATTTGAACAATACAAATATGTGTAAAACATTTGTGTGGGATGAATTTTTGTCATTTGGGATTTAATTTAAGACTAATTTTCCAAATAAATAAACATTTTATTGGATTTGATGCAGAATTTTCAGGTTCTTACACCACTTCGCATATTTTATCTGAACATAAATTAATGTTTCTAAATCATTGAAGAACTTGAAAATATTTGTCAGATTAAAATTATACTCTGCATGTTCTCAATAAATATGGCTTAAAGAAGATCACTTACAAAATAAGACTTTTGACTGTAGTATAATCCACAAAAGTACCGGTCATTTTTTCAAAATTAACAAATAAACATCCGAGTAGAATATTAGAACAACGAAATATTTATGCTTGCCATTAATCTCGCTAACGATGTTAGAACGACAATTTAACAATGGATATCAATGCAATGGATATCGAGGTCATATTTCCGATTGCCATAACGAGATGAAATAAATAATAGTTTAAAAAAACTAAAAAAAACACGTTTTTATAGCTAGCTGAACTAAAAAGTAGAAATCAAACCAATATCCTTAATATCCAACTATAGTAAAAAGCACCTCACGCTTTTTTACAATCAAATTAATTATTTTGTTGATAAAAATTATTTTCTACTTTTTAGTTCGGCTAGCTATAAAAACGTATTATTTAGTTTTTGCAAACTATTATTTATTTTTACTTTTTTAGTCTTGAAATGAACTTTAGGATTTAAATTTTCAATCTTAAACCGTCAATACCTCTGTAAATATTAGAGAAACACAAAAAATGATAATAAACTTAATTATAGTAAAACTTTACTTCTTATATGCTTTTCGATTTTTCAATATTAACAGAGAGAGACCAAATTTTGTGTTTCCCCCTTCCTCTAAACTCCTCTTCACCTTGCCGATTCCGGTCATGTTTACCATAAAAAAGCATTATCATCCAAACTACATACACATACAGTTTCATTTCGATACGACAATTAGAAGTGGGTTAAAATTGACTTCAAAGATTCCGTTACAGAAATACATAGAAACAAACATGCATACCAAGTTAATAAAAGCGTGTTAAAATAGAGTAACTGGATAAAAGTTTTGTTAAGAAAGATGTTTCATAACGTCAATTCAAGAGTATTTTATAACAAAATAATCAATATCAATATTTAAAAATAAATGACGAATGACAAAATAATGTACAAAACATTATCAGCCCAAAAGTATGTAAAATCATAGCCCTTCAGCCATGAGCACGGGCGTATATGAGAGGAGGAATAAAGGGGCCGGACCTCCCTAAGCCTACGCAAAAAAAGCTAATATTCGCCAAATATCTATCGTTTGCCCACAGCTTTAATGCATGTGATAAGGATAACATGTTTATGTAATTGTCAATTGATTGATATTATTGGCGGTTATAGCGTGAAGTCACGGACAAAAACTAGTTTATCTTTGTGATTTGTGGACCCCCCAATATGAAAGCTAAAGTTACGCCCGTGGTTGTGAGTAAGATGATGGCCAGAATTTTTATTATTTTATAAAAGGGGTTGTAAAAATTCAAATTTAAAATAGTAATCGAATGAGAAATTTTACCAAACCATTTTATGATCATGATAATAAAAATTATGGCCGTCATTTTACTTACGAGTTAAGGGCAATGATTGTACAATACCCGAATTCTATTCTATTCCTTTTTTCGTGTATGTTTTCGATATTATTATTATATATTTTTTTTAACAAACAATATGTTGAAAAAATAGTATGTAGATATTCATATGATTCGAAATATTGTCATACAATATTTATGAATGTTTGTACATACAGCCATACAAAAGTACCGCTCATTTTTGAAAATTTTATAGTTGGTTTGTACCTTATCATTTCGATTTTCGAAAAAAATGCTTCGGATAATATTTGTTAAGATATTAATAATGAACAACTTTTACCGTAGTATTTTTTTCCGAAAACCAAATGAATAAGGCACAAAGCAATTATAAAATTTTGAAAAATGACCGCTACTTTTGTGACCAAGTGTACTACACACTGCTATGTGTAACTGAGACCATTAGTAATAAAACATAAACAAAATGAAATGAAAAATGTATGTATGTATCTATCATTGTCTCTTTGTGTCATTTTATTTAACTCTAAAAACATATGAAATTTTTTTTTTTTTTTTACTTCATCTTTTATTTATATTTTACTTTTTATTATTATGAGAGGAGAGACTCGAAGTCTGTCATACAATGAAATACTGACTATATATTGTAGATGTAATTATTGTTTGGTACGGTTAAATACAAGAAAAAGTTTTTCAATTTATTATTCTATTTTATAATAATAGCTAGAGGCTACACGTAACGTATTCAACGACAAAAAAACTTTCCTCATTGTAATAATAGGGTTCGAGACAACAATAAAAGGTTTTTGGTGAAGAAAACGTAGCTATTGATTTTGTACCAATGAAGGAATTTCGGAAAAAATTCATCGAACATATCTAGAAGATATCGAAAATGACCATCAATTAAATTTATGTATGTGCCTGTACGTGCTCTGGATGTCGTAATTTTAGGTTGATCGAAATGAAATTTGGTATGTGACGTGTTTTTTGCTTTTGAATGGCCAAGTTCGTTAAGGGCCAAAATTGGACAAGGAAGAAGGGGAGCTTGGAGAGAGGGGAGAGCATTAAACCATTAATTTCTCTCTTAATATTAGTAAAATGGAAATTCTCTCTTAATATTAAAAGAGTAAAGTTTTAGTAAATCAATTTTACTACAATTCAATACCTGACCATATTTTCTGTAACTCTAATATTTACCGAAATATTTGCAATTTCTTGAATTTATCTCTTAATATTAGTAGAATGGAAAAATTTGAAATGAGTAAAGTTGCAGTAAATCAATTTTTCTACAACTCATTACCTGACCATATTTTCTGTAACCCTGATATATACGGAAATATTTGCAATTTAAATACAATTGCTTGGAATTGGTAGGTTACGAGTTCAAATCCCGGCGATGGAAGTTTGTCAATTAAAATTTATGGGACGGTGAATTGACTAGACTGTATGAACAAGAACGAAGTAACCGAAATAACAGTTTCCCTTCACGAACTCCAGATGAATATCGGAAGAGTTCCTGTCAATGTTGGTTGCAGCCGCACAAACTATCAATTCCTAGTCTGCATACAAATTTCTTGTCCTCCACTCACTTCATTAATGTATCGTTAAAAGAATTAATAAAGATTAAAAAATAATAATGTGGGTGGCATCTATTATAGACCATGGAGTCTCTGAAACGGAGGTTTAACTCCATTATTATTATAATATATTTAACTAAAATTTTTAGACAGAATAAATAAGTTTAATATTTTGAAATACTGTATCAAAATTGCATAGATCTAAAAATTATTAAGAAATAAAATAAATAGAAATTTTTTGTTGGGAGAAAACAATTAAATGATATTATGATTTTTTTATTCTCAATGTCTGAGGTAATTCGTTTACGCAGCTCCGAATTTATTAATTTTTACTATTTTGGTAGAACTTTATTGTGAAGTTCTTAATAATATCAACAATATTTCATTGGTTCCAAAGAATTTTCATATTTTTTGACGAAAAGACCCAACAATATCCTAAAGAACTGCAAATATATAATTTATCTGTGCAAATATTTTACACAACATAAAAACTATTTAATGTTGATGACTTTACTTCTAAGTACATACCGTATGTCATTTCAGTGTTGTTTTTAGTTTTTTGAAAAACTAAAATTCAATACAACAAAACAACAACGACGAACGCATCCATAAACAACACAAACAAACAGACATACAGACAGACACACATATGGTTCGCACAAGAGAATATTTGTAATATGCAACATTAACTTTTCAGAATAGTTGTTGTTTTTTTTTGACAAAATCAGAGTTAAACTAGTAATAAATTAATGTCTTGCTGCCTGTTGTGTGTTGGTTTGGTATTATGTTTGTTTGTTGTATATGAAAAATATTTTTGGCAGTTATTATTTTATTTAATTAGAATTATTAATAACCAAGTGACGACATTACTCTGTATATAGAATGGGTCGGTCGTCAGTCACTACGTTCGTTGCGCGATCGGTCAATAATAATATAATTATTTATTTCAAACTAACAGTACACACGTGTTACAATTAGAAAAGCAACAGAAAAAAAAAACGAAGAAAATAAATGAAACGTATGTTGTGTTTTTAATATACACACTAGGGCTTTGTTCCAATATAAATATATTCGCATGCATGATACTTACTCACACATTCGCAGAAGTATTCTTACATGTGAAATATTTCAAGATATCCTCAAGCAATGCACAATGCACATGGGGTTCTAACTAGGGTGGCCAACCGTCCCGAAATTAAGATCATTTTATTGCATCTCGCAGAAAGCTATTGTGGGACTCCATTTGTCCCGCAAACATTTTCTCTATTATCTGCGTTTAAATTGTACACTTCGATTTAAGACCGAGGATTTAAGACCAACTAATTCTGTAAGATGTAGCATCAGAAGTCCTATACTACGGATCTAAGGCCTTTAGTAATGTTTGGTACTAAAAGGTAGTGCATGATACATAGTAATACAAAGAGCCTGGAAGTCTAGAAAACAAAAATCTTAAGGAAAATCTATAGGGTTTTTCGTGACAATGTCGTTTGGAGGGTAAGAACTAACGTCGAACTTCAAAAAAACCTGTTCAAAAATCCAGACATTGCCACAGAAATTAAAGAAAAAATGTTACGTTGATTGGTGTACCTCGAAAGAATGCCAAGTGAAAGAGATGCGAAAACGGTATACGGTAGCAATACGGAAGGCTCAAGGAGGCAAGCAGGAAGACCAAGGCTACGATGGATGGCCGATGTTGCACTTAATCTACCCCGGATTGGAGCCTAGAACTGGAAAGCTAAAGTCCAGGAGAGTAAGGCATAGAAGACCCTTTTAAGTGAGGACAAGGTTCTTAAACCGATCCTTACTTTAGATCGAAACATTAGAAGTAAAGATGGATTACGATTTTTTTTTGTCCCACTTAATAAATATATGTCCGGCATATTTATTGACTACTTTTCAAAATGTTCCGGAATTACTTTTCTCTGAAAAACATCCAATCTTGAAAAACAACCCCAGCCAATCTTGTCAATGAGGCGGTTAATTGACTAAAATGTAGGAGTATGGACGAAAGTAACCGACTATGCTTGTGAAGGTTGTCTACAGTTTCCTATCACAAACTCCAGACGAATATCAGCATAGTTCCTATCAAAGTCGGCTGCAGTAGCACATCCTACAAATTCCTATTCCACATATAAATTCCTTGTCCTTTAAGGGTCTAAAGGGTAAAAATGGCCTAGATAGTCCTACTTATCAGGCTTCGACTTACTACTACTACATCCAGGAGCTGAGGATTTTGTGTAGCCGAATTGATTACGAAGAACTTGGCAATTCAATTAGATTTAAGAACTGTTTTCTCTAATCTTCTAATATTCACTAAAAACCTATCTATAAATAATATTTAAAGATATTTAACTGTATCTTGAATGTTATGGTTGAATTATTTACATGTTGTACTATGTATGTCCCAGTGCGGTGCGGTGCGGTGCACCATGGCGCAGCAGTGCGGTAGTAAGTATAAGTAAGCATGTTCAGTTTGTATTTAGTATACACACATATATACAAAACATACATGCATACATACACACAAATAGTGATGGTAATTTTCAATGCAATAATAAAAATAAAAACTGCATGTTAAAAAAAAACCTTGAAACTACTGTGTACTGTGTGTTTATTAATTTTATTTATATTATGAATGTTTGAAATGTAATATATGTAATTATTTACGTTTACACTTAACATTACAGACAAAAATTTAAATGTTCTTTTTTACTTAAACTAGTAAGAATGACAACTGTGTGCAGGGATGGGTAAAATACCTTTTTGAACATATTTATCAAGTTTGATTCTTATTTGATCAAATACATTTTCAACGAGTGGTCGAGCTGTTAAGGGCGCTCTGCTCGGAAATGGTCGATTTCTGGTTCGTCTACAAACGGTGGCAGTTTGTCATAATCAAAAAAAATAAAATAATGGGGCGGTTAATTGACTAAACTTTCGGTTCATGGACAAGAACGAATTAAACGGCTATGCTTGAGAAGGTTTTCTGCAGTTTTCTTCACGAACTCCAGATGAATATAGGCATAGTTCCTATCATAGTCGGCTGCAGCCGCATATCCTACCAATTCCTTGTCTATACACAAAAATTCCTTCCACCCACTTACATCCCTACATCCTTAGGCATCACAATGGACTGTATGGTCGAAGTGTAGCCCGTCCAGGGCTGACTCTACAATCAATCTATCTAATACATCCTCAAATAACTTTGCTAATATTGATTTCGAAGTGCGAAACTGGGAATTTGCTTTGAGACGCATTTGCTTTAAAAATGAAATGCAATACATGTACATCCTGACATCTTTTAAATTTTTTTGTCAAGAATAAAACCTAACATATTCTTGGCTAAAAAAAACGTTAACAAAACAGTTTCTTCTGTTGAAATATGTTGTACTTTTTTAAGAAATAAAAAATGTAATTAGAAAATATATACCAAAATACTATAAATAAAAAAAAAAAACGAAACAATATAAAAATTTCGCAAACAAATTGTAAATTAATTAGTGAATGGAAGACCCTGTGATGATTTGTTTAACTATAATCACATCATTATTTTTATAATATGATTTGTATATGGAGTGAGTTATTAAACAAAGGTGAATTTAGATATTTGTAAACGTAAATTTTTCGAATCATTAGAATATATTTTTTTTAACGCTAAAGCTTGTATGTCTTTTTAAATTATTAAGTATTTCAAACCACGCATGACACGTCCGTCCGCATAGCCCCCGAATTTCTACAGGTCTTCAATTTTTACGCAGGTACTCTAAATATTTCTGGGATAAAAAGTAACCCTAAATATATCTGGGATAAAAAGAGAGTAATCTAGCTCTCTGAAAAATCTTTTACCTGCCAATGAAAGTCCCGTAAAAATCGGTTTAGCCGTTTCGGAGATTACCCCGGTCATACAAGCAGACTTTTAATATTTAACAAAGACGCGTTTGGGTTTTGGTAACGTGCAAATAACCATAGGGCATAAAGATAAAACTTTTATTTCGATATCATAGACAGACATTTCAATTTTATTTATTTGTATAGATAATTGAAATATTTATAGTTAAAATTATTCAGGCTGTAATCGTCAAGACTAGCAATTGTTTAAATGAGAAAAAAAGGCACAGTTTGTCAGTCTCTTTTCCTCTTTACAACTGAGCTTAATATCAAATTTAATCTATATCATCGAATTCTAAAGAAAAATGAATTTTCGAGTGAACTATACTTGGAGTATGTAATATAAATGGCCAGCCACTGAATACAAATTTAATTCCATTAGTTCAACCAATACCTAAACCATAATAATAATGAGTGTTTGATTGTACAAACGTCCGTCTGTCCATCATAATAAATAATGAAATGATGAATCTATATAAAATAACAAGCCAACAACTAAAGTAACTATTAGTTAGTTAGTCAGTTAGTTAGCTAAGCTAACAACTGGTGGGATTCAACTTTATTGTTTATATTAGTGACCTTGATGATTGCGCGAACCTAAAAACAAAACACATCTAATATATTATGAATGTTTGATATTATTATATTTTTTACGTAATATCTCTTATGATATTGCTGTTGTGTATGCTGTAGTGCAGCAAGTAGGTTATGGAATCAACGTTTTATTTCATTTTGTAGGGTTCTGTAACTGTGGAAAAATGCATCTATTATCAAAATTCCTTTTCCAATCCTTAATCTTTTGCCATTACTGACATATATATGTAAAGATTGTGTAACGGTGCACGTCGTATCACTGGGAAAAATTTTAAAAATTTAGAGCGTTCCATTCACGAACTTTGCCTTACTAGAGCACACACACATTTCAGTTCGTTATATCTTTTCGTTTTTGAGTTATCGTGTTGATGGAGGGATATGGAAAAATGGACTAATTCGGTCATTTTATGAGCACCTATACCTCAAGTTTTTTTTTGTACGATCAATATTTTCAATCGTTACAAAGCCCGGACTAAACTTAATATACCCTGGTATATATCATATATACCGAGTTTAAAAAAATACAAAAACCGGAAAATCCTTCTACACCATGTTGTCATTTAAGGATTTTCCATTTTAGAAATAGTTTTTTTGAAGTTATAGAACGCGATAGAGAAAACTATTTGAGAGTCTCATTTTAAAATACCGTCAGGTTAGGTTTAGCCGTTAAATAGAGTTTTTTTAAAAGTAATAGATGGCAATACAATGCAACATAAAATAGTTTAGATTTTCAGTAATGGATGGAACTAATAATTTATTTTCAGTAATGATTAGTTTTAAAATTATATTAAATATCTGAATGGCAACAAATTATATTTTTTATACTGTGACAAAAATCAATTATTTTCTTTAATCAAACCTTCGATCATTTTATCGTGTTTCCGACTTACATAAACTATTTGCTTGCGTAATAAAATTTATTTTTAGTCACGCCAAAGAAGTATAACTTCTACCGCACGTACCCCCTAGTTTTTACAATGTTTTGATGTGAAACGAAACCTTTTGGGTGTGAGTCTGAATCGCACTTGTCTCTTTTTTTTTAAATATTATTATTATTGCTGCTTGATTACAACAACAACAAAGTGAATTGAACTGAACTGACTTGTGTTAAAGTTATTGCTTCTTTAATTTCTTATAAATTTTATTCTAATTATAAAAATGTCAATTGAAAAGGTGTTGTTTTTTTCTATATTTGCATAATAGTTTGTATAATAATTTAATACATTTAATTTCTATACGTTGTGTTTTGGACAGCTTTTGCTATAGAGAATCAATGTTAAATATTATTTATTACTGCCTGGCCGTCTGGTACTGTGTGAAGTCAGTCAGTACACATGTGATGAGAGTATACTTTAGTATGTGCATTGTGCATCACAAAATTCCCACTCAAACGCATACAGTATAGCTATGAGATAACTGACTGACTTTATTTACATGTGTACTGACTGACTTCATACAGTACCAAACGGCCAGGCAGTAATAAATAATATTTAACATTGATTTACTATAGGAAAAGCTTTCCAACACAGTCTGTATATAATTATTAGAAACCTTCTTGTACAGGATATTCATCAGAATTCAGTCGTGTTTTGGTAATGATCAGAAATATCGATTAAGAAAAATTTTTTGTACCAATGTTTTAAATGATAATCAGTAAATCTTCGCTGCACTAACAAATTTTTATTTTGGTCACATTTAACCAAGTATAAAGAAAATTTTTTTTGAAAAAAATTGTTTTTTGTCTTATTTCCTACTGTTGTTCCTGAAAATACAACAGGAACATAAAGCATAAATAGACTGACTTTTGTCCGTTTTGTAGTTAGAGATTTCCGATGCTTTTTATGGTTATTATAGTCCGATATATTGTACATTATTCCAGAGGTGGGCGCAGACAGCTCGTCTGAGCCTTACGGGCTCTCCATAAGCTGGGTGAGAGTAAGTAAAGAAGGTATGTTTTGAAGCAAGACGGAACGATGTTTCAATACAGGTTGTCCCTACCGATTATTGCCCAATAATTTATTCAATAATTTATTACTTTTATTTTTTTTGAAAAACAAATTATGCGAAAAATAATTTCCACTACTACAAATATTACTTTTCACTTTTTCAATTCAAAGTAGACTAACTCGAAGAACTCAAATTCCCACTTTATGTAAAATTTAACTTAATTCATCAAATTCCCATGACACTATACTGAGCATACTCCATACGAAGAAAAAATAATTAAATCAGGTAAATAATTCTTTATTAGTTCTCGGATATGAATAGTAAAATATTTAGACAAATTATTTGGAATTTCCAAAACTATAATTCTATTTAAATTATCCTTTGCAAAAATTTCCCTCTTTTATTACAATGGTCCAGCGGTAAACTTAAAGGTTCAAATGATTTATATATATATTTTTTATATATTTTTATTTTATTCATACACAAATATGATATATACTAAAAAGGTACATTTTATGACGCAAATTACCAGCCCAAAATTCCAGAGTATGTATTGAATGATTGTATGTATTATTTACTTTGTATAATAGTGACCATAAAAAAGATTTGGTATTATTATATTTTTTCAGAAAATGTTTTAATTAAAAAAAGAAAATATTAATAATTTGTAGGTTACCCTGTATTAACTCTATCTCTCTTCCCTACCTCTCACTCAGAGCTTGGCCGAGTCAACTCTTGCCCACCTCTGCATTATTCATTTTATGACTGTTGTGTGTGTATGTACAAACTAACAACAATTATACAATATAAAAAAACAAAGGTAACTACTCATTTTAGAAGTATTTGTGATGTGTATTGTATATCCCTTATCGTTTGTGAAATAAAATTTAGGAGGTATATGTGAGGTATATGAATTATTACCGATTTCGATAAAGTATATTAAAATAAGACCATCTGAAACTAACGACGAAGAAAAAAAAATTAACTAAGTTATTTGCTGAAATACCCGGTATATACTGAATTTAAGAAAAAAAAGTTTCAAACAAAAGTTGTTTATATTTAAAAAAGAAACATTTTGCCCAAGCATGGTCCGATTTTGATCATACTTTTTAGTTCTAGAACAATCTTATAAAATTTCATATAACTATCTCTTTTCGTTTTTGAGTTATCGTGTTTACGGACGGACGTACGGACGGACAAGTATACGGAGATGGACTAATTAGGTCATTTTATGAACACTTATACCAAAGTTATTTTTTTTCGATCAATATTTTCAACCGTTACAAAGTAACTCGGAACTAAACTTAATATACCCTGGTATATATCACGTATACCGGGTATAAAAATCAAACACTATTTTTGTACATAATTTGAAATGTTTGAGATTTGAAATTTTTTTATATAGATATTTAGAAAAAGCTATTATAGCTTCCCTAAACGGACTTTCTGCCCGACAAGAGTAGAGATCAATGAACGTGCGTACTCATTTTTATTACTTGAATCAAATTCATCTGCATTCGCATCGCTTAGCCGCTATACTATTACGAATAAAGTGGAATGAACTATAGTATTTAGATTATCTCTTAATCTATATAACATAAGTTTGTATTAAAGTATTATTATTAATAATAATATAAAATGCATTTTATTTATTTTTGTTTAGAAATAAAAGTAAAAAAAAAACACATAACATAAGAAACTTTAAATAAATAATAAATATGATATGAGATACCTGTGATTATTCATAAATTAAATTGATCATGGTATGTTGTTGTATGGTGTTATGTGTTTAGCATAGAGAGTCATTCCATATGAAATCATCAAATCGGCAAAGTTGGTTGCATATTTTATATTTTGTTTAAACTTTGTGGAAATGTTCTTTAAGATACCTAAGACGAAAACCTACGATGATTTAATAGATGTAAAAATTTTTCTATTAGAGATATCTTCTTGATTAAGGTGGGGGGAAAAAAATTCACATAACTCATATCCATACAAAATAATATGGTATTGAAAATACGTATATTTTAATGATTTTTCGTGATATTCAACTTATAACGGAACCTGTGCCATTGAATGTAAAGGGCTTAATGTTCTCAGATATCAAGTGCACATATTGTACGAGAATAAAAAATTAAAATCAACTAGTCCCGTCCACTTGTCATCAACAATCTTAGTTTGAAATTTTTAGAGTTTGTATATTTCAGGTTATAATTAGGACATGTGGCAGGAAAAATAAAAGTTTGAAAATTTCAGGATACTTAGTTCTTACCTTCAACTTCAGAAAACTGCACTCTCGCGTTAGTACAGGCGTTTAAAAAGTAGCAAAAAATACAGAGATTTGTTTCGCTACTTACAACTGCCTATAGTTTCAAGTAATACTTTTTGCATAATAATAATAATTAGAAAGAGGGGAACCGCAAACGGGTCCCTAGCACCTAGACCAAGGGGTCCTTTGTACCCTTCTTGAGAACAACCTGTCACCCGAAGGTGTGACGCCTTCGGGTAAGAGTTGCTATTTTAAGCAGATGAAGTTATAGGATTCTGTCGAGGCCAGACGCCACATAGAAGGCCCACAAATACTTCGTCGGGATTCCTCCCAGGATTGATGGATTCAAACTTACGGACCCGAACATTATAATACTTTTTGCATAGCTATGTTGGAACCTTTATTATAAAATTATGTCGGATATAATTTAGAACAATTAAAATATTTTAAACAAATAAATTAATTTATAAACCATTTTCAAAAATAAAAATCCAATACCTGAATGTCAAGGTTAACGTAGGTACACTCACTTTAGTGACAAAACAAACGCCGCATAGTCACCAAAGAATACCGCCAATAAATAGGTGGGGCTTTCCACACACCTAATCCAGTAGTCAGGCAACTTAAATAATCCTCAAGTCAGATTATACCCTCAGCCAAATCGTATAAAAGGACAGAATTTTTTAATATCATTGTGACATAGGCATCAAATTAGCAACAAGCAATAAATCTCTGAATCCATATCCCAGAGATAGTTACGATTAGATAATTCATACTGATGATGACTACATTGTAGTCGAAATACGTATTTATAAAATACAAACAAATGTTCTAGGAATAGGGGCAAAATTTGAAATATAATTTCAAAAAAACCTAGAGTTCTCTTTGATTTTAATAATCTTTATAAGTAGATATCTCTTAATAAAAAAATTTTCACAGCTAAAACCGTAAACCCAAAATATACGCCTTTTAAATTGCTTTAATTTGTGTGAACCAGAATTGGTGTGTGTAAATATTAAATCACCGTAGGCTTTCGTCTCTGAGATTCTAAAGAATATTTCCACAAAGTTTAAGAAAAATCTAAAATATGCCAGCTTTGCCGATTTGATGATTTCATATGGAATGACCCTATAGATACTTCATACTTGTATGTATGTTGTTGTATAATTACCTGCAACAAAGAAAATAAAAATATATTTATTATATACGTCAGTACACTTTAAGAATTTCAATTAATATTATTATTTATGTTAAAAAACAGATAAATGTATAGATTAAATTATTAAAACGCGATGTCATTTTATCAAACGATATTCATGCATATTATTATTATTATTATTATTATTATTAATTTGAATGAAAACTTATTTATGTAAACATTTGTTTACAATCATTGTTTTAGTGTTTAGAATTCAATTTTGAGAATGAAAACAATGAAATATGTATGTAAACAGAAAATTTGTTACCAATTGATAAATTGTTGAAAAGTACAGATACTGATTTTGTGCAAAACAAACAATTTTCATTGTATTGAGTTTTCTTCATCAAGGAGAAACAATCAAAACTACACGTCAGAAGACTTTGCATACATTTTTTTACATAATCTACAATAGTTTAACTACTTAATTTCAAATTTTAAATTTTTGTCTTTAAGTTTTAGTTTAATTTCATGATTAATGTGCGATTAAACATATATTCACTATCTAACTACGTGTTAAATTCCATCTTATTCCTAAGAAACTGGATATCAGATCGCTCTCAAACAATTAATTCATATGTATTTACTATCCTGTAGTAAAAGCACTGTAGTGAGAAGTCCAAATGTGTCCCTTAAACTCGGCGTTGCGCACTACCGTGCTCTAGATTAATAACATACATATTAAAGATTCAGTATAATCTTTAAAACAGTATATAAAATATTATGAACGTACTGCCTAAAATATCCATTCATTGTATACGTGGCATTAAAATTATAATATTTTAGTTTATTATTTTAAAATATCAACTTCAACTATCAACAAGCAAGTCAACCGAATCACAAGCAAATGTTTAAAATCTGTATGTTTTAGCTTTAGCTAATGTGTGTAGTTTAACATAACATTATAAAATTGTCAGTTAACGTTTTAACAGAAGATATCAGTATATTTATTTTGACAGAGTTATTATTAATTAATTGATTAATTATATATTTGCATGTATAAGAAAAGATGCTTGTTTGCTGGCTGCTATTAAACGCCCCAACAATCTTAATATCGATTCAGCCATAATACATCTACTACAATGTGTTTCAAAAAAGAGTGCTTAAAACACAATGTTTTAAGATTATATAATTTTATTTTTGAATGCATCATCATCTATGAATCATTTGTCAAAGTTTGTTATCAAGCTAACAAATCATTCTGTATTTAAACTATCTATACTAAACTCAAGCTTCAGAGTCCATCCATGTCAACAAATATATGCACTGAACATGTGAACATATGTCAAAATAGCTTCGTTCTATCGTTTTCGTTTTTTATTCATATTATTTTATTATAAATATGAATATAAGGAATGGAAACAATAAAAATAATAACAAGAACAAATATAACAATAAAAACTAAAAAATATTTAAAAAATCAAACAAACAATCGAAATAATGGATCACAGAAGTGATAGCAGTAAACAATAATTCATATACAAATGAACTGAGACTTGAATTCATTCAGATTTTAAGGTCCAAGTTATCACAAGACCGATGATATTGCATCATGTGATATGATTACGCGATTTCGTCTGTTTATATAGCTGGATTCTCTAGCTTGAGTATACTATATACTAATATTATAAAAGGGTAAAGTTGTTTGCAAGTTTGTCATGAGATCTCTGGAACTATTGATCCGATTCTGAAAATACTTTCACTGATACAAAAATACACTATTCTCGAGTAACATAGGCTATTAAAAAGTTTGCATTTTATGTGTGTCCACGTGGCGGCTACGCTTAAAGCCTTTTAAACGGTGCGAGATAGAGAAAATCTTTAAAAAAATATGTTTATCTAATAAAAACAAACACGGTTTGTTTGAACATTTTTTCATACAACCAATAATTTATATACAATTTCAGTGCGATACCTGTGTGCGGGCGGGTCGTCAGCTAGTCACGAATAAATTTCTTCTAAAATAAATCTACTCTTAAAATAAATTGGGTCGACTGGGATCCGAACCATGAATCGTATAATTATGATGCCCTTCTTGGCTAACCATTTAGAATACTGGGCTGGGATCTGAACTATGAATCGCATCGGCCATTTGCCACGCAAAGCTTTGGTAAAATATGAGGACAAATTTTAATTTTTAGTCTTTAAAAAAATTTATATTTAAAAAAAAAAAAAAGTGAAACAAGACGCTTTTATTAATACGTAACGCAGTTATTCATATGGGTATACTTAAATTTTTATTTTGTGTAAATACGAAGGTCACACGAAGCATTACGCATATATTAAATAATTTTTTTTTTCAAACTATTTAAATCAATAAAAATCTCAAGTGTTTATTTTTGTTTAGTTTAATTAATGATTATGAAATAGAAGAAAAAAAACTGTTGTCAAAAATTTGACATATGATAATATAAGTTTATTTTTGCTTCTGATATGAAAAATATTTTATGCTGACAACCAAAAAAAAAAAATATAATAACTTATTAAAAAAATAAAACTGTTAATTGATTTAATATGGATCAAGGCGTGTGTTGACCTAAAAACAAACAAAAACGCATACAATATAACCTCAAAATATAAAATAATCTTCATATAACCTCAAAATATAAATGAGTAGAAACCACTGACCTCTATATATATAGACTGATTATACTATATTTTAGAAACAGGAAAATTTGTGCATACTAGCGCCGCCGTGGCGGAAATAATGACTTCAAAGTAATACTGCCAATGATATGAAAAAATTGACTCATCTGACTATATCATCCGTGGTGTAACGGATAGCACAATGGGCATGAAACCCAGAGATCTAGGGTTCGATACCTGGTGGATGAGTTAATTTTTTCATATCAATATTAAATTCAATGACATTTTAGTCTATATAGTTGTTGGAAGGTAACTGCTTCAGAGTGCAACCAAGAGGCTATCTCTCGATACCCTAAGGCTGAACAGGATGCAACAGCGGAGAGTTACCGGATTCATTACTGGGCATTATCCCCTGCGGAAGGATATGCACACAATGGGACTTCATAACGGGTCCACTATGTGCAGTTTGTGTGGTGAGGCGTAAGAAACATCCAGCCACATTATCTTTGACCGCGAACCTCTAGGTTACAGCAGATACAGGATATTTGGTTCATCTCACCCCGAATGTATGAACCTTCAGGAAGACTTGATAAGCAAGCTTCTTGATTGAAGTAGAAGGGGGAGCAGAATGGACCTTAAGGTCGAAGTGCAATAATTTTTAGACCCCAAGATGTATCTATCTAGTCTATATAGTTATTATACACTTGTTCTTCCATATTTATGTCTTCATAACCCTTATGGGATTTGACATTAGTATTGTAATGTGACGCTTTAAGTATACACAAATAATAATATGTAAATAATTGTCATTCAAAAGGGTATGATTAAACTTGGGACACTTAGTAACTTTGACGCCTTAAGGAACCGCAATCTGTATGTGGAAGTCAGTGGCGGAAGCGTAAGACACACATATACTTATTTGGCAAGAATTAATAGTGTTTAGAGCAAGTAAAAAGCTTTTTAATCCATTAGTTTAGTGCAAATACATGAACAGAATTTATTAAAACCCTTTCTTCTATTACACAAAGATGTGACTAAATTAAAATCACGTTATATAGTTTTATAACTATATACAGGTAGTCCTTCAAATTTTAATCCGGAAAATTGAATATGGAATAGAACTTTCAAAAATAAGAAGGAAAGTTCAAATGAACTTGTATGTTTTCAAGCTTTGTTTTCGAGATACAGGTTTGTTAAAGGTAATAAAAAAAAACTTTTTTTCAGATGTCACAAAAACTACGCGACTGATTTCTATTACACTTGCCATATTTTTAGTAATAAGTGGCCTAATTTATTAGAACTAAGCCACTATTAGAATATTAAAATCAGGAATATTCCTGTAAATATTAGAGTTAAAGAAAAAATGATCAGTAGATAAATAGGGAATATGCATGAAAATTTTTTTTCACTTGAAATGAAGCTTGTTGTTCGTTTACTTGCAAATATCAAGGTAAACTTTTTAAATAACTTTAAAAATAAGCGAGATATGAATGATTGAAATTCCCGATTAGACAAAGAGAGTGATAGTCCACTTGATATGTTATGTGACGTCATATTACACTTTCACCATTTAAAATACACGTAAAACTCCGTTTTTAGTATTTTTGCAAGAAAGAGACAGATAATAATCTTTAAAAGCTTATAGCTTCTTTAATATTTGTCGGATTTTAATTTCGTTTTTAAATATTATTACAGTATTAACAGGTTTTTCATATTTTGAAAATAAATGTGAAAAAAAATTTTCATGCATATTCCCTATTGTAGTAAAATTGATTTACTACAACTTTACTCATGATAAATTTTTTCATTTTACTAATATTAAGAGAGATATTTCAAATTTTGTGTTTCAATAACCAAGAAAAAAACTAAATTTTCTTGAGAAATATAATTCTAAAAAAAGACTATATGCAGTATCCATTGGTTACAAATACCGGGTTTGGTTTTAAAGCGCATTGCAGTGATTGAATCAAATGTTTTGTCCTTTTTGTGGTTTATAAATCTTTTTTTCTAACATTCGTGGTTGTTACATGCTATAAATCGGATTTATTAAAATTTTATACGTTTCATAAACATATTGGGAATAGATTTTATGTTCATGCTTACTATCTTCGATTACCAACTAGCTTTGATAAGAAAACGGACTACTTTTTTACATTTTTAATCCCAATATCTAGTTAACAATCAGATTAACAATCCTGTTGGATTAATTTGTTACAGAAGCGTATTAAGAACTTTAATTGTTTTCCCTGTATCCTATTTAACAATTTGAAGAAATTTTGAGAAGAAAACTATTGCAAAAAAAAAAGCCGTGTAAAAATTATTTGTTATCGAATCGGTTTTAACGATACCGAAAATATTTTCAGAATAGGAATTTTCGGGGACAAAAATACGATCTAGTTAATCTCCGGGATCGTGTTCTTTAAGTTTTCACAAGCAAAGAAATAGAGTGAAACTTAATTTAAAGTAGGTAAGAAATAGGGACTGATGATGTGTAAACTCGACAAAAAGTAGCTAAATACTGTAGTTTTGAATCCTATACTATAAAACGAGCAACATTTGAACGTTTCACATCACATGTTTATGAATGAGAGTTAGTACAACTCTTACATAATAATAGTTATGTAAGTTCCTGGAAGGAGGAATTCCTTATTTTTATTTTTTATCTAAGTTACATTTGGGGCCAACGCACACCAAAAGAGCAAAACTGCTTTAAACAGTGTTAGTCAGCCTCACACAGTTTTGTTAAAATAGAGCATAGGAAATTACATTGCATACGCACACTGATAAGGCATAGTCAAAACAAAACGTTTTTACTTAACGTCTTATCAGTGTTAGGCTGATTAACACTGTTTAAAGCCGTTTTGCTCTTTTGATGTTCGTTGGCCTTTGTTTTCTGAATCCAATTGATTTTGGTAAGTACAAATAATATTTGGGTTCAAAATTAATTCCTAGCAGTGTAAATTTATTATTTTCTTCTATTATAAAACTATAATTATCAGTTTGTTTGCTCGAGCATCACGAAAAAACTACTGAAACGATTTTATAAACGCTGGTTTCTATTTTATCTACATACGATGACGAGACCCGGAGTTAAGTTGGGAGCCGTGGGTATAAGCTAGTGATTTTATAAGAGTAAGTGGCTAAAGTAGATATCATTTTTAGATAATATTGACGTCATTATTCATGCAATTATTGAAGGTTAAATATTACTGCAATTCTATCTTCAATATTTCAAAAACTCTTCATCTTTTCATACCAATTATCAATTCAGATTACTATTTACATATACCAAAAAAAAAAACATAAAATTCTGGTCAAATCTTAATAAATCCATGAAATAAAAATGACATTTCCCTAATGAATATAATACGATCCACAGCAATGATAGAAAAAGACAAATATATAACTTTTTCATTTATAACATTCAATTCAACTTACAACCCCCCCCCCCTTTCACAACCATATATATATATATGTATATATATATATATATATATATATATATATATGTATATATATATGTATATATATATGTATATATATATGTATATATATATATATATATATATATATATATAATATAATGATCATAGTATGGTAAAAATGTAGAATTAAGGGTTATGTATGAAAGAAGTGGTTGGGAGAGGGGGTTTGTGCTGGAGGTGGTAAAAAAATTTTTTTCTTACATTTTTCCCTTTCATGTGATAGAGAAATACTGTATAGAAAACCAAACCAAAGTAATATCACTTTGTGTGGTAACTCCACTGCTCTGTGTGCTATTAATAATGTTGACGATAATACTTTACTACCGCTGGGGTTTTTGTGCTCAAACGCTTTGAATAAAAAATGTATACCTATTTCGTTTTAAAGAAAAAAATATATATGTATACTAAATCAAGAGTGAATCAAGCCTGCACCACAAATGATTCGGATACATAGTTTATTTATTTGTATTTAATCGCGTTTTGGAAAATGGTTCTAAAATTTCAGGGTAAACCAAAAGCAAAGAAATAATGTTAGGCTGTTTTAAAAATAGACAACTTGTAAAAAATTGGTTTGATTATGTTGGGTTAACGCGATAAAAAGTACATACAAACTAGAGTTTTGTATCCAATCATATTATAGCGACCAACTACTACGCCAACTAAGCCAAGCTTTCGTATTGCACAACGACTCCTCAATGAACTTTGGGTTAAAGAAAATGTCAAACTCGATTAAAAGTAGCTACATACTGGAGTTTAGATAGATCGATTGTAGAGGCTGCCCTCGACGGGCTACACTTCGACCATAAGGTCTATTGTGATGCCTAAGGGTGTGAGGATGTGAGTGGAGTGGAAAGAATTTTTGTGTATAGACTAGGAATTCGTTGGATATGCGGCTGCATCGGTTGGATATGCCGATATTCATCTGGAGTTCGTGAAGGAAACTGCAGAAAACCTTTTCAAGCATAGCCGGTTACTTCGTTCTTGTCTATACGCTGACAGTTTAGTCAATTAATCGCACCCCTTTTTTTTCTTAATAATTGACACACTGCCGATGACGGGATTCGAACCCATAACCCAAGTAGACATAACGCCTTAGACCGCTCAGCTACATGGCTGGTAAAGCTCCAGCTCTTACTATGTGAAAACTGACACCAAATGGTTAAGGAGAAAGGGATCCTAGTGGGGGGTGAGTATTTTGGTATCAAAATAGGTCTTAGGCCTAAATGTGGCCCACAGCCACTTCAACCGAACCTAACTATGCAAAGTTTGTGATACGGAATCCTAAAAAATAAAAACAAAGACATATATGAAAAGAAAAAATACATTACTTTTGAGTACAAATATGATGATGAAAATGATTATTATAGAAAATGTCGAAAATGTGATACCTTACGGATGTACAAAAGAATTGGTTTCTAAAAATTTACTATGAGATTATTTTCATCAAATATTTATTTGAATCTTTTCTTTGAAATTTAAAAAATTACTAAAAAGCTACACGTTAATTTAAAAAACTAAATAAATTATCATGTGTATTTCATATTACTTACACTACATTATATTATTCATAACTGTATATTTTTACTCAGCGTTAGTGCTCGAATAACGTTAATAGAAAATAAATCTAATTTTTTATTGAAGTAATAAAGTAAAATAAAAAAACAATCAACCACAAATTTAGTTTCCTAAATAATTAATTTTTTGTTCTTTCAAGATTTTTATGTCTTTTTAAAATTTATTTTGGACGTAAATCATCTGAAATTTTTAATAACTATTTCAAAGAAGCCATTAATTTTTTAAATTGGTGATGGTTTATAAATTTTATTTCATTATTAACCGAAGAAAAATGTTAATTTGTTGTTTTATGTAATTTTTGGAAATATGAAATTTTTTTAAAACACTGCAAAGTCATTCACATATATACACAGACTTTGAGTAATAGTCCGAGATCCTACTGTATAAACACGTTTGTTTTTAACGCCAACATATAATGTCCAAAGGCTGTATATCATATAGACCAGGAGTCGGCAAACTTTTTAGACAAAAGAGCCTGATGCAGGAAAAATATCATTTTTTCGGAAGCTCATAGAGCCTCTGTTTTCTGTTTCAGGTTTTTCACTGTATACCAAATTTTATTAGGACAAAAAAACGACAATAAACAATATGAACATAAAATGTCTTTATTAAATGTCAATTACAACTTTTTGTTACTAATAGCCACTTATATACTGTTATATGTAAGCATACAATCAAATAGTATCACAACTAAAATCCAACAATTGCATTTGAAATGACCCAATATTGATACCGAATGGCGAAAAATTTAGGTCCTTGCTAACTGCCAATAATGATTGAAAGACACTGCAAATTGAATTTTCATTTAAGCACCATCGCGATCACACGGGTGGCTCGGCGCTCGGCAAGTTTGCGCATGTGCTGCATTCGGCGTGTTCGGCTGCGTTCGTGTTTATACGGGCGAGGCTGCATAGTGGTTACGCTGCGCTTGGGTTCAAAATAAAGGCAATTCCTTGACTCGCGCTATTTACGAAATATTTGATCTCATTTGCACCTAAAAAAATTTTTTTTGAGGTGAACTTGAAGATCCGCAACTGACCCTTCAAAGAGCCGCATGCGGCTCGGGAGCCGCGGTTTGCCGACCCTTGGTACCGACCCATTCTATTCTAGAAGAATAGAACGAAAGTAAACTACATAAACATTATTACATTAGAACCGTGATTTGTGGAGAACCTAAAGCTCGAGTAAAAATAAATCACATGATGATTATAAAATAGATATAATTTATCTCGAATTACATCTCATAAGCAACATCTCATTTATATTCAAGCGGTGTAAAGTTCATAGATGTTTCTTGATAAACAAAATTTCCTGCTACAGTTAAATTAATGACTTTAAAGCTTCATTGTAAAGATGCATTGTCGCCATCTTGTGTTTGCTGATTAGTGTTAGCTTCAAACACCCAAGGTCGGTTTACTTTGCGCAGAAAAGATCAGGATTGAATCTGCAATCATTCTCAATTTCCAGGCTCAGATTTCTGAAGCATCCTCTAAGGTTACAAAGTCTGTCAGCATTTGCAGTTTATTTGTACTTATGTTGACGTTATGAAGCTCTTCTTCTTCGGTTGAAGCTCCCGTAAAGGGGATTTTGAAAAGGCTCTTACAAAGTGTATTTCTGTATTCATCTTTTCTGAACTGTTTACAAAGATGCAATCCCGCCATTTCATTTACCCATACTTCCATGAATCTTGATACTAAAAGAAGGTGAGTATGTTCCAGCCTAGGTTGTGTAGACATTTCCAAAGAGGCCGTTCATAAATCATGGAGGGGGAAATGGTTTTTAATAAAAATTGATGTAGCAAAAATGCTTGATTTTGGCGTGACGTATTTTATGGATGGCTCCAAACTATTTCGTGTTGATAATTAAATATTACGACTATTAGTATTCTTAAGTCCTGATTTCGATAGTTTTTATAAAGGTTAAACAGGTTTATTTCAATTTGATTTAAAGACGACGCCGTCGGTTAAATGGCTTTGAAGCAGTTGACTGGCTCTTTATCTAAGACCCACCAATAACTGAATACGTTAACGTTTACTAATATAATTATTTTAAGAATTATTTATAAAACATATTAGTGGTTATCGATATACTATGTGTCGGTATGCTTTACTTATTTATTTATTTACCATGCTTCATTAATTGTTTGATCACCACTTCACTGTCTAAAAGTCAAGAAACTTTACCGATAATTGAATTTTTATGACACTTTTTACTTTTGATTAAAAAAATCTTTTCAATTTGTTTTAATATATTCTCACACGAGTTTCTATAGATTTTTACAAGCATTTATTTAATTTCACTCTCTGTTTGGTTGTTTGTGAGGGAAAAATCTTGAAAAAAATTTCGACTAGTTCTAATTGAGTAAGAGCTTTGAATTTGCAATGCAATATAGTACAGTAGGGCCTCGGTAATCCGGACTCCCGCTTGTTCGGTGGTCGCTGTAATCCGGCCGGTCAATGGGGGTCTCCGGGGAGGCGGGCGGGTGTAGGCGCGGGCTGGCATGAGCCAATTCGTCGTCAGTCTTTTGTTTATCGCCTTTCGTGTAGTACGTATAGTGTTAATTTAGCGCGCTCGCTAACATCATGGCGCCGCCACGTAAACATTCAACATTAACATTAAAAGACAAATTGCGGATTATAGAAATGTTAGATAAAAGTGACAGCTACCCTGTCATTGCTGGGAAGTTTGGCATAGGCAGGTCAACTGTAGGCGACATAAAGAAGAACAAAGACAAAATCTAAGATTAAACATGTGTTTTATTACCATTAAATGTGGCATACTATAATCCGCTTCGATAATTCGGAAAGGGTCTTGTTTTTGCCTCTCCGGATTAACGAGGCCCTACTGTATATCTAATATCGTTCCATAGAGATGAAATATTCTTTGAAATAGAAATTAGGGTTAATGTTTTGATAAAAATTGGGATGCAGTGAAAGGTAGTAATGAACTAAAAAGCAGAAACGAAAACTTTCTTCAACCGTCGACAATATGTGTAAAAGCTTGGAGCGAACATTTCAAAGCTGCGCATTCCAAGCTTTTATGTATAGTCACATATTGGTGAATCGGGGAAAAATTTTACTTTCTACTGTTCATTAAATAAAGGCTTGGTTTAAAAAACAAATTTTTGAAATTTATTTTGGTATTGAAATTTAAACCCAAACTAGTATACACCCATTTTATATATATTATAGTTGTTGGGCCCATTAATTATTTTGTCTTTTATTAGTCGCATTTCTAGTCTAAATAATTACTACTCCTAATAATTGGCTATAAGAAATAAACATGGTCTGGAGTGAATATCATATAGGAAAAGATTCTTTTTATGACTCGCATCTAAACAAGCAACTGCACTAACGGTTTCATAAGTAGCATTCTTTTTTCGATGATTAGTGAAGACTCCATAAATTTATCGACAAAATGTTTAGAACAACTGTTGTTTTTATAACGAGCAAATTTTAATCCAAACTATTTTTCGAAAATGAGATAAATTCGTTACAAATCGACCGAAAAATTTGATAAATGTATGAAGCACATAGTGCAGTATACCGTGTGTTCATTTGAAAAGTTACCACCTAAATATCTTTTAAAATATACATTTTAGAAAAAAATGTTTAAAATAAAAATTGTTCCATGTATCCATTTCCGCGTGGTATATTTTATCTTTTAAACGGTGTAAAATAGGCAAAATCTTTCAATACAAAAGTGTTTACCTCATAAAAACCAAACAACTTTTGTTTAAAACTTTTTTGTATGCATCCAATATTTCTAGCGTTAATACAAAAGGAGTTTCTTTTTTATCGACGGAAGAAGGAGGTACTCAATTCAACGTGTATATATATATATTTTATATAATGAATGATCACGCATAACTTTTTACAGAGTAGTCCGATTTTGATAATTCTTTTTTTGTTGGATAGGGTATACTTCAAAGTTAAGCCCATATAAATTTGAAAAAATTTCAAATTTTAGCCACAAAAAAATAAAATATAAGACTTCCCAGCGCTTCCACTAAAGAAAAATATCATATACATGTTCTGTGTGTAAACACTATTTGAAAGCATTCAATATCCTTGCGCAATTTGAATGTTTTTTTAACCGACGAAAAAAACCAAAAAGGTTCTCAAGTCAACTCCTATATTTTTTTAATGTATGAACACGCATAGCTTATTACAAAGTTGTCCGATTTCGATAATTCTTTTTTTATTGGATAGGGTAAACTTCGAAATTGGTACCATATAAATTTGAACAAAAATTTCGCTCTTAATTGTAGAAAAATAGGGAATGGTTGATTGTTCAGAGAACAAAAATATAATTATTGTTTGTTTCCTGCTTTTAACTGAAAAAATTTTGATTGAAACATTTTTTTCTAATTTGCATACTTAAAAAAATATTTAGGTGGTAACTTTTGAAATGAACATACGGTATAATAGTATTGCTTAAAAATACAATTCGAGACGATTTCATTAAAATATATAAACAAGGGCATTTAAATGACCTTACAATTACTTATAAATACCAATACATTGAAATATATATATTTTAGAATAAAAATTCTTCGTACTCAATAAAAATCTATATGAGTTTGGGATAGATAATAAAAACACAGTATTTTCAACATGGTAAAAAGTCGCAAACCAATATATTATCGTTAACTATACAGTACAATAACTAACTCATTATGAAATTCTAAAAAAATAAATTATACTAACATCTAGCCGAAAACAATACTTAAAATTATATATATATATATATATATATATATATATATATATATATATATATATATATATATATATATATATTGTATATATATATATATATTGTATATATATATATATATTGTATATATATATATATATATATATATATATATATGTGTATATATATATATATATATATATATATATATATATATATATATATATTTCTTTCAAAAGTATTATAAATCGTGAATCATTAGACAGATTTGAAAGAAATAAATTCCAATAAATTTAAAAATAACGTTCATTTTTGTTTTGCGTATTCTTATCCACCAAAAAAAGTTAAAATTCAAGTTGTATATTATGGTATGAGCGGCATTTATAACAACAACAAAAAAACAACCAAATTTTTATTTCATTCGCAAAGAAGGTCGAATATTTTTAGTTTTGTATAAGAAATAAAATGTTTGTTTAAAAATAACTGACCTCTATATAACTGGACAGAGTATGCTTATGGCTCTAAACGTGAAATAACGGCTCAACTAGCTAAGGTACTAAAACTTTATATGTGTAGTGGAAATGCTTACATGTCTATGGAAATTCACACGTACGAACTTATTGAAAGGGTTTGTTGGCCTTCTGCCAGCGTTTACGTCACATTCAGGTCTACTGCTCTCTTCAATTGGTAATTTGAAGTATTTAACAATCGAATCGGAACTTTCGACAGGTTAAGAGATCTATAACTTTGGAACAGTCAGAAAACGGCTATGAAGAGATCATATCAAACTTTTATATTTATATTTTGGGTTTTTTGTTAACTAAAAGAATAATTTATCATGTTTGAAACAAAATTTCAAAATCACACCTTTTACACCACAAAACTGTCAATAACAATTTCAATGACCTAAACTTTCCAATAAAAAATAATTCAAAATAATTACAAATTGATATTGTTTACATTTTTCATTCTGTATATAAATATTTAAAAATAGTTCAGTTGACAAACTCAAAATGTTGAGTAATATAGTTCGTATGTGTAAGTACTTGATTAGACCAGGAGGTTGTAGCACATATAGAAAATAATGCGTGATTTTTTAAACTTAACTCATTTTTCTTCACTTCATTTGAAGCGAGATATTCGACATGAACGGTATACGTAAAAGGTAGTAATGCCACGAGAAGAGAGTAGCATGTCTCATGTATTGTATTGTCTTGTAAAATTTACAAGACAATATTTGTCCTGTAACAAGTTCTTAATACTGTATTTTATACTTTTTTTACTCTCGAGTGAGTTACCTTAAAGAGTTTTTTGAAAAAAAATAATTACTTGGAAATTTTCGTTACCTATTGCGCCAATATCTACTATTCTATATATATATGTATATATATTTATATATATATATATATATATATATATATATATATATATATATATATATATATATACACTAGTAGTTTTAATTCAGGATATTCGATCACTAATATAAATTAAGAATATGGTGTAACAAACTCTGGAATATATATATATATATATATATACAGACAGTGACGTACACTGTCTGTGTACAGTGTGCCATGATGTGGACTGCTTTGTTCCACCGAAACTGAACTCTACAAATGTCTGTGAATTTGGGTGTAACAGAGTGCACCGTATATCATGGTGCGCTGCATATGGACAGTGATAGAGGCACTACACAATGTTCCTTTGAATCTATTTTCATAGACGTAGTGTAGTAAATAATATTTAACATTGATTCTCTATTAACAATGCTTTCCAACAAGTACGGTATATATATATATATATATATATATATATATATATATATATATATATATATATATATATATATATATATACCGTACTTGTTGGAAAGTATTGCTATATATATATATATATATGAGCTTAAAATAATTAATTTAACGTGTACAATACACTACTGAAGTTTAGTGCGCTCTTCCGGAACTCCCTGTATATACATAAATTATTTATATATTGTATTTAGAAAATGAATTACGTAACATATTAAAATTTCAAATGTAAATTTTAGTGAAAAAAAAATATACAACAAATGAATGACACTAAACGAAATAAATAAAAACATAAGAATTCACTGTAAAAATATTTTATTTTTAAATACTTCATATTATTATTATAATAAAGTCAATTTACATATATTGAAATAAATAAAGAGACACCACACATATCATCGTATTAAAATAGTCAGAGTATGTACCATTTATATTATGTCTACTAGTAGTTTCAATTCAGGATATTCGATCACTAATATAAATTAAAAATATGGTGTAAAAAAAAACTCTGGAAAATAATGTTTGTTTACACATATGGTCAACTTTCGTACCAAACATTTTTTTAAAAATACGACAGTTCGGAACAAATCAAATTTTGATAAAAAAAAAGTTATTTTTGCAGCCATTTTACTATACACAGACGTACAATAGACGTTCGTAAATTATAGGCAAGATGGTGGCCATAATTTTTATTATTAAAGTCATAAATCGAGTGAAAATTTTGTGGCAACAGAGTAATAAACCATTAAGGCGTATTGTTGGTTTTTTGATTTATTTCTTTGTAGTAATAAAATTACTATCTGATTACTATTTAAGTTCAAACTTAAGAATTTAAAATTACGCCTTTTATTATTATCTTGGTAATAAAAATTCTGGCCTCTTATCTTGTACAGAATTTGTGGGATATGAGTGTACGTATGTATGTTTATGTAATCTGCTATAATTACAGATGTTTGAGCTGAAATTGTGACAAAACTATTCAGTTCATTATAAAGTTCTAAACACAAACAAAGGTTGTATGTTCATTTTTGGTATTTAAACTTTTCTTCAGAATCTTACGGTTTTCCATTCACAAACTGGAATTATGCTTTTAGTTTTGAATAAGTGAATAAAATTCAACTTGTTATCTCTTATAGTTTTCTTGCTGATGAACCGGATATGCGATAATGGATTCAATAGAACATTTGATAAATGCCTCTATCAAAATTTATAAACCTTACGTATATTAATATGCCCTTGAACCTAATATGCCAAGAACGGCAAAATATAGTAATCGAAAATGCAAGGTTTAACTTTTGGTCAAAACTGTAGAGCAGACACTTTTGAGAACATTCCAGAAAACCAGTAGAGACAACGCGGACAAAATCATCAATTTTTTAGATCCTTCGATGGAATAAAACTTAATTATAAAATTTGAAGGTTCTAGAAAGGCTAAAATTGGTATTTTAGACCATAGGTGGGCAGACCTTGACTGTACTGAGCTCTGAGTGAGAGGTAGGAAGAGAGATAGAGTAAATATAGGGTATCCCTACCAATTATTATTGTTTTCTTTTTTTAATTAAAACATTTTCTGAAAAAAATATAATAATACCAACTATTTTTTATGGTCACTATTATTCAAAGTATACAATACATACAATACATTGAATACATACTCTGGAATTTTGGGCTGGTGATTTACCGCTTGCAAATCTTTTGATGATTTAGCTTTAGTTTAGACTTTAGAATTAGATTTTAGGAAATTCCGAATAACTTGCCTAAACTATTCATATCGGAGAACTAATAAACAATTATTTACTTGATTTAATTATTTTTTCTTAGTAGGGGGTATAGTGTCATGGGAATTTGATGACACTGGATACAAAAAAGATGCCAATGATAAAGCTGGGTGGGGGGGAGAGTTGGTAATTTGTTACTAATTTTTAAATGGTTAAATTTTACATCAAGTGGGAATACATATAGTTGTTGTTGTTGTAATTATTGTTATTGCTATCATCATTATTGTTATTATTATTGTTATTATTATTATTATGTTTTTTGGTGTATCTCTCCATATTGTAAAATATATTTTTTAGACAATAAATATTTAATAAAACTAATTCTAGATTGATTGAATAAATTATTGGGCAATAATCGGTAGGCAATCTGTATTGAAACATCGGTCCGTCTTACTTCAAAACATACCTTTATTGCTTCTCACCCAGCTTATGGAGAGTCCGTTCGACTCCGGCGAGCCGTCTGCGCCCACCTCTGTTTTAGTCATCGATTTTGGAAATTGTACACACGTAGAGATCTTTTGATTTGTTTTGGAGTAATAAAACATAATTTTTGAATATAACCTAACAAATAAAACTGAAGAACTATCGAAATCACACGACAGTTAAAATATAATTCGAAGAAAAAATTAATATCCGAAAATATTTGTTGCATATATCATGGATGTCACTAAAGCAATTGTAAAAATAGATCAACAAATAATAACTACATTTATATATATATGCATATATAATTATTATCAATAGTTAAACTTTTAGGCGCCAAGATCTTCTTTCAGCAAGTCATGACAGCATAATGTCTAACTTCTTCACCACAAAATTTATAGATATTGTTGTGAACACCAGAGCTCAGCTCAAATGTTGATGATGATGCTTGACTATAAAGTAATACCTATCATACGCACAGTTACATATGTATAATATTATCTTCTTAAACCCAAACGCGATCGGACCGGACTTACCAATGTAGGCCGTCGCCTCGTCCGTTGTCCACGTGATTAATAATATAAAAAAATATATACAATTTTTAATATACACACTCATACTTAAAATATACAAGGTGGATCATAAAAAATAAAACTAATGACATATTACTCTGAAAATTTGTATTATTTTATAATTATTATTTTGGTTACGGAGATATGGAAGGTGGTGATCGAAATAGTGTTAATAAACTCTCTGATTATTATTTCCAAAATATCACGACTATTAGACAAATATCCATGTAAAGGTCATTGACTCGGTATAGTCTTGTTCAAAAACAAATTTGGATATTCTAATGGCGGCAGTACACTCTCGGCGAGACATTCGTAAGGCAAGAAGCAGCGAGTGGAGCTGTGCACACTCTCGTCGTGTCCACCGAAAGTGTTCTGTCGGCAACACATTTCTCGTTTAGGCAATAGATGAGATAGTTGTAGACGTTGCAGATTGGTTAAAATCCATGTTATGTCGGGAGCGTAGACAAGAGTGTACTCAGCTCGCTCGCACTCGCTGCTCGCTTTCTTTGACTTGTGGTAAAAAAACCGACTCGAAATGGAGTGATCCCGAGACAAGGCGAGTCGACACGAGATAGACTGAGCGATGCGAGTACACTCTTGTACTCGTTACGTCTCGATATGCCTCGCCGGGAGTGCATTGCCGGCTTAAAAGTTATATCGTTATGTTCATTTAGCAACGTAGTATTCAATTGTATGCTATAGATGTCATATAATCCCAGAATACCTTGCGGAGCAACTAAGTGAGTAGATAAAGTAAAGTAAACTCAAGCTTCATACTCCATCAACAGTAACAAAATCAGAACAATGGCTTCATTCTATCGTTTTCCTTTTTTTCATTATATTATTTTGTTATAAATATGAATATAACGAATGGAAACAAAAATAATAATAACAAGAACAAATATAACAATAAAAACAAACAAATTAAAAAATTAATTTAAAAAAAAACAAACAATTGCAATGATGGATCATAAAAATGAAAGCAGTAAACAACAACTCACATTCGCAATACGAATGAACTGAGACTTGTATTAATCAAATTTAAAGGTCAAGTTATGAAACGAAATCATATTGCACCATATGCTATGATCACGCAATACAATATACTCCAAATAATTTTTCTTTAAGGGAATACAGATCCTAATTATTGTGGAAATTTGTGGATATATTTTGAGCAATGATATTTATCTACTATGCAAAATTTCACCGATAATTACACAATTTTTTACCGAAATTTCACTAAATATGTTGACTAGACTCTCTTTTTTGATGGATCATTCGGTATATTTCAGTTTGAGTTAGACAAAGATGAATAATAACGTTTGGTAGTGTATTAAGATTACTACATCTTTTTTAAACATTTATTAATTTTCTTTATTTATGTCTCTTTTATATGATTTTGAAATACGTTATTTATTTTTTTTAACGAAACTATTTTAAACACTTGATTAGTAACTAATCTTTTTTTGACTGGTCACAAAATTATTTAACGGATTTTTTTTTTCTATCAAATCTTTCTAAACTTGTTTGTAGTAAAAAATAATTTCATTTTCCCTTACATAAATCATTGTTTGTTTTTATGAAGAATCATAGTACACTCAAATTCATTATATTTGAAATAAAAAGTGACATTCTAAGCATACATATTACTGAATATTTAACCAGCCAAGTAGCTGCGCTTGTTAAGGCGTTGTTTCTACTTGGAACTGGGAGGTTATGGGTTCGAATCGCGACACCGGAAGTTTGTCAATTAAAAAAAAAATTAATTGACACCGGCGGTTGATTGACTAAACTGTCGGCGTATGGACAAGAAAAATTAATCGAATATGCTTGTGAAGGTTTTCTGCAGTTTCCCTTCCTATCAAAGTCGGCTGCAGCCGCACACCTACCAATTCCTTCTCTGTTTATTAGACATCTTTGCATTTTCAACTACATTCTGACCAAGTTACCACCGTAATTGTTATTGTTTGTTACCTTGGTAACTATCAACAAAGTTATTCTGACATTCATTCTACGAATTGATTTTAATAAAGATAATTTATATCTTTCTTCGTTGTCTTTATTAAATGTATGATTACTAATTATTCCATCGATATTTATCTATCATCTTACATTTTTGGCTCTCCGGCGGGGAATCGATATTGCGACATCTCGAGTCGCGACTAGTTCGAGAGACTCTTGAATACACTTGCGATACATTTTCCAGTGATCACGGTGTCTAAAGTCTATCCACTCGTTGATCATGCTGTTTTTGGTATTCCTAAAATAGGTTCTGGATATGTCAAAGGTATTCCGACTCCGAGGCGCTGGAGAGATGATATACACTTGTATGCAGGCTGTTACAGTGAGCCTCGGAGAAAAGGAAATGGATATCAATGGAGCGGGGGCGGGAAGAGGTGACTTTTCCCAACAATTGGGATGAATCGGGCATTATTGTTATCATCACAACTACACATATTAAATTGAGGGGTAAAAAAGATTACAAATTGTTACAATAATTAACCGTACAAATTATATTCTCATAGGTATATATGTGGTAAAATCTTTAACGCACAAATATATTATCAACAGTCACCACAGACAAAATTTATGTGGTTTTTATTGAATGTCATTCGTGGTGGTGTGTGTCTTCTGTCCTTCTTCTATAGTACATTTCACTTCTGCCAAAAAATGAAAGATCTCACAAACAAAATATTTAGCATAGTTTTTGAATTAAAATAAAAACAAAAACCAAACAATTCAAGCGTGTACAAAGCGAGATATCATTACGCCGAGTTGTAATACTTTTTTATACGTGTGGGTTGACATAACAACAGACGGACAGACGGACAACCGGACGGACGATAGAACGACATGTTCAAATAAACAACAACATCACATAGCAATAGCGTATAATATTTTTATTCAACTAAATAAGACCCATCTAGCTCTTGTGTATTTATCCATTTATTTTATTATCTACGAATTAATATACATTTTTTTAAACAAATATTATATTTTAACATTATTAAAGTCGTTCCTTAATTATTTATAAACTCACTAAATATGTCATGTTTTTAATATAATTTACTTGATATAATTTTTTAAAACTATTTTTTTTATAGAAGGTTGTTTGTGGAGTTGAATTGTAGATAATTCACTGGGTACAGACATAATATACAGTCTATTTTCAAAAGCATTTCTAATCCTTACATAGTATAAATAAAGTCCCCCAGTCGTGTCTGTCTGTTCGCGATAAACTCAAAAACTACTGCACCGATTTTCATGCTGTTTTCACCAATGGATAGAGTGGTTCACGAGGAATGTTTTAGTATATAATTTGTCAAGTTTTTGTATACATTGGTCCTTACATATTATAAAAATGATATATGAGGAAGGCATAGTTGCATAACTTATTGATGTATAGGTGTAAATTCAGTCCTTGACGGGAAAAAATATTATGTCACTTGGTTATAAGGGCGTTACAAAATTATTGCGGGCGAAGCCGTGACGGGTAATGCTAGTAGTAAATAAATAAATAAAATATATACTATAAAACCATACATACATGCAAACACATACTTACAAACACCTGACTGCTTGTGATATGATGTAAATTGATGTTTGTTTGATGCCATTTAAGAGTGGGGATTTAGTGATGCCCACTTAATTTATAATATTATTATTCATTACGTATGCACACACACACTACAGACTACAGAGTACCCCACTATTTCTTTATGAAGCATTGTGTAATTATTATAAAATAATATACAATATTTAACATTGATTCTCTATTAGCAAAGCTGCCCAAAAGAGACGGTATAAGTTTTAAAATTAATGAATGGATAGAAGCTGAATTTTTGCATAAACCTTTCGTTTAGACTGACATCTTGCGAGTTAAAATATTACCCGACTGTCCCAGAAGGAGGGTAATGTTTTTTGAGTGTATGTATGTTTTTGGCACGCTCTGTGGCCTAAACGGCTTGATGGATTTTAACATATGAGCTGTCGTTAGATTAGTCTGGATTGCGGAAGTAAAAGTTGGCGTGTATTTATCAGCATTAATTGGAGAAAACTATAATGAAGAGAAGACCCAGAGAAGGTAAATCATCCTTACCATTCCAGAAAAACTATCAGAAGTTCAAAATTTCCAGCCGTTTCAAAGTTATGGCCTTTTCCTTACCTTTTCAAAGTTATAGCCGGTCAAGAACTCTAATCTAGAGCACGGAAGTGCATAAGGCCAAGTTTAACGAGTTTTTGGCCTTCGTGCTTACAGTGCTATTACAGTGCTATAGTTTATTATAAATTTCATAATAGATTTGTTCCTTATTCATTCGGTTTTTGGGAAAATTTTTCGAATAAAATTTATTGGTATATTTATATTGAATCATTTTAAACTGAAGCATTTTTTCGAAAAGCCGTTTAAACAGGGCACAACACAAATCAATTATAAAATTTTGAAAAATGAGCGCTACTTTTGTGGCCATGTGGTGTACAAAAACAAACCTGCTATAAATAATTTGATATATGATTATTTAAAAAATATATGACATTATAAGAATGTTATCTAAGGTTTACTTAATAAGAATTAATATGTGTAGATCTGCTTTCTTTAATTTGATTTAGATTTATCGAAAATTTCTAATTTATAGTTCCGTCTTTATCAAACACAGCAGCACATTTAATAAAAATATTAATCGTTATAAATTTTTAATTTGACAAGTAATCATTCTTCACAATTCAAAAACATTTTCGACATAATAGTGGAACTGTAAAAGTGTACCATTTCTCAGGCATCAGTAGTCCAACAAATTGATGTATTATCTCAAAATCTTTCACCGTTTAACAAATTGTGCGTAGCAAAAATTTGCAAAATATTACAATAAAAATTCATTGACATCAAATTTGTTAACATAATAATAGTACAAGAGCCCACGTCCAAGATTTTTGTCTCATCACATCAAGGATGAAACCATATAGAATCAATAGTTTAGATGACTCTGAGCCCAAAAATTCAATTTTCATTTTGCGTCTTGTGTCTGACCTGAGCGCATTTTCAGAAATGTCATAAAATTTAGCAACTTGTATCATAGCAAAACGTCTGATTTACGGAATGTAGTCAGTTTTAAAAAAATGAGACAAAAAAAATTTCATAGCACTGCGTCTGAAAATCATTTTTATATGTTAGTTAATTGATGCGAAATAACCAATTTTCAGACAAAAATCTAATTGCCGGACATTTTGAGATCATTTCAAAAATTTTAATAAAATTTTACCGGTCGGTATTATCGCAAAACGCCTGAAAACTATTCGACATGATAAAATGAGTTGCCCAGATTTATAATAAACCGATATCAGACAAATTGAGTGTTGCACGGGCCCTATCAGACAATTTTTCGATATTAAAAAAAACATCGTATTTATACGTATTATAAAGTCTCCGCAATAAGTTGCACCCTTCAAATTCTTCGATGCTGATTAAAAAAAAGTTACCGTAAAATTAAAAAAAAGTCCCGTCGAACTGAAGTTGAAGAACGACTTTTACAAAATTTTACAAAATAAAACAGGGATGAATTTATGAAATGTTTTTATCGTTTTTAACATTGTAGGCAAGATTGAAAATGTCTGAAAACCATATTTTAGTAATGTCGGTAGCAATACAAAAGATTGGAAACAAATTTGAAGTTAATTGCTATGATACGAGTCGGCTAATTTTTATGACATTTTTGAAAATGCGCTCAGGTCAAACGCAAGACACAAAATGTCTGAAAACAGTACTATAATCCTTTCGTTGTGAATATATGTTTACTAACTAAAGACTTTTTTTTTACGCTAGAGGTTATTGACATTATTCTTCTTACTATTTAAAATAATTTTTTTGAAATGAAACTAAATTGTTCGTATCTAGATTTTTATCTAAAATTTTGTTTAAAAACTATGTGAAAAAATTGTGTGACAAATTTTCAACGAATTCCACAACATATGTTCCAAAAACAAAACAAAAAATACTACCAAATATAAAATATAATTATTTTAATGAAAATTTAATGGTTGTGAAATAATTAGGAATACGTACCATAAATCCACAAACGCGTAACTTTATATCACAATTATTTCAATAAGAAATTGAGTAAGAAAATGTTGCTATAGACACTGAAAAGCCTGAATATCAAGTAGTTTTGATATGAAAACGACACCAACTTCAAAATAGTTTTAATATCATTCCATGTAATCGGCACATATTTTCACAACAATTGGTTCTTAAAACAAAATAAAATCAACTTTCTAATATGAATGAAATAGAACTAAGGATGAATCAACTTTCTTCCCCACTTCCCCTTATCTACATGATCTGTAATTGAAGATATTTTCTTTGCGCAACGAATCTGACTATCGATGATACTGTGGAATTTCTAATATCTCGACACGGAATTTGGAATCGCCTTTAATTTCCTGACGTATATATGCCCATCATATATGTTGTTTGATTGGAAATCAAATCATCTACGCATATTGAATTTTTTTTGCTTAACTGATAGCCTAAATAATCGCATTATCTTCCTTTTTCCTTACCATCCATTATCATACCGCAAAGTTTGTTTGACTCTTTCAAGAGTCGCTTATTTCCTTGTGATGCAATTCAGACTGTGATTGAATAATGAACAACACAACCTTCAAAATAAAGAATCATTGGGTATTCTATTTTCATGTTTAATCGATATTTTTCTACCAAAAAACATAAAAATAGAATATAAGAAATCACTGTTCCATGAATTTAGAGTGTGTGTTTTTAAATTACGTATGTATATTTTATTAAGCATATCTTTTGTCAATATAAATGTTTTCAATTAACTGATGAAGATAGTATCATCGTCACGCAACGTGCAAGAGACGCACAAGCAATATGCAACGTGTTGGTTGGTGCCCAAAAAACATAAAATCCACAATTAGGCGTATATATATATATATATATATATATATATATATATATATATATATGTGAGATTTTAATTTTAATTAAAATATATTTTTGTTAACTTTTATTGTTTAAACAAATAATTAATCAGAAAATAACACCATTAATAAATACCTACTACACATACCTTCGCATGTTGCCTATAATAACTATTGTTATCGCATGAAGGGTTTACTTACCAATATTTTTTTCTGTTTTGTTTTTTTATAATCAACGCTATGTTTAATGGTATTTTTATTCATAAGTATTCTAATTAAATGAGTATGAACCAGTAATAAGAAATATAAAACTTAACCCAGTTATTTATTTAAATTCCTTGTATATATTGAGTTCTTTATCAGTACGTATACTATTTATTTGAGTACTATTCGGAAAACCTGCTAAGCGTTACACCTCTGGTGATCATTATTTCAAAACAAAGAAATAATTTTATATGACATATATGTCATGTATTCAGTTCTGTAAGCCTTTTTTAAAGACAATTTTATAATTTAATTATGTCTCGATCTTGTCCAGTGCCTTTGTATTCATCCAATTATATAGAAGAAACCCAGAAATTTCGTTTCATTATTTTCCAAAGCTAGGTATAGAAACCATATTAATTGATAATAACCAGTCCAAGTAGCCGAGCGGTCTAAGGCGTTATGTCTGCGCAGTATGCATACTTGAAAACTGGGAGGTTGTGGGTTCGAATCCCGACATCGGCAGTTTGTCAATTTTTAAGAAACAAAAAGGGGCCGTTAATTGACTAAACTGTCGGCGTATGGACAAGAACATAGCAACCGGCTATGCTTGTGAAGGTTTTCTGCAGTTTCCTTCACGAACTCCAGATGGATATCGGCATAGTTCCTAGTCTATACACAAAAATTCCTTTCACTCCACTCACACCCTCACATCCTTAGGCATCACAATGGACCTTATGGTCGAAGTGTAGCCCGTCCAGGGCAGCCTCTACAGTCAATCTATCTAATTGATAATAAGTTGTGAGCTGTAAATTTATAAAAAAATAGGCACAAAGAATGGAAATTGAAATTGTAAATGGATAAACCCATTTGCAAACATATGAAAGTAATATTTACTAAATTATTAATATTTACTAACTTCAAATGTCGAATATATATACAGTTGAAATTGAATACTTTTGGCCACAAAACTAACCAAATAATTGAAACTATCAAGTATACAAGTTTACTTAAATCGTTACAAAATAATAAAATACTTTTAAAAAAACTTAAAGGCATCTATACTATATATTTATAAGCAAGCATTGGCTCTAGATTTAGTTTGTTTATTGGTCACTCGGTGCTACTATTTTAAAAGGTTTCGCGTATAATGAATGCATTCTTTTAAGGAATTTGGATTAACTATATATATTTAGCCATTAGATCCGTACTCAATCTGACTTTCTCCCAAGCAAAATTCTTGAAAATCCTAAACAATTCTCTAAATAAAAATAATATTATTTTATAAAACAAACAATTAGAGTATTATTTTTCAATTGATCCTGTCGCTATATTTCAAGTATATAAAAGACATGCTTGTACCATTGATTTTTAAACGGGAATTTATCTAATTTGAATATAATAAAAATAATCTATTGAGAAATAAATCAGTGATTGAAAAATGACATTGATGAACTGTTAGAAAAAACAAATTTTATTTTATTTTTATACTTTTTAAGTAAAATTCCAAGTTTTTTGATAATAAAATGCACACACATACATATCTATATAGTTATTATTTATTTCATTTCAAAATACTTTGTACTTTTTATTTGTCTTAAAAATTATATTATTGTACCAATTGACGTCAATGATATTATAATGAGATTGGAAGCGAATAGAGAATGTTACTTATTTTTTGTGTGTTATTTTTCTATATTATACTATTGCTACCGTTTGTCAGAATCTAAAACGTATATCAAACTACGATGCTAATATTACTCATTATGACTTCGCTCGCGAAAATAGAGTAAATAAAGTCCTTGTTGGTGTAGAAGACAGGCGCGGATCCAGCCCTCAAAAAAGGTTGTGGTCACAGCCACCCGAAAATCGGCCAATGGCGAGTCACCCTGACACAAAAAAGGTTGTGGTCACAGCCACCTGAAAATCGGCCAATATATGACACCCTGACCAAGGTTTTGTATAGTGTATACTTCCACGTGAGCAAAGCCGTGGGGCTAACACTAGTAAATTAATAAACCTGTAAAATGTTAGTTTGTTCGCTCACGAAAATTACAAAAGTAAATGTGTGTTTGTTTGCACATCACAGTGTCACATTTAGACTGAAACTGACTGACAATAACAAAAAACTTTAGAAAGTAAACTTTTTTTTTAATTTAAAGGTTACCTATGTTTACAAACAGTACAAAATACTAACGTCAGCGCCAAGTCACGCCATCAAAAAGGAAGGCGGCTCGGAAGTATTGGCGGCAATGTATATGTGCATACACATATACTCATCATCAATATACATAACGAACGCTTCCTTTTAAATTAGTTGAAGACTATGTACTATTAAATTGGTAGATGACTATGCGCACCCAGCTAGTCATCTCTTTTCTCCAATACAAAAGAAAGTATTTATATGTTAAAAAGAAATAGATAATATGTTGTCAAAAATGTGACATAACGTGTCAGCATATCGTCTATGATGACTAAATACTTCGCTGCGTTCCGAATCACGCACAATTCATTGTTTTTTTAAATTTTATTAAGGCATTGGATATAATATCATCAGGCTATCGACATCAATAGACCGTGAAAGTTTAAAGTCACAAGTCTATTAGGGTTGTGAGCATGTCCATCGTGCCCACAACGGTGGATCTGCGCTTGGTAGAAGACAAGGTTCAAAGTAATCCTAATACCTATTCTAAAAAATATTAAATAAAATACAATTTATAGAATTGAAACCAAACGTTTATTTTGCCTGATAAATAATAATCAATCAATAGCTTGTTGCTAGTTACCATAGTAACAAAGGGAATATATAATGTGTTCGAAAAGGTTTCTAAATATCAAAGTAAATTGAGACTTAGTAGCGAGTACACTACAACCTTATAACTGAATAACATAATATTTCTCCCCGTCAAGGACTTATCTTTATAAAATTTATAGGGCATATATCAATTTTCGTATCTCTAATTTTAAAATAATGAACTTCCATACAAACGCTCATCTCGTGTTTCACCTTCTTTTCCAAAAATTCGGAAACACTTATAGTAGTTCGAAAAAAAAACTGAAACTCTGACTCCCTATTTTACCCTGTTAAGGGTTGATTTTCTTTGTTTATTATTAATAGCCGAACAATCAATTTTCGTGTTTCTAACTTATAAATAGATACAGTTTAGTCCCAGTTTTTTTAAATGTATAAATTTCAAGTTATATAATGATTTATAGTTTATAGATTCTATAGAATTGCCAACAAAATTTTGGAAATAAATAATCTTACTATATAAAAATGAATGTTTGTCTGTTTGCTTGTAACGTATGCGTTCCTATACCATTCATCCATCCAATTGCAATGAAACTTTGGTAAATTGTACCCACGAAGGTTATTGACATATAAATCTATATATAGTAGGAGGAGATAAAATGGGGTAGGGGGTAGATTGAAAACCACGCGACGAAGTAGGGGGGAACTAGTTTGTCAATAAATTTAAAATATAAAAATATTGACGTTTCGAATTTGTTTAAATTTAGAAAAAAATAATTCTCCTATTTCACCGTCAGATTAACTAATAAAAATGTAATAAAAATTTACAATTTCTGAAGAAATAATTTTTGCTGAAATTCCCAGTCACTGAATAGTATTTGTAGAAAGCTTTGCTTCAAATTTTACAGTTTTACAAATACGGACCTAGAGATAATATATGAATAATATCTTATATATTTCATATACATTATATGATAATAAAAATATTTTTGAGGTACTTAACTGCATAGTTTAAATCAGAGGTGGGCGCAGACAGCTCGTCTGAGCCTTACGGGCTCTCCATAAGCTGGGTGAGAGTAAAGAAGGTATGTTTTGAAGCAAGACGGAACGATGTTTCAATACAGGTTGTCCTACCGATTATTGTCCAATAATTATATAGTATAGTCTCTATAGTATAGTCAATATTTTATTTTTTTTGAAAAACAAATTTTGCGAAAAATAATTTCCACTACTACAAATAGTACTTTTCACTTTTTCAATTCAAAGTAGACTAACTCGAAGAACTCAAATTCCCACTTTATGTAAAATTTAACTTAATTCATCAAATTCCCATGACACTATACTGAGCATACTCCATACGAAGAAAAAATAATTAAATCAGGTAAATAATTCTTTATTAGTTCTCGGATATGAATAGTAAAATATTTAGACAAATTATTTGGAATTTCCAAAACTATAATTCTATTTAAATTATCCTTTGCAAAAATTTCCCTCTTTTATTACAATGGTCCAGCGGTAAACTTAAAGGTTCAAAAGATTTATATATATTTTTTATATATATATATATATATTTATATATATATATATTTTTATTTTATTCATACACAAATATGATATATACTAAAAAGGTACATTTTATGACCCAAATTACCAGCCCAAAATTCCAGAGTATGTATTGAATGATTGTATGTATTATTTACTTTGTATAATAGTGACCATAAAAAAGATTTGGTATTATTATATTTTTTTCAGAAAATTTTATAATTAAAAAAAGAAAATATTAATAATTGGTAGGTTACCCTGTATTAACTCTATCTCTCTTCCCTACCTCTCACTCAGAGCTTGGCGGAGTCAACTCTTGCCCACCTCTGGTTTAAATGCCACTGAAGTAAAACCATCGTACATTTTATATTGTTATTATCATTATAGTTAAAATAGCATCATTAAAAACTCATAATGACTTCAAATATATCGTAACTCTATGCTTGATGTGTGTAATAAACGTTTCTGTCAAATCAACTACAATAAACTTAAAAAGTTTTACTTCAACTTAATAATTTAAATATATGAAAGGGTTTGGAATAGTAAAGGGTCCCATAGACGTACAGTTAGGGGCTATCTGTAAACCACGTAACGCATTTTCCGTCCTTAATCCTTCTCCCAAGCACTTAACACTATGCAGACCATTTAACACTGTTTAACGTAAATTTTTTAACGAATAAAGTTTTATAAACGCTCTACTACCTCATCCTCTTTCCAACCTTTTGATACTCACCAACGCGCTACTAGTGAGTTCAAGAAATATTTAACAATGAATCACATTTCGTCAGGATTTGAACCATGTCAGTTTTATTGTCTGTTTCTTTAGAATTTTTTCTTAGATATTATCAGTATGTTGATTGGGAAACTTTTTTTATTTCAGGGTTAATTACTTTTAGCAGAGAAAATCGACAGTGTGAATTCATTCTTTATCAATATACACTCCCGTTCAATAAAATTGAAACGACCTGAAATGTTAATTTTCTTACATTTCATAAAACTCCTCACTTTTGCAACTCCCTGTATAATTATTCATTTATAAACAAAGATAACTAGTATATATTTTAATTGTGAAAAAAGAAATGGAAGTATAGTAAACAACATTTACTACAAGAATAATCAAAATTGTGAGAGACAGATCTGTTCATTTTTATTGAACGGAAGTATACATAAATTTAGCTTTTTATACCCGGTATATAATATACACCCGGGAATACAAAGTTTAGTTTCGATTTTGTAACGGTTGAAAATTTTGATCGTTGAAAAAATTTTTGGTGTAAGTGTTCATAAAATGACCTAATTAGTCCGGTCTGTAAACATTTTCCTCAAAAACGAAAAAACGAGTTGGCGAGCTGAAATTTTTCTAGAGCTGAAAAGAAGGTCGTGAATGAGCAAAATCGTACCATCTCTGGCCAAATTGGGTAAAACAGTCCATCTTTGAAACCGTAAGAGATAGAACAAATATTTATAGACAAAAAATGTTCCTTTTTACAAACTTCTATTTAACTTGCAATGTATGTATGTATGTATGTATGTTCGGGTCAAATCTTGCAAGGTGAATTAGAACCACTTCCTCTTATCTTACGGATTTGAATTTTTACATGTTGATTCAGTTTCGTTGACAATGCATTTTTATGGTAAGCATGACAAGAATCGACAAGGGGAAAGGGGAGGAGGGTTTAGAGAGAGGGGGAAACACAAAATTTGGTATATTGAAAAATCTTAATATTGAAAAAATCGAAAAACACATAAGAAGTAAAGTTGTAGAAAATTAGCTTTACTACTCAAAGCTTGTTTTTTAAAGTGTTTTTTTTAATAGAAACTTATTTAAAAATTAACTGTTGTTTGAAACTTTTATTCATAAATTCCGTATATACAGGGTATGTAAGCAATAAACTCACTTAATTGTTATTTTTACTTGTTTTTTAAAGAAATGAACTTTTCTCATGACTTATTTATCAATTTGGAACCGATCCCAATCAATCCGGACAATTGAAATTCTTCTGTATATTTACGTATTTTATATTAATCTAATTAAAATCCCATGTTTTTACCTCTACTATACGTTAATGGCCGAGTAAAATAGACAAGTAAGAATAAAATTGATTAGAAAACCAATCAATACTAATAGTCATAGATATTTAAAAATTAATAAATAACAATTGAAAGCTAAAGTTAATGACTCTTTTTATCGTATTATGTGGTATACTTTTATAGTATATTACGTCCCTAGGCCAGAAAGTTGGATTTCCTGGCGTATGTGATGTGATGGCCGAGGCGAAGCCGAGGCAATTATATCACATACGTCAGGGCATCCAACTTTTTGGCCGTGGGTCGTATACTATTTTTCTTGCTCCATGTACGCCGAATGTACGCGCTTTCTGGCCGCATTTTACGAATAATTGCTATGTTATAAAAACAATTGCTATGGTAACGGCCAGAAAGTAAAAGCGCACTGCAGCTCGAGAAGGCCATGAAAATCGTTCATTCTGGCGTAAAATGCGGCCAGAAAGCGCGTACATTCGGCGGCTGGAGCAAGAAAAAAATATTCCATATATGTAAGGCTATCACTAGTGACTTTCCTCACATAATTTTATATTGAAGTAGGTCACAATTTCAAACAAAACACACACACAAAGGATAATTATTTAATTTTCAATAAAATCAATTTATTGATTTATTATTTCTTTTTTTTCTTTTAATAAGACAATTTAAAAAAAATATAAATGAGATTATATTTTAATCACTATTTAGTTAGGTTCGAATTAAGGACGTTGGGTCACTTCGTCAAAGATGGTGATGATGATTTTTTTTAACCAAGGAAATATTATTGATATTAAGTTTTTTAGCGAATTTCCTCCAAAGGAAATGCCTACCTATTAGATGTTAAAAATCACTATCGCTAAAATTTGTATATATATATATATATATAAATATATATATATTTATATATATATATATATATATATATACATATATATATATATATATATATATATATATATATCAACATATATATATTTAATTACTTTTTTTTAATGTCTGTGGACTCTCTAGCGGTCACAGTTTTATTCCGAATGGAATGAAGTTTGGTATTTGAGGCGCTTTTGGTATTCTAAAGGTCAAGTTCGTTAATGGGTAAAATCAGACGAGGAGGTTTAGAGGGGTTTAGAGGGAGGGGGAAACACAAAATTTGACTATCTCCCTTAATATTTGAAAAATCGAAAAATTTATCAGAAGTTAAGTTGTAGGTACTAAGTTTTACTGTAATTTTGTTTCTTATCATTTTTCTGTTACACTAACATTTACAGAAATATTTTCAATTAAAGATTGGAAGTTAAAATTCTAAATATCTCTGTTCACATTAGAGTATGAGAAAACTGATCAAGTAATGAGTTGTAGCAAACTTGATTTTCTATAACTTTACTCCTTATACATTTTTCGATTATTCTAATATTAAGAGAGATATTTAATATTTTGTGTTTGTTTGACACGAATACATGAAATATATTTTATTGTAAAAAATTTTGATTGTCGTTTCCATAGTAACTATAAACTATAATCGTTATACCGTTCTATTTTGGCTATTTATTAATTTGATTGTTGCAAATACTAAAGTCATATCAGATATTATATTTCATTTTAATCACACTAAAATTATGACCGCTAGAGAGTGATTTATGTATTCTAAGGAAATTCGCTAAGTTGACGCAGCTCCTGCGTAACGCCTTTTTTTGAAGTTGCATTTACTTTTAGGCAGGTGTTTGCAAAAAAAAATTATATGTGATCTTATGGAGAATATACAGTACTTAGTGATATGTCAGTAAACAAGACAAGCGGACAAGTGCGAGTCGGACTTGCGCACCGTAGGTTTTTAAAGTTTCCTTTAAATTTCTCAAAAACTATTCAGTTTGAACACTTAGAATTTTATTTTCCCTGTAAAATATACGATAAATACCAATTAGTCAGAATTATTTCAGATTTTTCGACTGACAAACTTCGCACCGGAGAGAGAATGGTAATTTTTTGTATATTTTTGGCTATAAATCAAAAACTTTATCACACAAAATTGTTTTCCTATTTCCTATTTCCTATTTTCTACTTTTTTTGTTTATTAATACTTTTGACGCCTTATACGACTATTACTATTTATTTATTGACTTTTTGGGCGATATCTCTTCGAATAATTGTTTAGACAATAAAATACTAATAACTTAACTTTTAAATCTACAAATTACCTACAACTTTCATCTAAGATTTTTTTGTCTAAAATTAATATTTTTAAAGTTATAACACGTATAATGTTGCACTACCAGGTGCAAGGTTAATAAAAACGAGGTATACATATAGTATAATGATGAAAATGCAATAAATATGTTAAAAAACATGAATTTAAAATCTTTCGAATGACCTTTTATTCGAAGCATTTTTTCAGAAACCAAACGAACTAAGACACAAATCAGTAATAAAATTTTGAAAATGAGCGCTATTTTTGTAGGGCCATAGTATCCACCCATCGTCCTTAAACAATACGATATGGAGATCATTCAAATATTGTAAAAACATGTAAAAATGATAAAAAAAACACGCACTTCAGAAAACAGTCTACTATATAGTTAAATTACCTTGTGATTACTGAAAATCAAACCCAAAAATTGTGTAATAACAATTGCGTAATAATCGATAAACAAATTTTAATTTAATTTTTTTTCACTAATATTTAGTTGAAAATTAATGAAAAAAGATTATATATTTTATATTAACATGCAATAATAAATTATAGAATTTAATTTAAAACGCTCGCGCACGTATTCCCTCCGACGCTTAGCTCTCTGTGCTAAATATAATCAAGTTAATAATAATTATTACTCATAAAACAATCTATAATACACAGCCCGTATTTTAAAATACACCCAATCTGCAAACAATGTATAGTGTTATGTATCTATCGCTGCCTATATGTAGTGCACAGGTGGGCAGGGTTTGACTGCACTCAGATCTGAGTGAGAGGTAGGAAGAGAGATAGAGTAAATACACAGTATCCTACCAATTATTATTATTTTCTTTTTTTAATTAAAACATTTTCTGAAAAAAATATAATAATACCAACTCTTTTTTATGGTCACTATTATTCAAAGTATACAATACATTGAATACATACTCTGGAATTTTGGGCTGGTAATTTGGGGCATAAATTTTTAATATATTTGGGTATTAATAAAATATAAATGTTATATAAATTATAAAATATGAATCTTTTGATCTTTTACATTTACCGCTTGACAATTGTAAACCGCTTGTAAATTTTTTTATGATTTAGCTTTAGTTTAGATTTTAGATTAGATTTTTGGAAATTCCGAATAATTTGCCTAGATTTTTCATATCGGAGAACTAATAAACAATTATTTACTTGATTTAATTATTTTTTCTTAGTAGGGGGTATAGTGGCATGGGAATTAGATGACACTGGATACAATAAAGATGCCAATGATAAAGCTGGGTGGGGGAGGGTGGTAATTTGTTACTAATTTCTAAATGGTTAAATTTTACATAAAGTGGAAATACATATAGTTGTTGTTGTTGTTTTTGTTGTTGTAATTATTGTTATTGCTATCATCATTATTGTTGTTATTATTATTATTATTGTTATTATTATTATTATGTTTTTTGGTGTATCACTCCATATTGTAAAAGATATTTCTTAAACAATAAATATTTTATAAAACTATTTCTAAATTGATTGAATAAAATATTGGGCAATAATTGGACAACCTGTATTGAAACATCGTATTGTATACCTTTTAACTATTATACTTATCACTCTCTAACAACAATCATTTATATATAGTTGCATCTTACTCGAGCATGTATACATCGTCGTTATTGTCCGTCGTGTGAGTGTATCTACAGTCTACGCGTCAGTATATGTAACAAAGACACCATATCATAGTCACTACATACAGACAGCGATATATACACTATACATTATTTCCAGATTGGGTGTATTTTAAAATACGGGCTGTATATCTCGTAACATAATTTTCATAGGTACCAAAAGTCTGTTTGTCTACTACTTACTTGCTGCCTGTCGGGTTGATTCACCGGGGTTAAGGGTATAAATATCAATTTATTTGTACTATAGTCAGAATGTTTCATTTCCAAACCTAAAATGGTACGTTCTATATCGTGGTACCCACTAGTGTCAATTTAAATTATAGTAATAACTTTTAGCATGGTCATAATTATAAACACGCGATTCTACTAGAAAAGGTGATATGTTAGACTTGAAACAAAATTGAAGGATTTTGATCAATGAATAAAATTAGGAGGGTTAATGATTTATAAAAATTAAAACATAAGATATACCATTCTGTCTAAAATTTCTTTTGTTTCAGAATAGATTCTATCATGGTGTCTCGTTTCTTTAAAAGTATAAAATTTTACGCAAAAGAGCGCCGATTTCTATCAGAATATGTACGGAATTTGTTGTATCTGTTAAACTGAGTTCAAAGTTGAACAGATAAAAGTTCCAGCCTTAAAATATTGAAATGTTGCCATAATTTACAATACCACGCAAGAAACCCTCCAATAAGAGGGAAGTGTGTTTGGTAAAATTGCAGTTTAGTGGCTGTTAAAAACTGTGCAAAAAAGTTATAATAAAAAAGTTATTAAAATAATAAAATATTATTTTGTATATTATGATATTATGGCCGATGTCTAACAGAGTTCTACAATCTTTCACTTCATCATTCATACCCCGAGTTGGCCGGGTGTGCGTATTTTTGGGCTCCCAAAAATACGATGTTCTATACATTTCAGATATTGTTGCAAAAACTATTGGAATTCAATAAGTTAACTATTCCAACCGAGTACTTTTGTCACAATATCTGAAATATATAGAGCGCCTTTTTATAAATTGCCAATTGATAATGTCGCTCTCCCTCCGGTTTTATTGATCCGGAGGCACAAATATACCCTTTTTTGTAACAATCTTTTTTAGCTCTGAAATTGGCAAGAGCCAACTAAAATTTTATTGCCTGTTTTTGTTCAAGCTAATACATGCCTCATTTTTTTTCGCGTTAGTTACGGAGGTGTAGATATGTACATATCTATCCTAAACCGAAACAGAATAATTTATACATAAAAAATGTTCCTTTTTTAAGAATAATCAACATTTGTTTGAAACATTTTTTCATAAACTAAATACTATTGTCGAAATTTTAGCTCAAACATCTATAAAAACTCTTGCATGCAAAAGTGTACATGCATATGACATCTTTATACACTACTTTGCATTTTTATCTGTGCGTGTGTAAAAAATAAAATAAACAGTTCATGTTTTGGTAATGAACTCAGTTTATAAAGAGCATTTAAGCAATTAAATACCTTGTCGTTATTTTTACTGTTTTTTTTTGTCCATTAAATTCTTAAGAAAAATGAATTTACCTTAAATAAGTCTCTATTAAAAAAAACATTTTTAAAAACAAACTTTTTATAGTAAAACTAATTTTCTACAACTTTACTTCTTATGTGTTTTTCGATTTTTTCAATATTAAGAGAGATATACCAAATTTTGTGTTTCCCCCTCCCTCTAAACCTTCCTTTCTCCTTGTCGATTCTTGTCATGTTTACCATAAAAATGCATTGTAATTGGAACTGAACCAACATGTAAAAAATTAAACTCCGTAGGATAAGAGGAAGTGGTTCTAATTCAGCTTGCAAGATTTGACCCAAACATACATACATTCATACATACATGCATACATACATTGCAAGCTAAATAAAAGCTTGTAAAATAGAAACTTTTAATATTTATATTAAGTCTGTTATCAACATAACTAAATCAGTCCATACGTTCCCAAAATTATAAACTAAAATCAACAACAAAAACCAAATACCTTTAAAAGTTACTTTCAAAATAGATTTTAATTTTTATTAGACATATGATATGACATAGATATTTTCAAATGGTAATTATATTTGTTTTAGAAATCAAATTAAGACAAGTAAATAACCAAGGTTAATTATTCTGGTCAATCGTCGTCAATAATAAAAAAAAATTAAATAAAAAGCATTTTTATTAAAAAAAAAAAAAAAATCAGCAATAAAATTAAGAAAAAACATAATTTATATATCATTTTTTTTTAGAATACATTAAAATTAAATTATGTAAGGTTATAATCAAATCGATGAACTAACTGAACAAACACGAAACATGTGTGTGTCTGTCTTAGTGTCTGATTGATATTTTGTAACATATTTAAATGATGTAAGTGATTGCAGCAGCAAAATGGTAAATATTTATTTAAACATTCAAAACGAGATACACAGTATTTTAAACCTGGCCGTTTTATACACACAGTCGAACTTATATAAACGAAAATTTGGGTAAGTGCAGAAGTAACTTCTTGAAGTGAGATTAATTACATCATTCATTTTTATTCATTTTTACCCTCGAAAACTTCTGTGAGTGAAAGTTAAAATTAATTTATATAAGACTAGCATTACTCGTCGCTGCTTCGCCCGCAAAAATTTTGTAACGCCCTTATAACCAAGTAACATAATATTTTCTCCCATCAAGGACTGATAAATTGCGTTTAATTTTTGAAATATATTTGTTGTATGCACTGCCACCTATTGGCAAAATTTTTGAACTACTCATGTTGTGTATACTGCCATGTCTAGGCAAATTTTTAAAACGTATTTGTTGTATTTGTTGCTATCTATGCATAGCATATTTAACATATATATTCCGACACCTCCAACAAATATCATTATTTGATAAATTATATACTAAAACCTTTCTCGAGAACCACTCTATCCATTGGTGAAAACAGCATGAAAATCGGTGCGGTCAAAAATTCTTAAACTCCAGGATTTATTAGAAAACATTATTTTTAGCCTGTGAGAAAAAAAATGAGCAAAATAAGTCGAAAAGTGGTAGTATGCTGGAACATTCTTAATAAACAAAAAGCGTCAAATAAAAAATAAATAAAAAACAATGAATTTTGAAAGTATTGTTGGGCTAAAATATATTTCAAATTAGTCCAAGAGTCTATTCGTTAATAAGGCTTAGCCTTTAACTATAAAGTTCAAGTACGGTACTGGCTATTATTTAACATGACAGATCCAAATGTCATGTTAAAGTTTGATTAAAATACACAAATATCAATAATGTAAACTATATTTTAAGGTCGGTTTAATGGCGTCTACTCTCTCAATTAATAAAGTAAAAATTATTTTTAACTTAATTAATTCGATTAATGAATATAATTAATTATTATTTAAAAAAAAGTTGTTGAAGAATTATTACGAAACTTGAATAATGAATATTAAATAATTATATTAAATGTATTTATATATATATATATATATATATATATATATATATATATATATATATATATATGTATATATATATATATATTTGTGATTTGGTATATATAAAATAAATATATTATTGAACATGTATACTTGTTTTAAATTTGATAAACAATTTAAAATTTAGATAATATTAGAATTTAAATATGAACACACACAAAAGATAGACAGACATTTTGATTATTATAATAATATTAGTTGTTTGGTTTTGGTGAATTGACGATTCAAAATGGCATGTAAAAATTTCTTAAATAAGGAATTTCATTTGAATAAATAATAAATATAGATGATCACATTATTAGATATCACAATTCTATAAATATTAATATTAAAGAATATCTGTACTGATATCATATATACATGTGTAAATACTACAATGTATTTCAAAAATTAGACATACAAAATAAAAACTAAATATAAAGCAGATGATGTATACACAAATTTACAGATTTGTAACATAGGGAAATTCCAAAATACAGGATTAAAATTATTTGATTATTTCTGCATTTTAAGATTGTTTGTTTAAGACCGATGTACACAAAAGTCATAAATGTGTCTGTCTATTAAAATATCCAGTTTTGCAATAATTAGATACTGTGAAAAAGGGGTAATAGTAGTTTATCTTGTTTTATCAGAAACAAAGAACGTATATTAATATTCATCAGAATCAATAAAAGCAACTTAGGCCATCAAGCGGTGCTTTTAGTGTTAAACTTAACGCTGTGAATGCTGAAAAAGCGCGCTAATGCTTGAGTTCAAATCATAGACAACAGTCTCACAGACGTTTTATGGTGGACGCCAAATTGTATTAGCTCTCAATACAAATACTGTAAAAGCGTTTGTTTATTTATCTGTGATGGGCACAGTGTAAGCGTTCATAAGCCAATACGAACGCCAATAAATTACGCTTATAAGCGTAAGTGCTGAAAGCGTGTAAGCGCCCAAAACGAATGCAAGACTTCAGTAAAGTCAAATTAAATATCATATATTCTTATTTTCATAAATATGGAATACTTTTGAGTTATTTATTAGCAATAAATAACAAATTTTTCTTATTTCATTTTTGTTTTAAATTAGAGACGCAGGAACACACATTTTCTCGGATGTTCGCCAAGCTCCGGTATTGAAGTGATACACTAAGACATTCAATCTATCTCGCATCAGACCAAGCATATTGATAATAACCAAGCTTTAATAGAAATTTAGTAAGCTTTATGAATGATTAAGTTCAAACAGCTAGCCATTTTCTTTGCACTTTCCGTACTTCTTACTCGCGAAAAGCTGAACTTCTTGGTTTCGTGGATATCGCGAATAATCGTAATTTCGTTTACAATTAAAGTTATGGTACAACATTAAGTATCTTTTAAAAATTATATTAAAATCTATAAAGTCTTGAATGATTGAATATCTTTTTGTATCGAATATAAGATAGTTTTGTTCATGATGTGTTTGTAAAAGACATTACATCAAAAGAATTGATTCATTTAATCAGAATGAGAATACCTGTAATTATGGAACATACTGACTAGTGACTGGGTACGTCCTCAAGGTAGTTTAGTTAACTAAACTAATTATCATAGTTGATAGATACACATAGGTGAATAGTTGAATCGATTAGATTTGATGGGATATACATACAGCAGAAACTAACTGACTGTACTCTACTCTGTAGAACATTAAAGTTAGCAAGACAAGAAATAAGTTCGTGTATATATTCATACAAACAGACTAACGATGACAATTCACTGTCGGGTAAAATAATATTTACTCATATCGTTTTATCTTGTATTGCTCCTAGCGAGGTAACTTGATTATTCTTTATCTAATATTTATGATAGTATATACCTTGTGTCAATTAAAAATAGTGTTAGGCTCTCTTAAGTAGGCTACAAACGCGGAATATTGGGCAGCAACATTGAACCCCGCCAAGAAAATATTTTGCCTACAGGCGTGCAACCAAAATTGGGAACATTACTTTATTAATTCTATCGTAAAAATTTAATCACTTGTCATCTTGTCTCTATTTATCTCATTTAATTTGTAGTTTATTTATCAACTACTTTATATCTCTACAGTTTTTTCTAGTTTGTTGTGTGACATTTTTTGTTACACATTTTTTGACAATCTATATAATAAAACATAAGATAATATTAGGAAAACATAAAATTTTAGATAATATGTTGCAAATATCGCTACACACGAGCAACATGTACAGCAACTTTAACTCCTCCCACAAAAAAATCCTTGATCGATTCCATTCATTAACGAACTTGAACATTCAAATACCAATAGCGTACGAAATTTCACATTGATCGAATTAAACTTGTGACCGCTAGAGACTGAGTACACACAAAAACATGAAAAAAAAATTAATTTATATATATGAATAAGTTGGCGCACCTTCTGCATAACGAATGTCCTTGATCTGGTTGCTGTAAAAATCAAAATTATTTGATATTTTAAACAGGGGTTATAATAATTATTAACTTTTGTTTAAAATTTTTTTTCCTAAAACCAAAAAAAGGATTTAGCGACTTTTTTACGTGATAAAATATAATTGCAGTATGCAAAAGTATATATAAAAAATTGACACCCCCTATAAACAACACAGTATGCGCCAATACAACACCCAATAAATGTTGATTATGATTATGATGATAATAATAATAATAATAATAATAATAATAATGGTTTACCCCACCACCTCATCAAACTCGCGGTATACGACGCACGAATGGCGATGTTGATGACGACACACAACACTATTAAACTGTGTCGACAAGTACAGAGAGTTGCGTTGAGTTGATGGTAAGTACCCAATACAGGTAAAAACATATAGATGATCACCACCACAAACACCATGTCCACCAGCAAGAGCACCAACCACCACCACCAAGCAATAGCAAGCACATCGTTATAAAATTCATCGTCATTGTGACCCCCCGTGCACAGCCAGCCAGCCAGCATTAAGGGGTTACATCACCTTGAAATTTTCAAAAAATCGATATTTTTTTGCTAGATTGTCAATACCTTAAAGAATATTTTAAACCTTTTTCAAAATTCGGTACGACCACTCAAAGTTTTGACAACGGGTTTTGTTCTTTTAGTCAGTCCTCTATAACAATAATACCTTTCGGGAATTTTGGAAGCTGAAAGTAATTCCAGGTCCAGGAATCGCATATTAAAGGTAATTTAAAAAAAAAATATTTGGTTTCAAGACAACAACGTCGTACTGTTTTTTTTTTGCGTTTTTCTCGAAACTACTTGTTTCATAGTGGTGTAAAAGATATCTCAAGATCTACTCAACCGATCTTGTTGAAATTTACAACAGATTCTTTATAATATTATCTATCGGGTGACGTATGATTTTTTTGATTGGGTGCCATGTTCATAATGTATTAATTTTTAAAACTCAAAATTTGGATATCATCTGTCATTACTACAAAATTTAAAAAATAATCCTTATCCCCTACGTCACCCGATAACTATAAACTTCAGAAATAAGAAACAATTTATTTTTTTCGGTTCAGACCATTTCTCGCAGAGAAATTTATGTACACCGTTAGCAAGGATTTTCAAAAGAATGTCCCCATTTGATGGCTCATATCTCCGTCATTTTTTAATTAATTTATTTTTTTTTAATTATCCATAAAACTACTCTCTATTTACATGTTGTGTAAAATAACAATTATTTTATATACTTAAAGTATTTCCAAACTATATCAGCTGATCGGGTATCCGCGCGGAAAGAACTATGTAAAAAATTATATGCGTAAAAAAAATATGTTGGTACTCCTGCGCGTTGTTGAAAGCATCTGTCCGTTGTCGTCAGTGTTCCCATTCGTCACATAACATATCATACATATACTAGTATATAATTTCAAACGACTTTCAAACAGTGCGCCGGTACTCATGATGCCAACTGAACCATAAAAAATAACCTTCTGCTGCGGACATGAAAAAAATGCACTTTTTTACGCATATTACTTAACAACTCGATGGTTATTCTCCTAAAGTTTTAACGAAAAATATTTCTAAGAAATTGAGGAAAGTATGTGTCGAATTTCAGAACCACCGTGACTATATTGAGAGAGTTCGAAGTTAAAACAGTAGGAATCGTGCATTTTATTTCACCATGTTTATGAAGATGCGTGTTAAATTTCTCCAACTTACATAACGATTTTCACAAAAACGTCATGGTGATAAATTCTCAAAAAAATTCCGCTGTGAATTGTGAATTTCGTGAAGTTCTTGACAACCTAATAATAGTTTGGAAATACCTTAACAGATGCGTCACAAAAGAATGTTTATTTTTATATCTACTTTCCCGAGCACCAAGGTGGTATAACCCCTTAAACATGCCAACAACCAAACTAATGCAATCAAACAGCCAGCCCAGCACAAGTAATGTTGTAATAATAATTGTGTGTGATTGTCTGTATTAATGTTGTGTGAATGTAGTATATATTGCCCCACGTCCGTCTGTCCGTCTGTCTATGTGCATGTCTAGTTTGTGTGTATGGAATGGATGGAGTCGTTGTTGTTGTTGTTCTCGGTCGGTATAAAATAATGTATGGCGCGCGGGTATTATGTGATGTGTAGAGTTGCTTGCTTATAATATACTCAGTCCGATGACCTTGTGAAGTCCACTCACCGGCTGCACCAAGTAATAATCATAATAATAAGAAAGGTATACAACATATACGCATAAACAACACTCACTTGGTACAACAACAACAATCATGGAAAAAACACGTTGTTGTTTTGTTGGTTATGTTCGCGTTCGTCGTGTTGTTTTTTACATCGTTCTCTCGTATGAATATTTTTCACTTCCGTAATTTATTATGTGCGTATAATGAATGTTATGTGTATTAAGTCCGTTAATCTTGATAGTTATGACTTCTAATACAAAACATTGAACTGACTTCATAAAAATTCACTGAAAAGTAAGAAAACAACAACCCTGATATTCAGGATTTTAGTGTCCGGGAGACGATGAAAATAAAAGTGGATGATCTGAGGCCATTTGGCTTAGCTCGATGGAAGACCGATTGAAAATGAGAACTCTTGCCTGTATGGGTGGGAATGACTATGAGAGGTCAGTGAACCGGATAAAATTAAATTGAAAAACAAACTATTTGAAGCCGGCTCAAATTGTTGCAGTTTACAGCCTGTCAACGATGACCATCAGTAACTTCAGTGCGGATGGAAATAGCGCCAGCTAATGTTAAAATGAGTAGTAAACAAATTCAATTAAATCTTGTAAGTGGGGTTCATATTTCGATATATTATAGTACTTTACATTATAATTACAACCGTCGGCTACCCATTGATGGGTGGAAAAGCCATCAGGTGGCACTCTTAAGGTATCGCGTCACTAGTCTGAGATCACCCGAGAGACTATCCGTCAATCATCAAACCAATTGGCTTTCTGTATTTTTTTGGGTTCAATTTACTATACAAACTAGTTTTGATTTAATCGATGATTCAAACTTTCAGTGAGTTTTTCTAAGGGATTTCTTTTAAAAAATAGTAAAAACTCTAAAAATAAATTTTTGTTCTAGATTTGGATAAAATTCATAAGTAAAGTTGATCCAAAAACCACGAAAATAATGTTTATTTGGCGATTTAGTGTGCGGTTTACGAGATATTGACTGAAGTTGTATATAAGTGGGAAAATACTTGACCAAATAATAGATGACCCAAATTTTCAACTATTTTCAGGACATAAAGAGTTGCATCAAATTAAAAACATTAATGTAAACATTTAGATTTAAGAGGTACTATTATCATTTTCTCTGACAAAGATCAAAATTACTAGAGAGTAGAAAGGTTTATCAGAATTAAAAAAATGAAGAAAAAACAGCGGTGGTATCTCTCAAATTAACCAATTTTGCTGATTAATAGCCAAACGATAGCGTAGATACAAAATGTTGCGATTCATTTGAAGAAAAAAAAAAGGATATTATTTTTAATATATTAACAGGTCAAGTCAATGAATGATATTCGGTACATAACCACAGCACGATACCGGACTGGAATTCATCAAGTGTTTATGGATGTCGTGTGAATATTTCAGAACTAACTTACTAAGTAAGCAGTAGTCAAATCATCAGTCAGTACAACAAAATAACTAAATGTATTTTAATGATAAAATTATTATAATTATTGTAAACTTAACTTGAACAAAAAAAAAAACTGCATTCGCTTAATGGTTTTTACAATTGCAATAAACATTGATACTAAAGAACTTCTCTTTATCCACGAAGTATAAAATAAATTGTTCTGCTATCATTTAAATTAAAACTGTACGACCTTTTGTGTTCTAAGTACATTATTTTGAAATTTTTCGTAAATATCAAGTGTACGATGAGTCTCAACAAATATGACAACGCATCTTCTCTACACATGAGAAGTTCCCCATGCACCCTCTATTATTAAAGCAAAATTCTTATCTTATGCGAAAAACAGAAAATTGAGGCTTCTCGGCGTTCAGTCGCTCTCTCAGAAAAAAAATAGTCCACTCACATGAATGCTTTGCAAAATTCAATTATTCAGTACTTTAACACAGTCTGCACAATTAAAGCTCAGCCTCGATGCTGAGCGATTTATTCAAACAGTCTTTTACACATAAACTGCTATTCAGTCGAGATTCTGCTGATGGTTCTTATTTTCGCCTCTAAGTTTCTTTCTTTTGTGTTCGTAAAAACGATCAAGAAGCAAAATATGATACCACAAGACGAGTCGGAAGTTGCTAAGATCCATCCACATGTGGTTCCGTTAAGTTGTAGCGGCTGTCCTAGATGGGACACACTTAGGCCGTGAAGTTCATTGTAATACCGAAAATGGGGCTGACCCATTCTTGCCATAACTTCTTAAACCATTTAGAACTGTTCAGCTACTGCAATAGAGCTTTGATGCTGTTGAACTTTAGCTCAGACGACCTCGTCAAAGAAAGGTTGATCCAAAAAGGTGAGTCTCGTCATAGTAGGAGCTCTTCAGAGACAGAGAAGGTGATTTACTCCACATACACTAATCGAAAATTTCCTGGAGAAAAATGGTGTTATCCAGGTCCATCCGAAGGGTGTGTGGTTTAAAACTGTATAGACTCGGATTGGTGCACATTTCAATCGACCTGAGAAAAATGTTATCTGATAGTAAAACGTTTCTGACCAATTGTGTAGTCTTGTAATTGTAAAGACCAATAGACGGATTATGAAAGGCATTGCCTTTGGCGAAACCGGAAAATTTGACATTGAAATTTCATTTCATCGAGTCAGAACCATAAACTTTTAGTACGTTGCCGCAGTATCTTGGCTCTCTTTTTAATTACCAAAAAGAAGCACTGTGTCGAATCTATACAGATTCGAATACTCGAAACGAAAAAAAATAAACAAAATGTTTAATTTTCATCAACAATTTTTTTTATTCAAACAATACTAATTTATAACAATGATTAATTCAACAATGGTAACTTCAAACCATACTACTGTTCTTTTCGGACTGAATTTAAGAACTAGATGTTATTTTCCAAATTTAATAACTATTTTCCTTATTATTTTCTTTTTGAAATCAGATTGTGTGCTGAGTGATTGTGTGATTGTGTGCATTACAACAACGTTAAAAGCAAATATAATGGAGTGCACTCAGTTTCGGAAATTAATAAGGTGTACTAACCGACGTTGTAGTATTTCAAATTGTTCAGTTAAAGATTTCACAGTTTTATGCAAATGGAAGAAGTAATATCCAATAATCCTGTGCTGAAAAACAGTGCAATCTTGACCTTTGAGAATGCCTCGAAGTGTACAAGCGTTTAAACTCATCGAAGCTACAGCAAACAGAATATATGGGTAACTCAATTACAATAAAGAAATAAATGAATATTCGCATTTGAAAGGGATCTTTCAATATCCCGTATAACTTCCGGAATTCCCGTTTGACACCTCCTCCCGGATAACAAACCAAATTTAAAAAAAAGTACTAAACTCTTCATTTGTTTACGAACCACAACGAAATTCTATACAAATAATAATGGTTAAAAGTTCATTTTACTATAATGTCCTGGTTACAAGTACAACTGCCAAGAATCCAACCATCACCCAACATATCAAATTACAAAAACTAAACCGTTTTTTTATACACAAGCCCTTACATATGAAAAGGGAAGACCCATCATACATAAGACATACGAATATTGCCCCGTCTGTCGTAACTGAATGAATAATGATCCAATGTTTTGCATTATAATAATAATAATTGAGTTCGTCAAGAGTAAGTAAGTAGTATGAGGAACATATGTGACGTGATTGACCCTCATACATAACTCGTGTGCTATATTATATCCTTAAATGGGACACATTTAGATCATTCTTTATACATGAGTTAGTAGTAAGTGGTGTTTGTTGTGTAGGATATATAGTACACGTTCTTTCATTTCTAAGTGGATTAAAAGAATATTATACGCATACATTAATAGATATCCTGTGTTATTGTATTTTTAAAACCTGTTTCATTTACAACAAACATGCATCATGGATGCCATGGCATGGTCAATTCTACGAATAGTATTTAGGAAGTGTATTAATATTATATGAAAGTTATTAAAACACAAACAAGGAAACGGTATTATTTTTATATTTTTTATGTAGAAAAAAATAATAATTAAAAAATATTTAACTATTATTTAAGGTTTTCATTCATAATGGTTTATTAATTTTTTTTTTTTTTCAGTAATAATGTCAACGGTTATACCATTTAAGACGTTGGAATAATAAGCAGAGTGGTGAACGAAGTTGGAAAACCTTAGAAATCTGGAGAGCCTTATAGTGGAGAGCATTATAAATTACATTAGTTATTTTTAAAAAAAATTAGATTCAGTATCACGTACTGAATGTAAATGAACAAAATCCATTCAAATTTCGACCCCGGAAGTGCTGATATTAAGTACGTGATACTGAACCTAATTTTAAAAAACTCTATTAACTGTACTATTAAGATTGTGGAAGATTCAAGGAATTTTAATCCAAATCAGGGATAATGAATAAATCTACAAAACATAAATGTAATTTGATGTAAATCGTTATCCCTGAAAATAATTACATTGATGAGGACAATTCTTTTTCCTTCATTATTATTATTAATTATTTTTGCCCCCTTGAGAAAAAATGTTGTATTTCCTTAAGAAAGAAAATTAACTAATAATACCTAATAAAATCAATACCCATATTAGAGAAGGGTAGGCCGACGCTAATGGGTAGACCGATCAATCGTTTTATATACTCTATATTATATAAGTTTAGTCCAAAGTTTGTAACTGATGAAAATATTGATTGTACAGATGATGTTCATAAAATATTCTAATTAATCTAACTTAACACGATAACTCATAAACAGATCACGTGATGACTTCGACGACTTCAAGGTCGTAAATAGTCCAAATCGGGTTAAGCACTTCCTTCTTCGAAAGTTGAAATACATAAAATTTTTATTTTTTTAAACAAACAACCGTGGTTGGAAACTTTTTTTTCATAAACTGAACATTTTTGCTTCATTTAAGTCATTTTTTTATAGATTTATACTTATGTAAACAGTAATCAATTCACATACTGATAATGACATCAATATATATAGGGTATTAACAATAGGCTAGTAACAATAAAATTAATTGTTTATTTTTATTTTTTAATATTTCCAAGTTTGCTTGAATTTTGTTAAGGGATGTTCAAAGATTATTTAGTAGTTTTGGTGAACTTAAAAAGTTCATATTTTTAATATTGTTTTTCAGTATTGAAAACATATTTGCGGTTTTTCAAACATTAAATTGTTTATAACTCGAAAACTGACAAGTTTACGAAAAAATTACAAAAAATCTTTTTTGTTTAAAATATCTATAAAAAAAACTGTACTCAAATTCAAGCTTTCGTTCATTAAGTATATTGCAAAAAAAAAATTAGTTAAAAAAAATTGAGACTAAATTGGCGCAAACTGCGTTTCTATAATATTTCGTATATTTTGAAAGCACTCTACAAAAAAATTGCATCCGAATTGCTTCCAACACTCAAGCGCCGATTCCTCCTAGACTATGGGTACAAAGTTTGATATAAAAAAAAACCTTTTAAGATAATCATATTCAAATTATCTAAAAACAGTTTTGCGTGTATAAAATTAACTAGTAACGAAATATAATCATATCACGTAGACGAGGTTTCAGCAGTCCCCCCCGCCGTAAGTACTATAGAGAATAGATAGTACGATGATTTATAGATAGATATTATAAAATGGTATAAGATCGCATCTATTTTAAACCACACACAACAATATAATATAATATTGTATTTCTGTGATTATTGTCACGCACGATTTGTAAATTATTTATTTTCAATTTATTTATTATGATTTTATGATAAATTCAGGTGGATACTTTCAGTCAGTTAGTCTCAGTCGTTGTTATTATTACTTTGAAATTATGATAATTGCTGTTGATGGACTCATATAGTAGTAATAGGTAGTAGCATTAATTCATGCTACTTGTCAGTCGGTATGGGTACCTACCTATGTCGGTATAATACTATTTGAGGAATTATTTATTAGATGTTTATCGTTTGTTCGTTCGTTTTTTTTTTTTCAAATGAGAGTTGTGTGAGTTAATCTGGAACAAATCTTTCTACGAAAACAGTTCGATTATTAGAAATTCTTGCATAATTTATTTATTGGTATGTAGGATATAATTGAAGTTTTATATCGGTCGTTGTCCGGTTCGTTTTTAATTTATGTATTTATCAATAAAAAATATTTTGACAAAATGGAAACCCGACTTCAAAAATCAAATATTCTATAACAAAAAATGCACTAAAAAGTAAAAAAATAATTGCATATTCTCGTGCCAATTTTAGTTCACCTAAGCAAAAGTTTTTAAATATACATGTACAATTATTGTTATTTTTGGAGGCGGTGTCCAAAATTTATGTGAATTTCTCTATGCTGACACCGACTCCAAAAATAACAATAATTGTACATATATATTTAAAAATTTTTGCTTAGGTGAACTAAAATTGGCACAAGAATATGCAATTATTGTTTTACTTTTTAGTGCATTTTTTGTTTTAGAATATTTGATTTTTGAGGTCGGGTTTCCATTTTGTCAAAGAGGTTTTATTTCACGCTTTTTAGTGACTTTGAAGTTCTATAACTTATCTTATTTGTCTAAATATGTCTAAAAAATTTGTCTAATATTTCTTATTTTCCCATTATGAATGAGTATACCCTTTGAAAAAAAAAAAAAAATCGCAGAAATAGGTTATCACATATAAAATGAGGATTTTCCTCGATTTCCCGGGGATCCCATCATCAGAATTCGATTTGGTGCCAATGGGACCAATGGGAAACCAAACCCTCTAAAACAAAAAAAATTCAAAATCGGTTTATAAATGACGCAGTTCTGAGGTGACACACATTAAAAAAAAAATTCAGACGAATTGAGAACCATCCTCCTTTTTGAAGTCGGGTTAAAAAGAAAGGCAACTCTGCCTAAGAAATAGTCCAAGAGCCGAGAGAGATTAAATATCCTATGGATAAGATACATGAACAATTTTGAGTAAGTAGTAATAACACAGACCTAATAAACCCCACCTTTAAAATTGGCAAACTTTGCCCGCATGCTAAAATATGAAGTCACTTCCGTTTATGATTTTAAGTGTTATCTTAGGTCATAATATTCATCAGTAATATTTCTACCAAAAGGTTTCGATGTGGAAAATATGTAGAGTCGCCAAGCTTAATTGATTCGCTATCCTGAGATGATTTTCTTTGTAAGATGAATTAACCCTCCTAATAGCTCACAGGAGCTCATATAGCTTTAGCGAAGGAATAGGAGGTAATTACCTAAGAAGTTGTAGCGAACTTCATTATGAAAAGTATGCCTAGAGGGTTTGAAGCAGTCATTAGTGCAAGAGGAGGTAATATCAACTGTTAAATGTTTATTTCCTTCTAAAAACCTCGAACCTTTTTTACCCCCATATCAACAAGAGATATACAAATTAATAAAAATGTAGTCGATATGCAAAAAGAAATCAAAATAAAATAATTTAAATGAATTTTTCAAAGTGCGCTACTATTTTGGTGTGAAGTATTATATAAATATAACCATAAAATAATTTTTCTACATTTTCTACAAATATACCAGCAAAAATAACATTGGAATTTAATAGTTTTTCACCAGTCGTGAAATTACGGGAACATCCGAATATCCGCGAATGAAACCATTTCAGCCGTTATAGTATTATAGGTATAACTAATTGTTGAATTGTAGCCTGACTATATGCGCCATTTTGGAATATGACATTAAGACGTTATTGGTATGACTTTACCAATCGATATAAACTATTTTTACTATACTTAAAATTGTTACCTCTTTTAACCTTGACGTTGAGGAAAACACACAAATTGATAGAAGCTCGAGTACTAACCTGTAACCAAAAAGAAAATTTAAAATTAGTATTATTCATTATAGAAAATTTTGTGATGATGTAAATTTATGTGGGTGTCATTTATTTACTTATTTTTTAATAATTAAAACAAAATAGTAAATATACATTATTATTGGCAACATAGGTAAATATTTTTCTAAATTTGTATTCGACGACAACGAAAATATTTTGACCATCTGTTGGCGTTCTGCCGTATTGTGTATATGAATGTCATCATCATTTGTTACTATGAAAATTTTAATGGTACATGAAAAACAGAATTTTTTTTAGTAATTTATACTTGGAAAATTATTTATAGATTTTTTTTTTTTCATTTCAGCGATAAGAAACAGTTTTTTATTTAAATCTATTTGAAAAGGATTTACATTAGGATGATAGAAAACGTGAAACTTAAGGACATGTTCATGCATGAGCTTTGATATTAGTTAAAACTCTTCGTCTTTGATATTTGGCAAATTTAATCACATAATTATTGTATTTTCAAAAATTCAAAACCAATTATCGATCATTTGTAAAACAAAAGTACAATTTGACTTGGCCACAGTTGTAAATATATAAATAAAAACATAAAATTTGGTATCTCTCTTAATATTGAAAAAAACGAAAAACACATAAGTAAAGTTGTAGAAAATTAGTTTTACTATAAAAATCTTGTTTAAAAAAATTATTTTTTAATAGAAACTTATTTACTACTATTAAAGCTAGAAGGATACTGTTTTCTGCATTATGTCAAGGACGCGGAGCCCAGGCCGACGGCCGCCACGGGTGTCAAAGGGCGGCGCTTCCTTGCGACCAGAGCGAGTAAATTTAATAACGACTTTGCATAATGAGTTTCTTGCACGTTACGAAAAACGTTTCTCAGCCGTATATCTCGAGAGCTATTGCTCCTACGTGAATTTTGTATAAGGCCTTTCTGTGTAGAATAAGTTAAGAAATAATGCCCTCTTTTAACGTAAAACAAATAGTTTACAAGATATTTGAGAAAAACTGATTTGGTTATGGACTTTTTGCCATGTTTTCATAGTGTCAAATCGAAGATAATTCCGTTGGGCTAAGGACCTTTTTATAAACAAATTACAATCCTAAAACTGAGAAAAACATAGGACTGTGTTATAAGATGAAAATAATACCTCTACAATCATCTTTAGGGAATAGCTTTACTCCTGTAGGATATATTGTATTCATAAGTTAAGAAATTATTAAGAAAAGTGATTATAAAGTCGACCAGAAAAGTAGAGTTCTTTGTTTAATTTTATAACTTATTTGTGCGTTATTCAGAAAAATGTTTCGGATATAAGTGGTACTATATAAATATATATACTAACATCTTTTACTCGAAACATTATCCCAAAAATCGAATGAATAAGACACAAATCAACTATAAAATTTTGAAAAATGAACAATACTTTTGTGTTCTATAGTACATTAAAATTAAAAATCAAGCGTTAATAACAACTCAGGTTGCCAAACATTTCTTTTAGGCACATATTTGTTGAATATAGCGCTCCCAATAATCAACAAATCAGGAGGTGGTCCCAACACCGTCTATGGCCATAAAAAAATATCATTGTTAAATAAAATCGTTAATAATAATAATTTTGGTCAAAATTTATGATTATTTAACAAAGGCGGGTAAAAGAATGGCACCACACATAAAACACAAGAAGAATAAAAGGGCATAAACACAAAACATGAGAATTGTTTTTTTTTTGTGAATTCTAAAGAGAAAGGAAGGGACACACAGAATCCAATTGTTAAAAAACTTAAGAGAATAAAAATAATATCTAATTTGCATTAATCATAATTCAGCAAAAAAAAAAGCGATGTAAGTGTTAAACTGGTAATTGTATTATTTCACAATGAAATAAATTGCAAATGAAAAAAAAAAGAAAAGAGACAAAATATAAATTCTCTGTCCTTCTCCTAGAATATAACTAACTATATGGAGAGTAGAAGAATAAGTTGTACACAAAAGACAGTTACTAGAAATAAATAATAATGTAAAACATTCTTATTACATCTATTTTATTAATAAAATACATTATAACAAGTTTTGCGCGTTAACTCTGATTTGTGTTTTTGCATATACACATGCTTGCTTGGGCTCTTCAAAGCAAAATATTAACGATTAAGTAAGTATTGCAGTGTAACGAATACGTTGATTTAATAAAGGTTCTATTGGTTTTTGTTCCTTAGGCTTATGCTATCTGGTGGACTCTGATTTGTGTTTTAGCGAATTTCCTCCAAAAGAAATCAGCTATTGTTTTTGTACTAATGTTGGAATTTTGTAAAAATTTCTTCAAATGTCCATCGATCCTACCTACTAGATGTCAAAAATCACTATCTTTAAAATTTCTATATATGTATATAGGTATATGTATATAGGTATATATATGTACATATAAGTTTATGTATCTGTCGACTCTCTAGTGGTCACAGTTTTATTCCCATTGGAATGAAATTTGGTACTTGAGGCACTTTAGGTATTCTAAAGGTAAAGTTCGTTAATGGGTTAAATCGGACGAGGGTGAAAGGGGAGTTTAAAGGGAGGGGGAAACACAAAATTTGACATATTTTCCTTAATATTCGAAAAATTTATAGGGAGTAAAATAGTAGGTACTTAGTTTTACTGTAATTTTGTTTCTTATCATTTTTCTGTTACACTAATATTTACAGAAATATTTGTAATTAGAGATTGAAAGTTAAAATTCTAAATATCTCTGTACACATTAGAGTTTGGAAAAAATGATAAGGTAATGAATTATACCAAACTTGATTTTTTACAACTTTACTCGTTATACATTTTTCGATTGTTCCAATATTAAGAGAGATATTTTATATTTTGTGTTTTCTTCTGTCTTTATGCTCCCCTTTCCCCTTGACATATGCCATTTATTAATAAAATTGGCTTGGAAAATACTAAAATGATATCAGATACGACATTTCATTTTGATCAGAGTTACATTGTGACTAGAGAGTGATTTATGTATTCTAAGGAAATTCGCTAAGTTGACGCAGCTCCTGCGTAACGCCATTTTTTGCATATACACATGCTTGCTCTTCAAAGGAAAATATCAACGATCAAGTAAGTATTGCAGTGTAACCAATACGTTGATATAATAAAGGTTCTATTGGCTTTTGTTCCTTAGGATTATGCCATCTGGTGTCAAGAATTAGAAACATATTAGTCAAGGTCAACTGTGATAGTTGCATATGCGTTAATTGGGTTATTAAGTATTCCAGTGTAACGAATACATTGATATAATAAAGGTTCTATTGGTTTTTGTTCCACAGACTTATACTATCTGGAGGCAAGAATCAGAAACAGATTAGTCAGGCTGAACTGTGGTAGTTACATATGCATTAATTGGGTTATTAAGTATTGCAGTGTAACGAATACGTTGATATAATAAAGGTTCTTTTGGTTATTGTTCTTTAGGATTATGACATCTGGTGGCCATAACCAGAAACAGAGTAATCAGGCTTAACTGTGATAGTTACATATGCGTTAATTGGGTTATTAAGTATTGCAACGTAACGAATACGTTGCTTATAATAAAGGTTTTATTGGTTCGTGTTCCTTAGACTTATACTATCTTGTGACAAGAATTAGAAACAAATTAGTCAGGCTGAACTGTGATAGTTACATATACGTTAATTGGGTTATTAAGTATTGCAGTGTAACGAATGCGTTGATATAATAAAGGTTCTTCTGGTTTTAATGCTATGTAAAAACTACCTTCCGGGCCAAATCTCGTGATCAATTGATCGTGAGTTTAAATGTTAGTAGAAAATATTATGATCAACAACTCGCATAACTAACTCAAAACCAAAATCACTCAATTCAGAAATTGATACGGAACCTTAATATATATAATAATATTTGACGAAAAAATATTTAAACAAAACTAGAAATAATAAACATTTATATAAATTATGGAAATAGATGATGGGACCCATATAAATATTATATGAAAAGGGGTTTCTTCACTGGGGTCCTTCGATTCGATTCAACTACAAAACAAAAACACTTATCCGCTCATTCAAATGTATGAATGGCCCTTTTGTATTACGTTCAATAGCAGAAAAAAGAAATAAATTTGAAGAAAAAAAAAATTGGTTCAATTTAATAAGGGAACAGAGAGATGAATCAACGAACCATCTTTGTCTCGCACGTTGAATGGAAACCTTGAATGTATTACGACGAATGTATTACATCACGACGACCAAGGGAGTTGAAAATCGTAGGGGCCACTGACCACATTACACTCACTAAAGAGTTAACACACAAACAAGATTTTTTTTTTTCCATAATACGACTACTTACTTTTGTTAAAAGAGACCTCTTTTCTCCATACATACAGTTTTTTTTTTAAATTTCCTTCACAAAGTGAATATCTTCTTTTGTATGTTATCCGCTTCAGTTATGATGTTTGTCGGTTGCAAAATTTTTATACTTGTAAACCAGTACATTGCAAGAGCAAGGGGTGTACGTTGTACACTATAGCACTTAAATGGACACCACCTTTCTTAGGGATGTAGTTTAAATGGAGTTGATGTTGATGGTGCTGAAGCCTTTAGGCATTTTTATGAATTTGTATTTATTATGACGTTGTTATGAATAATTAATTTCATAATCATTTTTTTACCTATTATAAATATTTATTTTCTCAGAAATTTTTCTATTTTTCTGTGTGATATTTTTATTGAGGATTAAATTATTCATAATGCCCCAAAGGCAACATAATATTTAACGTTTATTTAAAATAAATTTTTTATTTATTATAACTTTTCGGTGAGAGTTTTTACTAAGCATTTTACAATTGTTCTAAGAGGCCTACAATTAAGTAATAGGGAATATGCATGAAAATTTTTTTTCACTTGAATTGAAGCATGTTTACTTGACAAATATCAAGGTAAAATTACTTTTTAAATAACTTTAAAAATAAGCGAGATATGAATGTTTGAAATTCCCGATTAGACAAAGAGGGTGATAGCCCTCTTGATATGTTATGTGACGTCATATTACACTTTCACCATTTAAAATACACGTAAAACTCCGTTTTTAGTATTTTTGCAAGAAAGAGACAGATAATAATCTTTAAAAGCTTATAGCTTCCTTGATATTTGTCGGATTTTAATTTCGTTTTTAAATATTATTACAGTATTAACAGTATTTTCATATTCTGAAAATAAATGTGAAAAAAAATTTTCATGCATATTCCCTATTGGAATGGTCACTAAGTGTGGATTGAAAATTGGGTTGAAAACAAATATATTTTGCCCATTTTGAATTAAATTTGGTTTTGGTGATATTATCGTAATTTGCCATTTGTATCAATTTTGGTTATACAATAAACTTATTTGGATTCTTGGATGATTATAGTTGTGTTTTACAAATAGTTCTAAGTGAAGGTTTTCTCCGAATATTTAGTTTACTGTTTAAAAATATTTATTTGAAACAGAACAACTGTCGATCTGCAGGAATTCGGCCACCAATAAATTTACGGTTAAATGACAATAGATTGAATGGAAATCAATACTTAGGGCATTTTTGACGTTATACTTCTTTTGGCGCGTTATGAGAATCGGATCAGAGTGTATTTTCAGCATGTAACAAATCGCTAATATAACACTCGACTAATATGGCACTCGCTGTAATACCAATTACTATCCTGCTATACATGCACAATGTCTGAAAGACATTCAGTAAAAAATGTGTGGCATACAGTATATAGACAAAATTTATAAATACATATATTATATGCTTAAACGAAACAGACAAAAGTCTGCCTGTCATATAAGCAGGGCGACTATGGAGGCGTGGGTGATATGATTTTTGGATATTGAAAGACAACACAATATTATACATTATAGAACGATGAATGATCGTTATTATTTTCGTAAATACATCGCCAGCTCTTACATTAGAACATTTAAATTTGACTACACAGTTGAGATTAGGTACAGGAATGTCTTCATCATTATTACTCCATGTTTCTAATAAAAGAAGAATATTCGAATTACGAGCGACATTGTCAATGATATCATTTTTATGAACTCGTAAAATTTGTATATTAAATGTATATATTGATAAACCTGGCCTGGTCTTGATAAACTTCACTAACTCTGATTCTAATGTAAATAATGGATTGAATGCCAGTTTTTCCTAATTTTAATGGAAGAAGTGACGCTGGTTCTTTTCTTCCATGATAAAATGTAGACACATTGTTTTTAGAAATAATAAATAATTTTTCTATTCTAATTTTTCACTACCATATCATTTTATAAAACTTTTGTGGCTTAATAGTAATGTTGACCAGGCGGGTATCTAGAATTAAGGTTTGGAGGGGGGTCAGAGACTGAAATTTCAGAGACTAAAGACTCAACATCGAACATATTATAAAAAATAAAATTATATGGATATTTAACAACGCGAGACCGGTAAGTCGCTTTTCACCAATATTAGCACGCAGCCATGTTGGAAGATGTCGTAGAGTGAAAAATGGTCGTTTTGCTGTTGCAGCATTCACAGGAAGCGTAGTGAGCATTTCCACAATGACTTAAATGTTTGGTTATAATTTTTTTCGAAGTAATAAACTACTTAGAAGTAATAAGCTTCTTTCATCTCAATGGATGATTTGAGAAAGAAGAGAAATTCTACTTAAAAAAATTCTATTTAATTCGGGGGGGGGGGGGGAGTTATGACCCCCACGACCCTCCCGCTAGATCCACGCTTGGTGTTGACCTTATTTAATATTGTTTTAATAACTTATTTAAAAAGAAGTATAACATTTAAAGTACACACACACACTTTTTCTAATTAATTAATGATTTTAACTTAATAAAGGACACCGATCGTTGATATCATATTTCAATTTCATTAAATTCTCTTTACGAGTGGTGAACTGCCTTAAAGCAATATACAAAATAATAAATTTTATTGAAATGAATTGGACTAGAGTCGTTTTGAAAGAGATGTATAAATAAAAATTTTTTATTACATTTAACGAATTTTGGTAGAATATTATTTACAGAACTAGTTTCATATATTATATTACAGGAGCGATGAATGGATTCTACTAGATAATCTCCCAGGAAAAAAAAAGACTGTACAATTCAAGGGTATTTAGTATACAATTTAACTCTGTTGAAAGGGTTAAATCGAGCAAATAAAATTTTTTAACAAAAAAAAAAATGGCTCTATGAAACTATAAACAATTATTTACAGTCGTAAACTATTATTAAATTATTGCCGATTTCATTTTTTCTATTCACATTTTTATTATATTCATTCGTATATATAGGGAAAAAATGAGAATTTTTTTTTATTGTTAAGTCAAGAAAGAAAAAAAAAAGTTATAAAATTTTATTTTACGAGTTATTATTGTTAAATAGAACACCAGGTCGTAAAATTATTTTTGTATTTTGTTGTTTTTTTTTTATATTAGTTTCTTTCGTTTTTGTTTTCGTTCATTTCATTATGGAGAGTCGAAAAATATGAGGCGGAGCAAATGCCAAATCGCGTTTTAATGTTTTACTTACTTAAATATTGTTTTTAGTATTGTATAGTAACGGATGTTAGTTTTTTTTTTTGGTAAATTTTCTTTGTTATGAATCAAAAAAGTTTTTGTGGGAATATTTTGTTACTAATCTCTGGTTCTGAAAATATACATTAGACGAGTTTTTATTATTTTGAAATAGTTTTGGCAAAAATTGCGTTGATTCAACAAATTCTTCACATTCTTTCTTTAAATAAATGATTCTGAATTAGAACGGAATTTGAATGGATAGATTTTAAACACCGTGATCATTGGAAAAATATACTGCAAAAAAAAGTCGGAAAAATACTTTTTCGGAATGAATCCAAGAGAGACTGTGCCTCGATTCACTCAAGCTGAACAATTTCGAAAGGTTACCGGATTCATCATCGGACATTATCACCTACGAAAGCATCAACTCAACAATAGGACTCCACAATGAATCCATTTTGTTCAGACAGTGTGCCGAGGAGGAAGAAACATCCACCCACATCATCTTTAACTGTGAATCACTCGACTACAACTCACCCTTAATATAAAAACTTGTTAAGGAAGATCCAGGCTATTGCCAAGAAATGGGTGAAGCGAACTTCGCCAGACTGAAGTAGAAGGAGGAGCATAATGGGCATGAGATCGAAGTTTAATACTTTTCATACCCTAAGATTTACCTATCTATCTATTTATGATTCTCTACACGAAAAGAAATGTACAGTAAACATTACTATCAAAGACAAAAGTATAGTAATTATTACTATGCCACAAAGTAACTCAGGCCACGGAAATAACGCATTGGAAATAGTATTTGAGCCTAGCAGTGCACCCCGACTATTGTAGGCTCTACCACCATGAGGAGGAAGAGAAATCGATGGCCCCATTTTCTCTGCCACCACTATCCAGCTCTTGCTATGAGAAGACTGACGCACTTGAGTCAGCCATTCTTTGTCAATCTCTTCGAACCAAAATCTGTCAACGTCAAATCTTTTCTGCTTTTGTTAAACAACTCCAAATGTTTCAAGGAGTAATGGCTCCTTATGGGACGTTCCTCTTTTCAGGTTTCACAATAAGTCTCATGGCCTAAGTGTGTCCCACGCGGACAGACAATGCAACTTGGATTGCTTCTTTTACATTTCATCCAATAAAATGTTCTTTCTTAAAAGATTATATAAGGACGCACCCTATAAATAATTGTGGGGCGCGTCTTATAATCTGAAAAATACGATATATGAAAATAAAAGTATCTATTTTGCCCGTATCATAAAAATTTAGCTAGAATTACAAATAAATAATATTTACAAATATTTCACAATATTTGTAAAACAATTTTTTCTTGTTTTACAATTATTATTTTTTCTGACTGTTTTTTTTTTGCATTAAAGTAACTTTCTATATATATATGTATATATATATAAGTATATAATATACAACACGTCTATAAATCATCGTAAAATGAACGGTGTGCCGCGCAATGCACAAGGTTAAATATTATATATTTTATTTCATAATACTTAGATACACACAACAGCAGAAGAAGACTATAATCATTATACTATTATTATATGATCAAAACAATTCTTTTTTTTTCAAAAACAATTGTACAGGTTAATCCGTTAAAAATTGAAACGTCAAAAGAAAATTAAACCATACAAGGAATAGGGAATATGCATGAACATTTTTTTTCAAATTTATTTTCAGAATATGAAAATACTGTTAATACTGTAATAATATTTAAAAACGAAATTAAAATCCGACAAATATCAAGGAAGTTATAAGCTTTTAAAGACTATTATCTGTCACTTTCTTGCAAAAATACTAAAACCGGAGTTTTACGTGTATTTTAAATGGTGAAAGTGTAATATGACGTCACATAACATATCAAGAGGGCTATCAACCTCTTTGTCTAATCAGGAATTTCAATCATTCAGATCTCGCTTATTTTTAAAGTTATTTAAAAAGTAATTTTACCTTGATATTTGTCAAGTAAACATGCTTCAATTCAAGTGAACAAAAATTTTCATGCATATTCCCTATTAGGATAAAGATTCCCACAGATTCCTAACAGAAAGATATGAGTAAAAATAGTTGATATCGATGTTGATACATAAAATATAAAAAAAAAAACAGCATCCCTAGAGAATGTTTCTCTTTAAGATAGTCCGCGCGACGTTTCGATTTGTCAAATCAATAATTAACTAAACTTTATTACATAATCCTTTTTTATATTTTAAAATTCCTAAAAGAAAACTGTAATAATATTAATGTACAAGAAATTTAATAAAATAGTTTTAAAACAAGTGAAAATAACAATTAACTGAGTTAATTGCTTAAATACTCTGTATATACTGAGTTAATGACGCAATGCTTCAAACAAAAGTTGTTTATATTTAAAAACGAACATTTTTTGTCAAAATGTGTAAAAATATGAGTTTCTCAATTTGAGCAATGCATTAAAACTCGAACTTTATATGCACTATATGTAAACAAAAAATCAAGCCTTAATCTTTTTGAAGCTTCTGTGCTCGTACATCCTTAAATTAGTTTAGATTTTAGAAATATCAAAAACTTTCAGTTTTCTCTGTTTTCACATTTTACACTTTACTGCCTTTTACCTAAGTAAATAATTACATAAGTAAAAATTGCCAATCAATTCAATGTTAAAATATCAACCAAAAATAAATAAATTAAATTTGAAATATGTATTAATAAATTTTCCAACTTGTTTTATTTTTCATGAAACAAATATATTTAATACTTGGTGATTCGATCACCTGTATATGATTGTTGCAATACTTATTAATAATAATAATCATTATTTATTATAACAAAGGAAATTAACATAATTTCATGCGATCACAAATACATATACTATATAATCGAATCATTATTTTTAATTGTACATTAATTAAAAATGGATTTAGTTTTTATTTGATTTGGTATTATTTATCTATTTTTAATTTCCTACTATTTTCAGTTCAATTTCATACATTCCCGGCAATAATTCTTAATAAATGACATCATTTATTTTTGAGATGTTTGAAAAGATGAATTTTAATTATTTTAGTTGGTCATAAAAATCGTTTTTTTTATTTGTTCTTTCGAAAAACTATTTTTGGCATCATGTAAATTTTATTTTTTTCTCTAAAAATGTTGTCTTTGAATTGCATTTTTCGGATTTTATAATCTTTAATTTGAAATATTTTATCTTTTATAAATAATATTTACAATTATTGCACAAACAATTGTAATAATTTTCATTTAAAATTTTTGGCAATATTATTGTAGATAAAATAATAGATATAATAGACAATAATTTCATCGTTTGAAGTAGGAGGTGTGAAAATATTCTCCTATAGGTTATTTGGGACTAACTGACAAATTAACAAGCAGAGTTTGTTATATACTACAAACAAATGACAATTCTTACAATAGGGAATATGCATGAAAATTTTTTTTCACTTGAATTGAAGCATGTTTACTTGACAAATATCAAGGTAAAATTACATTTTAAATAACATTAAAAATAAGCGAGATATGAATGTTTGAAATTCCCGATTAGACAAAGAGGGTTATAGCCCTCTTGACATGTATTGTGACGTCATAATACACTATCACCATTTAAAATGCACGTAAAACTTCGTTTTACAAGAAAGAGACAGATAATAATCTTTAAAAGCTTATAGCTTCCTTGATATTTGTCGGATTTTAATTTCGTTTTTAAATATTATTACAGTATTAACAGTATTTTCATATTCTGAAAATAAATGTGGAAAAAAATTTTCATGCATATTCCCTATTCCTAATCCTTATACGAGTCCTCGAATCTTCGTACACTGTAAAAAATAAAATAGTGGCCCCAATTATAACAGGTAGTTTAGTCCAGTCAACAAGTTAAAAAACGTGTTAATTCTTGCTACTGCGAATTAAAATACAAGCGATAGACAATTAAAGATTCCAAAGAAAATAGGTCTACTTTTTTGAAAATTATTCAAAAACTATTGGTGCTAGTGGAATTTTACAAACAGATTCTTAAAGAGGAGGAAATTTCCAGAAAAAAAATGTCGACTACCGGAACTTGAAATTACTGTTAATAATTTTTATTTAATGATGAAAATAGGGTTCCGCGCGTTCCAAATATAGTTTGTTGATTTAAAAAAAAAATTAACGGCACTGTGCTCGCGGCGCGGAACCCTATTTTCAACATTAAATAAAAAGTATTAACAATAGTTATATATAGTTATCAAATCATCATAGCCGATAGTACTGATCAAATTATTAAGTTAAAAAAGTTCGTGCATGCGAACATCATATAGTCAGAGTAAATACTAAACCTGAGAACACAGATGGTATGGAGATCAGTGACTAATTTAAGTCATAACCCAAAATGATAGGGAATTTGTTCTTCATTAGGCACAAGGGATGCGAAAATACAAGGATTAAAACGATTATAAATACATCAAATTAAATTTTTTTCTTTTAATTTCAAAAATATATCTTGTGTTTCAAGTGTCACTTCCATTCCATTTGTAAATTTGCGTCAAACATAGGATATTATTAGGATTAAAAGGACAATTCTTTCTAAATTCTCAAATTAATTATTCCAATGTTCAGGGTTTTTACTCTAGTATTTATTAATTAATATTGATATAGAAAAATTAACTCATCCACTGGATAGCGAATCCTGGACCTCTGGATTCATGCCCAGTGTGCTATCGTTACACCACGGATGACATAGATGAAAGAGTCAATTTGTTCATATCATTGACAGTGTTACATTGATGTCATCATTATTCCACATATCATTATTTATGTATACACAGGCGTTACAATACAATTCTAATATCAATTTCCATTAAGATTACGAAAACATTGTATGAAAGAACTTGCGTATACTAAAAATTAAACTCAGATATAACATTACCGCAAATGCAGATGAAGAAATGGAAATTAACAACAGAATTCAAAAAGGAAGCAAAGTCGTCAGTACATTGAAAATCATTTTGGTATCCCAAATGGTATCAAGAACATTAAAGGCCCGTATTTACAAGACAATGATTAGGCCGACGATACTCTATGAATCGGAAACGTGGGTTATGAACCAGGCAGCGGCTAATAAATTACTTATTTGAGAAAGGAAAATTCTAAGGAAAATTTAGGGAGGTGTGAAGGATGAGTATGGTCTTTGGAGAAGAAGGACAAATGAAGAAGTTTATGCAATGTATAGGGACCCCAGCATTGTAAATGTAATAAAGGCACGGCGCGTTGGATGGCTAGGACACATTTGTCGGATGTCAGATAAAAGAATTCCAAAAAGAATGATTTCCGAAGGAGAGGGTAGAAAACGGAATAGAGGGAGACCGAAAAAGAGATGGATGGGAGCCACAATACAGGATCTTTAACGGATTGGAATTAAGAACTGGAAAGAAGTGGCAATGGACAGGAAAAAATGGAAAGCAATTTATAAAAAAATTGAAAACATGGGCCCTTGAGGCCTGCAGTGCTAATATATATATAACATTATGTATAATCAATGAATTTTTCTCCATATAAGGAACGTAAAAATCATTGATTTTTGAAGTATCAAATTCTCACGTGTATAAAATGTTCAAATATTTTTGAACTCATGTGAAAAATAAATTAATTAAATTTGAAAACAGTGCCCTTTTACATTAAATTAAACTACAACAATCAAAAAACATTTGTACAACATAATAATAAAAAAAAAATAGACGACACCATATCATTAAAAATAATTTTTGCATAACGGATAAATGATTAATGACTCTATCAAAGAACATAACAACAGAAAAATTTCACCCATTTTTACCCTATTTAAGCACAAATAATTGAAATTAATTGAGTCACTTGAAGAAAAAAAAAGTATATGAACTTATGAGTGAGTGTAACAAACAATTCATTATTCTACACTTGTTATGAAAAATGTTATAATTGTTAGCAAACAATAGTTACATAACAATTAATCATCATTGTACACAACCATGGATGGATCCGATCCCCCTCTTCTGTAAAAAAATAAATCATAGACAAATCTATGTGTATTGCAGGCAGCTAGCGACACGACACATAACATTAAACGGATGTTAATTTGAAAGAATTACCCACAATAGACGAAAATGTTTTTTTGAATTCAATCCCCTTCTTTGCATCAAAAGGAGTAAAATAGAAATAGGTTAAATGATGAAAGGGTATTTTTTTAGTTCTGGAATTCTTTTTTTACGTATGGTATAATAGAGAAGACTCTATGAGTAATAGAATTTTGTTTGAATAGAGTTTGAATATAATTGTTGCTGTCATCGCGAGTATTTATACCGCTAATTATGTTTTATGAATATTTCTATACCTTTTTTTTTTCAGAGCAATTAAAATTATTATTATTTTTTATTCAGAGGGCATTCAACTTAAGCGTAAAGTAAAAGGGTTTTTTTTTATATCCTGAATATGACTTTTTTTTATCATGAAGAATATAAATGTGAATTTTAGACGAGAAAGAGGTTGTAATCAGAAATCAATAAGTTTCTAATATTTCTGTAAATATTAAATTTATTTAAGAAATGCTTCAGGACGTTCATCCATGAAGCTTGATAGTAAATAACAAATTTTTTTTAGTGAATTGAGTAGTTATCCTCCCTCAAAAATTTAACACCTGTTGACGATCATTTCAAAGAGTAATTATCGATTAAAAATCAAACTTTGAACAAGGAATAATAAATAATAATAGCGTCTTATGGAGAACAGAATTTTTTTTTGTACTTAAAATTAGAATAACTATATTATTAAAGTAGACACCATCATGAATAATGTTTATAAATATTCTTTGATGTATGCCGTTTATATAATTGCATTAAAAAAATGGTGTTGACGAACATTTGAATTAATTATTTAATAAAATTAAAACTTTTTTCATACACACAAATATAAAATATAGTTTACTGTCAGATCTGTCACATTAAGTCAAATTAATTTCTAATTTACAATTTCCTGGTATTTTCCAATAAATACTTTTAAAATATTTAGGAGAAATAAAAAAAGGTTATAAATCGTTGTAAGATTATTGACATACTTTACAACTTTTTTAAAATCCTAAATAAATTTTATTAAAGATAGTACTCATTTGACTTCAGCGTAGCAACTGAACGTCCTTAAGGTGATATAAAATTGTTTTAAAATTTATTTTTTACAAATTTATAAAATGATAAATTTTTTATTAATAATATTAGGAGAAAAAAATTCGTTCAGTAGGAACTAAGTAGACTTAGCGAATTTTCCCAGTATCAAATCAAGGTACCATGTTAATCTATGTGTAATATTCATTATGCGCATAAGCAAAGCTAGGTCATTCGACTGTGCTCGGTTGAAACTCAAAAGAATGCAGTTGAGAAGGGTGGTGGACACTGTCGAATGAACTACCACCTTCATAATTTGGTGATCTCTGAAGATCCCGCTTGTAGGAGGACGATGAAAACTCCATACATGTTATATGCACCTGCAAAAACATGCAGGGTGTAAGGTATATAATGTTTGGCTCCGAAAACTTGGATCCATAAATCCTGGGAGCAATTCCGGGGCGGAGAAGTTGTGGGCCTTCTGTGTGGCCTCGACAGAATCCAATAGCTTCATCTGCTTAAAATAGCACCTCTTACCAGGAGACATCTCGCCTTCAGGTGACAAGTTGTTCTCAAGGAGGGCACAGATGACCCCTTGGTCTGGGTGCTAGGGATCCATTTGCGGTACCCCTCTTTGTAATTATTATTAAATATTCATTATTATGGGTATTATATTTAAAATGAAAATATTTCTGTAAATATTAGAGTTACAGAAAATATGATCGGATAATAGATTGCTGTAAAATTTATTTGCTACAACTTTACTAATGAATTTTTCATTTTACTATGTAATCTGTAAGAATTTTGTATGTACGATCCATCCCACCCTTATACACAATTTATTTTTAACTTTTTGTATAATATTTTGATGTAAAAATTATTTTGTATAAGTTTTATTTTGTATTTATTACTCTGTTTTGCATAATTATGATAATAGTTTTTACAATTGTAAACTTTATTATCATTTCAGCTAACTCTTGAATTGAATTTTTATTTTTTAGGTTTTATCCATATTTCATTGTTTTAATTGATACAATTAGTTTTATGTTATTTTAAGTACCTAAATATGTTTACCTTTTTGTTAAAATTTGTACATTTTTGTCATTATCATATATTTTCTGATGACGAAATTATGTTTCGACGCTGTAGTTAAAATAAAATTCTTGTTACGAAAATCTGAAATATTTGTTTTATCTAATATATATATAATGGATTTTCGACAAGTAACGACTCATTCAATATAAATTAATTGTATTTCATTAATATCGGAAGTTAAATATATATAAAAATCAGTGGATCGGTTAATAAATTTTACAATATCTCTTTTTATATCTGTGCCGAATCTATTCGATCATGTTTCGAACTAAAATTTCTCAACATTTTTTCGTTAACCGAATATGGCCTGTAATATTTTCGACGATGTACACACAAATGCAATATATTTGAAGCAATACATCATGTTAGCGTAAACATCACTGAGTATATGCATAATAGTAACACTTAGAATGTTTCAGCTAGTTCAAATTTTTATCAGGGGGTTTACAACACTTCTAGTCACAGTTGTTTGAGAACCAATCATTTACCCAAATATAAAATGCTTTTATCTAAAAATAATAAATGTATTTCCAAATACTTCAATAATACCCCCATTGTCTTCTAATGTTATTATCAAATAAAATTATTATTAATTTATTAAATAAATGGTGAATATTCAATAAATTATTCCACCTTAATAAATGAATATTAAATAATCATAAAATATATATTTAAGCATAATTATTTAAATAAAAAATATTTTAATTACAATACAAGAAATATGTTGGCGCCAATTTATGAATTTTAATAATGTTTCAACGGGTGAAAATCATCTTTGTATATTATCTATTTTTAATATGTATATATAAGTAAGATGAAGGAGCATCATTAATAAATTATTCAAAGCTAAATAAAATAAAATAATATTAAATAAAAATACGACAAATTTTTTTTTAGGTCAAATAATATTATTTTTAAACATTTTTCAAGTGCTTCTCCTCTGTTCTTATATATATATATATATATATATATATATATATATATATATATATATATATATATATATATATATATATATATATATATATATTTATATATATATATATATTACGGCAAAATAGTGTATCTACCTCTAGTTGTTCTATGACGTTTTTATAACGAAATCGAAAAGTATCGTCATCGTAATAAAATTAAATCGGATCATTTTTTAAATGTTCTTTTAATACAGTTTTTTTATATTGAGAGAATCATTTTTCTAAAGGAAAGGGCATGTGCTATAGTACTTTCATAAAATTCTACAAAATTCACAATAAACTTTATCATTTTTTGACGTAAATTGAGATTACAATTCATTATTTTAATAAACATCTTTGTTTCAGTATGTTTGTGTAACTGTGTATTATTTTTTTAGCTACATTTATCACAGTGTCTAATTTATTAACATAGTTGTTACAAGTTTAAACAAACATTTCATTTTTAACCCGACTTCAAAAAGGAGGATGTTCTCAATTCGTCTGTTTTTTTTCTTCTTCTTATAATATTAAAAGCTCTATGTTAAATATTTGATTTTTAATTGTTGATAACTCAAATGATCAATACGAAATTTTAGATTTTTGATGAAATGTATTGCGTGATTCAACATGCCAAAGAAGAATTTTATGCACTTGTAAAGGTAAATGATAGTTATATTAAATAATTATTATTTAAATAAATAATAAATACATGAAAAAGATATAATTGATCTTTATTGATTTGATTTATGAAATATTATATATATTTATATGTAAATTACCATGGTTGTAAACATTCAAAGCAACCGTGATTTAATGAAGAAGCGATACCGCACACACTAAAATAGGACATTCAGCTTACTGTCCTTATATTTTTTAAATAATATATTTTGACCCATAATAAAACGAATAATTCGTAATCAAAAACATCATTAAACAAGTGAGAGTAACAACCAACTGAGATAGTTGCTTTAATACCCAGTATATACTGAATTTATGAAAAAAATTTCAAAGAAAGTTATTTTTGTTAAGAAAAGGAACGTTAAATTTTTGTTATATCTCTTACGGTTTCAAAGATACACAGTTTTGCCCATTTTATCCAAACTTGTTCCGATTTTGCCCACGAACTTGCCTTACTTTTTAGCTCTCTCTATCTCTTTTCGTTTTTGAGTTATCATGTATACGGACGGATGGACAACTTTGGGAAAATGGACTAATTAGGTCATTTTATGAACACCTATACACTGGTATGCTGAATCGAAACTTTATGTCGATGGGTCAAATTAAATACTATAATATTTTGACTCAATTAATATTCTTTTGGAAATGATTTAAAAAATTTATTATTCATTTATAAATAATCTTTCTAGTTCATCACATAAATAATTTTAGTCTTTTAATCGTGTTCATCATATGGATCTGAAGTGTTGTTTTTTTTTTTACAAAAATATCCTTGAAGCAAACAATTCATTGTGTTTAAAGTGTTTTCAAGATAAGGCATTAATAATTTTTTTAATTGACGCGGAAATTATATTCAAGTCTATCATCATACGATGAATGTTAAAATAACACTTTATAAAAAATTTATTTCGATTGATTTTCTTAAAATACCAATCATCTTCATATGAGATTGTCCATGAAATTCATCACTAGGGACAAACAAGTACAATTATATGGGATTATTTAAGGTTGTTGCCCAATGGGTCCCTAGCACCTAGACCAATGGGTCCTCTGTGCCCACATAAATTGAGAGTAAACATTTATTGTTTGAAAGTGATAATCACTTGATCACAAAATATACTTTATTTACATTAAGGATGTTTCAGCATGAAACCACTTTTCGACCGATTTTGCTCATATAAATCCCGAAGTTTCAAAAATTTGGACAGTTTAGAACGCGAGATAATTAATAGCAAAGTAATCATTCTCTCTCACTCTCTCTCATAAGAAGCATGTAAAACTTCATGCTCGCCCAACTGTTATCTGTTGTATAAAAAAAAATATTCGACAGAATTTAAAAAAAAAAACTAGAATAGTAAAGATAAATATTCATTAAATTAATTTTTTTTAAATCGCATTTTACCGTTTTGTTTTCGAAATATAAAAGTTAAAAATTATTCTTTTTTTCAAAATAACATTATTTTGTGTATATGAAGAACAGTGAATTCGTCTTTGTGTTACATATGTGTGTATATGTATTTGTTCTAAAATAAAATCAAACTGTTTTTTTTTCCTGATTATATAACACAGTGCTGGAATGTCCTTAAAAGAAGAAAAATTTCATCTGATGTATTAATCATCGTTTTGTTTCATGTAGCCCTTGTACCGTATTACGAACAAATTACTACTTACCCTACCACTTTGGGTTGGTTCCGGAACCTGAATTAGTTACTACCTCTGCCTACATAGTTCAATTTTAGTATATTAACTTTCAATACATTATGTTCGCATTAACTCACTATTTAAACTAGGATCATACTTGGATCACAAGCGAGAAGAGTATATTTTTGGTGATGGTATTTTATAGCGATTAAAATCAGGTTCATTATTTCAATGTTTAAGTATTTAGTGTTATTCATTTGCCTAAAATTCATTTATTGAAGTAAATTGATATAAAAATTCTTTTCTTAGGACTTCAGAGCCTTAAGTAAAAAATAAGTATGAATACATACAGGCTGTAACCGTCAATGCTAGCCATTGTGACACGTATTTGCAGCAGTGTTTAAATGCTTTGAAGCCAAGGCATACACTTATTTGTAAAGAGAAAAAGAGATAGGCATACACATAGGTCATAGTAATATATATATATATATATATATATATAAGTCTGTCTCCTTTTCTCTCTACAAATAAATGTATGTCTATCTTCATCTAATTTAAACACTGTTGCAACTTTCGTATCCTAACAGTCTCACAATATACAATAATATATTACATAATGATATTTTTAAGATTTTTTTATTGTTTAAATGAAAATGTCTCCAAAACTACACGTCAGAATACTTAGTTTATAATTTAAAATAGTCCAAATACTTATTTTTCCTAAAAATTTAGTTCAGTTACTCCGTGTTGAAATAAGTTTTGAAAATTACTTACTCAAATGAACCTTTAAACCATCATGGCTACTAAAACGTTAATATAGTACCTTTTTTGTTTAATTTTTGCCGCATGAATAAGAAATCAATACACTTTCATGATAAATAATAGTCAAGATGATCAAAGAACATAGTAAAACGTAACATGATATCTATATACACCTAGCATACGTATGGTAAAAAGGTTTTTTTTTATTTAAACAAAAAAAATTAAAAGTAAAAATTTGACAGGGTGTTTCACGTTCATATATTTATATCATTCGTGTCTTCAGTAGTATGTCTGAACACGCAGGTGTAATCAAATGAACAAACAATGCAATTTTATTTGAATCAGATTTATTATGAACATTCAGAATATTGGCTAGGGTTGGCAAGTCTGAAAATAGTCCGGAATAGTCGGACATATTATAGTTATTAAGCGGGTCAGAAAAAAGTAATTTATACCAAAAACTCATTATACCGGGCTATACGATAATTATAGAATAGAGGTACACATATCACCTATAGTTGTTTCAGTAAAACCTTTTTTATCGGATATCTTCGGTTTTGAAACAAATTAATTACATCTCCCATCGATTATAAACGTTATGTAATTATTTTAATTTTTTTTACAAAAATAGAAAATAAATCACAGCAATAGAGAATATGCATGAAAATTTTTTTTCACTTGAATTGAAGCATGTTTACTTGACAAATATCAAGGTAAAATTACTTTTTAAATAACATTAAAAATAAGCGAGATATGAATGATTGAAATTCCCGATTAGACAAAGAGGGTGATAGCCCTCTTGATATGTTATGTGACGTCATACTACACTTTCACCATTTAAAATACACGTAAAACTCCGTTTTTAGTATTTTTGCAAGAAAGAGACAGATAATAATCTTTAAAAGCTTATAGCTTCCTTGATATTTGTCGGATTTTAATTTCGTTTTTAAATATTATTACAGTATTAACAGTATTTTCATATTCTGAAAATAAATGTGAAAAAAAATTTTCATGCATATTCCCTATCAGATTTCAGGGGCAAATCCCGTGATTCAAATGTTTGTTTACCCATCAGCTATTTGGTTAGCATCATACTTTAACGCCGGCAGTACACTCTCGGTGAGAGCTCTCGACGAGACATTCGTAAGGCGAGGAGGAGCCGCGAGTAGAGCTGTGTACACTCTTGGCGTGTATCGACGAGAGTATTCTGCCGGCAATACAGTTCTGGAAGAGATAGTTGTAGACGTTACTGATTGGTTAAAATCCACGATTCAGACGTTACTGATTGGCGAATCGATACGAGACAGGCCGAGCGCTTTGCCGAGAATGTACTGCTTGCATAAGGATATAGTGCCTTGCATTTCTAAGATACTCAATAAAAAATTTATATAAAATTACATTTTAAAATAAAGTTCTCGATCATCTTGTATAGGTAATACCAAAATCATGGTACGCGTCATCTAAGAAGTACAAAGTCATTTGAGTACTTCTAATAATCATAAAAATGTATGTTTTAAGTAAACGCTCCATTAAATTCTTAGGTAGAAAATAAATATTATATAACATCAACAACTATATTATGATGTAAAATATTTAAAGGTCTCGTTTACCACATGTTTACCAATACAATAGTTGATTTAACACACTTTGAAGAATTACAAGAAAATCAGTTGGGAACTGTTATATGTGTGGTCTTCTAATGGTATTATGATATTTCCAAACTTTTCCCGGACTACTTTTGAGGTTTTAGACACCGCCAACGGATTTTCAGTTTTTTTTACATGCATTTTGTTTTTTTTTGTAAAATTTTTTTTTTTTTGGGGTCGATTTTTTTTTGTAAAAAATTTTTTTTAAGTCGGTTTTTAAAAAAATTTTCTTATTTTCCCATTATGAATAAGTATACCCTTTCAAAAAAAAAAAAAATTCGCAGAAATCGGTTATCACATATAAAATAAGGATTTTCCTCGATTTCCCGGGGATTCCCCCATCAGAATGCGATTTGGTGGCAATGGGAAATCAAACCCTTTAAAACAAAATCGGTTCATAAATGACGGAGTTCTGAGGTAACACACATTAAAAAAAAATACAGACGAATTGAGAACCATCCTCCTTTTTGAAGTCGGGTTAACAAACAACAAATGTTTGACTATCCCGATCAATCTCCTTATATGTAATAGATAATCATCAGACAAATATATATATATGCTCTAGATGTCTTTTATTTTTCTTTTATTCGCTCAATCTTCGTCGAACCGGGCTTACAACCTTAAGACTGCAGTAGCAGCAATCGAATTATTAAAATGGGTCCATTTTACTCTATATCCATTGCCGTATACGTAAATTGAATATACTATTGCAAAGGCTGCATAATTTCAGAGTTTCTATTCGACAGCTAAACTTTCTATTAACATTCATTATCTTTTCACTGTAGTTAACGTATCTTTCTAGAATTGTTTATTTTGTTTTTCAGTTGTGTAAATAAGAAACAACAACATAGATATAGATACTTCAGAAAAAGCATTTACCAAGAATAAATAATAAACAATTGTGTTTATCTAAAATAAATAAAGCCGCATCATTACATATATATTTTTATTTTGTGTCAAACGAGAATACAATTTTATGATGATTCGTTATGCATTTCAAACATTTCACTTTAACGTTTTGTGTTTTATAAGATATTTTTGAGAGTTATTCAATATCTAGTGATGTTGAACACGTACGAACAAACCTATGAATAAGAAAAAACACAGATAAACATTACAAAATTGACTAAAAAAAAAGATTAGTAAAACTTTAAGGTGGATCCAGGTCAAAACACACACGTTCACGGTTTAATTATCCCATTTTACAGAGATGAACGCCGCAGTTACTGATTGGAGAGTCCTATACTTGGACATTAGCGAGTCAAGTTTTTTCTTAAGGTCCTCGAAAGGACTATCCATAATGGTACTTTTTTCTTTATTTTTATGGTCTAAATGATTCCTATCCCATAGAACGGGATGCTGACGTGTAACTCATCTTTGCGGACATGACCACTCATTATGGATGCCTTAACTTCATTCCCAAGAGGTCAAGGTTGCAGACACCCGCAAAACCTTTCTATATTCACGTTCGCTCTCGCGATTCTTTGCGCTGAGAGTCTAGAGACTATACGAGGTACCAACACTTCTGAGTTTTAAAATAATTTCCTTATTTTTTCGATAATTGACAAACTGCCGTCGTTGGAATCGAACTAACAACCTACCAGTTCCAAGTAGAGAGCCTCTGACAGCAAGACCACTTGGATAGATGATTTAAAATTTTTTCATTTCTCTGGAAAAAATAACCAACCACTTTCAAATGACACAACAACTCAATTATCAAATGAAGCTATAAATTTCTGCAAAATTGATTTATGTTTTTTGCGATCACAATTATTAACGGTCTCAAAATTGCTATACAAAATCTGAAGACCTATGAAATACCCTTAAAGGCGGGGTACATATTTTATCAGACATTCACAACCCTTTTGTTTCAGACACATAAACAACGTTTACGTTTTCGTGCATAAACTAGTTTTAATCAAAATTGAGTATGCTAATTTTTTGGATACAATGCAATTCATAATCGTTGTTACCACACTATTCACAATAAAATTTGAACATTCATTAACACCCCAAAAAAAGAAACACTTTTTTCGGAACTATTTTACGAACAAACAATATTCAACAACAAAAAAAACAAACATTTTGTCATAGGGGTATAAACAGCTGACGGGGTTGATAAATAATTCACCAAATAGCCAAGTAACATCCACAAGTAGTTCCTAAATATGTCCATTACATAAAACTAGACAAGAGAAATAAAAAAAAGGGATGAAAGGGGTAGATATGTAAAAAATATAAAATATTATATTAGCACAAAAATATCAAAGTCATAATAAGAAAAACGCAACATTGTTTAAGGGTTGTGTTTTTGGAATGAGTGAGAGAGGGTTGCTAGCGGGTAGTAAAATAGCGCATAGTTAGTATATTATTATAATATGTGAGCGAGTGAGTGGCAAAGGGGTTAGTTTATATAAAATAATAGTCATTGTATTGTTGTTGTGTGTTGGCAACACTTGTTGATTGTCGACAATCTATTGTTCGAGAATTGTATCCTTTATCTAGGAGTCTTTAACAATAAGGAGACTATTATTGTAGTTTATAGTGTATGTAGAGATGATGGTATGCTGCTTTCACTTAGGGGATCCAACACAATGTGATTCGGTTGACATATTCCTTGATGGACCGATCTAAGACCTGTCTATACTTGTTCTAGTTTTAGAATATCAGAACATCCGAAGTATTTTATTCAGCATAAAATTTATAAATAAGGAGATAAGAGGACATATTTCATATTTCTCAAGTTATTTATTGCAGTTATCACTTGCTACGTAAAATTAACGATTTTATTTCTTTTGTTATCAATTCTCTCTACATTTATTTTGTTCATAGAAATATATATTTAATAAAAAAATAGGTTCTTTTGAAAGGTGCTAAACATTTAGTCTTATTTATCCAAAATAAAGGAAGTATTTGGGAAAATCAAATGATGGCTTATGAAATATCGGAAAAAAGTAGGAAAAATTAATTATAAAATTTTCAGTATAAAAGAAACTAGCGGTAGTTAATTAGTCCGGGATACCCATTTTTTTATGCAGTTTTGTAATATTCAAAGCAAGTCCCTTTTATACTAAGACAAACCACACTTGATTATAATACTCTTACCATATGATACATCGTTAATCTTTCGCAGCATTAACGTAGCCCAGACAAAAAATAATTTACGGATGATAAGTGATAATAGATTTAAATTTAGGAAACTTAGCGAATTTCCTTAGAATATATAAATCACTCTCTAGTGGTCATAATTTTAGTGTGATCAAAATGAAATATAATATCGGATATGACTTTAGTATTTGCATAAATTATATTTATTAATAGCCAAAAAAAAACAGTGAAAAAAAAAACAAACTCTAATGTGAACAGAGATATTTAGAATTTTAACTTTCAATCTTTAATTGTAAATATTTCAGTAAATATTAGTGTAACAGAAAAATGATACGAAACAAAATTATAGTAAAACTTAGTACCTACAACTTAACTTCTGATAAATTTTTCGATTTTTCAAATATTAAGGGAGATAGTCAAATTTTGTGTTTCCCCTCCCTCTAAACCCCTTTCCCCTCGTCCGATTTTACCCATTAACAAACTTGACCTTTAAAATACCAAAAGCGCCTCAAATACCAAATTTCATTCTAATCGGAATAAAACTGTGACCGCTAGAGAGTCCATAGACATTTCAAACAATCTTTAATTGTAAATATTTCTGTAAATATTAGTGTAACAGAAAAATGATAAGAAACAAAATTACAGTAAAACTTAGTACCTACAACTTTACTCCTTATAAATTTTTCGATTTTTCAAATATTAACGAAGATATGCCAAATTTTGTGTTTCCCTCCCTCTAAACCCCCACAGACATTTTCAAATAGTACATATATATATACAAATTTTAGCGATAGTGATTTTTAACATCTAATAGGTAGGTTCGACGGACATTTGAAGAAATTTTTACGAAATTCCAACATTGGTGCAAAAACAATAGCTGCATTTCCTTTGGAGGAAATTCCCTTAAAGGCTTCTTTCGAAGTTAGAATTTAAATAATTATGGTTTTAAAACTCAACATTTAAAACGTAACCTTAAGCCTTACAATAAATAGAGCCTTGTAAATATTTGCACTTGGACACCTTCCACTAAAAGAAATATTTACAAGGCTCTTCGGTTTTAGTTTTTTAAACTGATTTATTTCAGACTTTTTAATTTAATACTTAGAATCTGTGAATTAAAACCATTCATTGACACCAAACTCGATACATTTGGAAATTTTTTTGTTGTCTAGCTTATTTTGCAAGTAATATTCCCCATATTGGATATTATGTCACGCGGAAGACTAAGACGAAGTATTTTAGGAGGTAGATGGGAACTGATGAACATACTAACAGACATAAACACATAAACCTCCGTTGTCGGGTAATAAATTTCTGGAATTTATATTTTTATGCTATATTTAAAAGATGTGTATTTTAGATAGTTTTATTTAAATGCTGATTTGACTACTCAAAGGTAGGCCGGACGACTTTAAATACTTACGCACGTAGTGACCATTTGTAATGCTTTTATGTAGTACGATGGAACCAAGAATTTTATGCTTACAAATTAATTATTTTGTAAATGTGTGTAATACAAACCTCCAGAGAAATGTTAGTGTATTGATGATGGAACCAGAAATGTTTATGTAAACATATTTGTTTAAAAAAATTAGAGCGCTTGTAATTGGGTAAGCATTACTCAAAAAAACATTTGTATTAACAAACATTTTTTACATATATTTTACATGTATTTTTTGTTGTCAAAATTGGTCAATCAAAATTATTTACTTTTGAAATTTTAATTTGAGGAATAAAGAAACTTGTTGGTAAAAGAAATAAGAAAGATTGTAATATATATTTTTTTCTCTATACTGGGTGAGTCAAAAGTAAACTCCAATGCAATAGGGAATATGCATGAAAATTTTTTTTCACTTGAATTGAAGCATGTTTATTTGACAAATATCAATGTAAAATTACTTTTTAAATAACTTTAAAAATAAGCGAGATATGAATGATTGAAATTCCCGATTAGACAAAGAGGGTGATAGCCCTCTTGATATGTTATGTGACGTCATATTACACTTTCACCTTTTAAAATACATGTAAAACTCCGTTTTTAGTATTTTTGCAAGAAAGAGACAGATAATAATCTTTAAAAGCTTATAGCTTCTTTGATATTTGTCGGATTTTAATTTCGTTTTTAAATATTATTACAGTATTAACAGTATTTTCAAATTCTGAAAATAAATGTGAAAAAAAATTTTCATGCATATTATATTTCCCTATTATATTTCATATACATATACAGGGTGAGTCAAAAGTCATGGAGTCTTTTGAAAGGGTGGATAGGGGTTGCAATTCTAAGACGAAAAGTCCTTGGAGATTTTTGCACCTGACCCACCGTTAATTAGATATTAATTAAATAAAGTAACCAATTAGAGAAGCGCGTTAACGAAATAAGAAATGGTGTGGAATTAACAACTGCATATATATACATATATATATACATATATATATATATATATATATATATATATATATATATATATTTATATATATATATTTATATATATATATATATATATATATATATATATATATATATATATATATATATTTATATATATATAAATTTATTTTAGTAATGGTGATTTTCGCTATCTACTAGGTATGTTTGATGAACATTAGAAGAAATTTTTCCGAAATTTGTTTATCGGTACAAAAACAATAGCTACATTTCCTTCGAAAATTCACTAAAAATAAAAGATCATGTTTATGTCGCCGATAATAATAACGTTTAAGTATTCTTTGAACATATACGTTTAACTAAACAGTTTTCAGATGACATGAAATGCATACAAAATACTAAACATTAAAATATAAATACTCTATTAATTAAAAAGAAATAATTTTTATAAAATGCTTTAATTATTATAATTAAACAACAACATCAACAAAACCTTAATGAATGTTAAATTAATTGACTAATACTAATAATAATAAAACATTCACAACAGACAGATAGACACCACTACTACTATATTTCAAAGTATAATAAATAGTAAAATAGTAGCTAGCTAGTAGTAAGTAAACCTTTACAACCTTTGTTTGTATTTCTGTTCATTTCGTATGTACAACTGGATATGCATACTGTAGAAATATCCATACAGACTTTGTAATAAAACAAAATTACAGTTAAACATGTTCATGCCGAAGGCATAAGTTAATTGGAGAGAGAGTCATTTGACTAGACATTCAATTCCTCTTCATAAAGTATATGATATGACAAAAAGTCTCCAAAGTTTAACCAAAGATCCTTATTCTTTTTGCAGATATTTAATTATCGGCATAGTATAAATCTGTAATAATTTGTACGAATTATCCCGCCCCTTTACATTATATATTTTTTATTATATTTTGATTAAAAATTATTTTGCATAAGTTTTATTTTGTATTTCTTTTTTATTTTGTTTCTTTTCTGCATAATAGGGAATATGCATGAAAATTTTTTTTCACTTGAATTGAAGCATGTTTACTTGACAAATATCAAGGTAAAATTACTTTTTAAATAACTTTAAAAATAAGCGAGATATGAATGATTGAAATTCTCGATTAGACAAAGAGGGTGATAGCCCTCTTGATATGTTATGTGACGTCATATTACACTTTCACCATTTAAAATACACGTAAAACTCCGTTTTTAGTATTTTTGCAAGAGACAGATAATAATCTTTAAAAGCTTATAGCATCCTTGATATTTGTCGGATTTTAATTTCGTTTTTAAATATTATTACAGTATTAACAGTATTTTCATATTCTGAAAATAAATGTGAAAAAAAAATTTCATGCATATCCCTATTCCGACATAGTAGCTTTTAGTATTGTTATTTCAGCAACTCTTTATTGAGTTCTTATTTTTCTAGAGCACGGTAGTGCGACAGGCCGAGTTTAAGGGGTTTTTTGTCTTCGCGCTTACAGGAAGCTATTACTACAGGAAATATCAGACCAGATTTGACCTCAAAATATTTCCTGAACGAAAAGAGCTACAGTGCTGGTTTTTCGAATATAAGTTATTTAGGGAGATTTATAAGAGAACAAGTTTTTGCTTTTCGTTAAGAAATAAACGGTTAAAAAGTTATTTCGGTTCAAAAACCGTAAAATAGCGGGTACGCCCACAATTTTCATTAGACAGGATAAAAACGTAGGGCCTACACCAGATATCCTTTAAAGATGATATTTGGCATATAGTTAGGTCTAGTACCCAAGGCACAGGGAAAATTATGAAGTCACGAAATTTATATTGGGAAATGGGAAATCTTTCGCATTTTTGTTTTGATAAAATTAACATAGGAAATATTGCTGCTCTATGATTGGTCCATATTTCTATATTAATAGTAAAATGTTAGCACATACCATTAGTGAGAGGTGTGTGCGATTTTTTAAAACTTTGTTGCTTCACTTCCAAAAATGCTAGAAAGGTGCGATTTTTTGCATTTGACGCGGAGTTTTTGATACTTTAAATAAGATTACGTTTTACCCGGATTTCTTTGTTTTCATTCATTCAATGGTTTATTATGTAATTTACCTACTAAGTACCTATATATGTTTACCTTTTTGGTAAAATTTGTACGTTTTTGTCATTATCAAATATTTTCTGAGAAGGAACTGTGTTTTCGAAACTATTGTCAAACTAAATTATTGTTACGAATATCTCAAATATTTGTTTTATTAAATAATAACAAACATATTGTCAATGGCAAGATTATGCTACTTGTTTGAGAAATCTAGGTGGTAAAACTTTAAAACTAAGGTTTTTGTATGTTCGGAATATGTTATGTATTTTTTTTAAATTAAGAAGTTCGTAGGTGTAGGTGTGTACTATAAACTCTAGGGCGTCTTCGGTAGGGCACATGATGAAAATAGTTATGGAGGTATATAAATTTAAGGGCAGAAGAAAATGATAAAAAAAGATGGGTTGGTAGAGTGAATATTGGAACTTTGAGATTATACTTTCGACACGGTTTGGAATAACGGTTACTCAGAGGTCAAGGACCACCCTGGATTGTAGCACTCAAGATTTGATTTAACCTATGTGGTTTGGTAAGTAACGCATATTAAAGCTTTATATAACAGTTCAACTGTCGTCATCTACTATCACGTATAGAGCATGTTTAGTCAAATGATTATTTTCCTATTTGAACTACGCCTACGCTTTATATAATAAGCATTTAAGTTCGTATAGACAAATTATTATAACATGGATTGAAATATAACTTCCTTGATATTAAGGTCGTTTTCACTTATTACACACACATAGACACCCGCAAAACCGAAGTCGATACACATCAAGGGTATTTTCTGTGATTTTTGCAGAATACTACATTTTACTTTCCAAGAGCTAAACCAAGCTCTGTTAATATTAACACATCGTATGAACAAGCTTGTATAAGATAAAAAGCTGGAGATTGAAATCAACAAGCCGAAGATCGGACCGGGAAACTTTTTGTCCAATTCATTACTGGCTGCATTTACCAGTGCTAGATTTGACGTCGGAAAGGTTTGATTTGAGCTCTGATTTGATTGGGAGAAATCAAAATGTTTCTAAAAGAGTGTCAAATGCAGTGAATATGAAGGAAGCGCTAGTTTAATTTTGCCGTTTAATACACGTTTCACTTTTAGATCGACTGTCCTACACAAACCCGTATAGGTTGTAGTGTGCTGTACAGTAGATCTGTAAGTACAATACATACGTCGCCAGGGAGCTTTTCGTATCTATCAACAAACTTTGTATTTTCTTGGCTGGGGATTGAACCCAAGAGCTCTAGCATTTTAAACGAGTGCTCTGCCGACGCAGCTACTTAGGTTGCTTTTCAAAAGACAACCATACTTACAATGGATGGATGATCACAAAACAATTAAATAACAGGATATCTTGGTAGCAGAGAGTAGATAGATAAGGTTGATATATTCCAACAAGCTCACTTAAGGACGTTCCAGCACTGTGTTATATAATCAGGACAAAAAACCGGTTTGATTTTATTATAGAACAAATACATAAACACACATACGCAACACATAGACAAATTCACTGTTCATATGTACAAAATAGTGTTATTTTGAAAAAAAAAGAAAAAATTTAATATTTTATATTTCGAAAACAAAACGATAAAATGCGATATAAAAAAATTTATTTACTAATTATTTATCTTTACTATTCTAGTTTTTTTTTTTAAATTCTGTCGAGTATTTTTTTTTAATACAACAGATAATAGTTGGGCGGGCATGAAGTTTTACATGCTTCTAATGAGAGAGAGTGAGAGAATGCTTACATTGCTCTTAATTATCTTGCGTTCTAAACGGTCAAAAATTCTGAAACTTCGGGATTTATTAAAAAACGTTTATTTAATGTGTGAAAAAAAATGAGCAAAATCTGTCGAAAAGTGGTGGAACATCCTTTAACTATGTAAATTGTCCATATTATAATGTACTACGTGTAGATAATGTATGAACGTTAATAAACGCACGTGTATTTTATATATGTATATAATTTTAAAATGATGTGATTATGTTTTTTTTTTTTATATAAGACCGTTGCTTTTGCGTAAGCTGTTCTATGAATGTTAAATTTTTCATGAAAAATTGTATCATTAAACAGTAATAAATAACTTGACTGACTCTACAATAATTTTTTTCTAACAATTTTAATTACTAAACTACATTTTAATTGTTTTAATGTGTTTTTATTCTTTTTTTTTTTAATGTTCAATTGTAATATAAATTACAATTAAAAAGTATTCTTCGGCTTGCTTTTGTAGTATGCTCATATATTGATAAATGTATATAAAAAAAATGTTAGATTGGTTTTATATTACCGGATATATAAATTTTTGTTTGGATATTATTTTTTTTTTTATCTACACAAAAAAAAGTTTATGTGTGTGTTTTTAATACACACTTAATCTAAAGGTTCTATAAGATCTAATTTTTCGATCCAATGAAACCCGAAACAATGTAAATCATTTTAAAGTAATAAAAAATTTATTTAATAGAAAAAAACTCGGACCTATACATTGGGTTTTAAAGTTCGGCAATGCTAACTAGAAAAACGAGGAATATTTCAAATTACCGTAACCGTATGTCACCAATTTTGTATTTCTTCACAGAAATTTTTATGAAATTATTTTGATTTAATATGAACTAATTGAATTTCTTCAAAATGTGTTTCTAGTTAAAAATGTTCCGTTTGAAATTTGATATAAGTTTAAAAAAATTGGCTAGGTTCGTTAATTTTTAATTTCTTAGATATATCGATATCAAAAAATTCTCATTAAAAATTCTAAGAAAGTATCCGATTGAACAATATCGTTTCAGGTGACTGAAGTTACGCTGGTAATAATCACATTCGTGATATTATAAATTCGTCGAATTTTGTGTAGAATATTTTAAAATTTTAGTCAATTGAACGGAAACAAATACACGTAAATGAGTTGAATTATTAATTTCGTATACACAAAACATAAAAAAATTCTCATGTGATTTATTTTTTTTCGGTGTTTTTTTTATTTATAATAATAATGTGTTGTTCTTGAACACATTTTAAACTTACCGCTTAAAATATTAATGACAGCCATTTGATTGATGTATGTTTTAGGCTTTATAAAAAAAAAGCGATTAAATGTTTTTAAAAAGTATACTTATAATTTTTATATACAATTTTTGGTAAAGAGATCAGTATTTACTATTTTGTGTACGAAACCGTTTTGACTTACATTTAATGACTCGTTAGTTATCAAAAATATGCTTTATCAAACTTGAAAAATTCATATTACTCTATTGAATAGATTAGATAGAAAAAATAATTACTTTAAAGGGTTTTTATTGTTTTACACCGAAAAATAAAAAAATAATATATTATTAACCATGGGGCTAAAACAATCTTCAAGGGATTAAAGGCACTTTAGTCCCACGGTAAATATAGTATTTTTTCCACTTTCGGGAGTAAAATGACAACTTTACTACCTCCAAATAGGTACTAAAATAGTACATTTTCTCCCATTGGAGAAAAAGTAGATTTTTTTAGTACCTATTTGGAGGGAGTAAAGTTGTCATTTTAGTCCCGAAAGTGCAAAAAAAAAACATTAAGTGCTACTAAATTCACAATTTTCCGATTCTTCCTTGGCTTTATTGACAAATATTTCACTTTTTGTTTATTTTTAATGTTATCAAAACTACACGGTTTCTTAAATTAAGCAACAATAGACAAGAAAATATAGTGTTTGATAACTGAATTTGGGTAGGTAGGGGAGAGGATTGATAATGTACTCAAGAAACATTCAAACAAATATAATGATAAAAAATCAATTATAAATAAAAATTCAAGCCTCATAATATTTATCATATTAAGAAAAAAAAAGAAATATAAATTTTAATATAAAAAAAACGAACGCGAACAACACACGACCTCCATAAATACACAGTATACTATAATACTACATTGTTCAAATAAATACTATATTTGAATACTATTAATTTAAAAAAAAATTACTTGGCGTACGTGCGGTTCTCGAGGGGGGGGGGGGGGTTGGGTCTACAGCTAAAAATAATCACCATGTCATATATTCTTGATTTTTGTTGATTTTAAAATTATTTGAAACAATAATATTAAAATTTTCTGATTCATTGTCGTCCAATTCAGAAAAATCAAAACATAATAATTACAGGATCACTTTGATCGAAATCTGAATAGTCTAGCGCTTTTTGTTCTTGAAATATCGTGGTCAAAGAAACCCATTTAAAGGAATTCACACTTATAAACAATTTTCTTAAAAATTTGATGAAATTTAAATAAGACATTAAGCACTGTCCTTTAATTACTTTAAAAAAATCAAATTTTTTGGCCAATTGTGATGAGAAATATTCGCCATCAAATTTGATATTAATTTGATTTTTGAACAAAACAGGAAAACTTTCTATACATTTTCTTCAGAAACAAAAATAGCATAAAGGAGAACTTTAACGAATGAATTTAAAGAAAATGAAAATAGACTGCGGATCTTTTAAAAAGATGTTAAAAGTTCCAATAATTAGTAGTTCCAACACCAAAAATAAATAATCACAGTCAACGCAAGTCTTGCGTGCATGCAATATGTTCATTGTTCATTGTATTATAAATGTTAAAATACTACATACGATGTACAGAAACTGGCTATAATTTTGGAATGGTTTATAATTTTAGACTTCTGATAGCTTTTATGAAGCGTCAGGAAAATTCACCTAGGGTTTTTTCTTATCATTTTTTCGCTTTCTTCTATCGTTTTCTCCAAACATACAGACATTATATTTCCCTTTTATATACATATAGAGAGAGATAATGTTATGATCTGTATATAGAGGTCAATTATTTGACTAAAATAACATAATGTTTTTCCATTATTTAAAGTTACATAATATATTGTTAATAATATGTTCGCATATCAACAACATAGCAGCCAGCTTATTATATAAAAACGTAAAAATGTTATAAATAAATATATATTCTCTTTTTTTTTTAATATTAAATTGAAGTTATTAAATTTATTCTCCAATAAAAATTTCAACGTAAATAAAAATTTATATTGACAATATTAAATTTAATTACATTCTTCATCTCATAAAAAATATCTAATAAACAGAGCTGATGTGATATAAAAAAAAAAAACGTTTTGGTTTCTATATATATCATCATTTAGTTAGAATACAATTTTGTTACATATTACCTGTACGGTTCATATTTAGAGTATCAAATGAAAACAACATTGTAAAATGATGTATTAAATTTTTGTCAAAATAAATGTAAAATGTTGTTTTCATTTGATACTCTATGTATTGACAATACAGATAATATGTATCAAAATGGTATTCTGACTTAATTGTATATTATTTTTATACCCGATATATATAATATATCAGGGTATATTAAGTTTAGACCGGCCTTTGTAACGATTGGAAATATTGATCACAGAAAAAAATGTTGGTATAGGTGTTCATAAAATGACCTAATAGGGAATATGCATGAAAATTTTTTTTCAAATTTATTTTCAGAATATGAAAATACTGTTAATACTGTAATAATATTTAAAAACGAAATTAGAATCCGACAAATATCAAGGAAGCTATAAGCTTTTAAAGATTAGTATCTGTCTCTTTCTTGCAAAAATACTAAAAACGGAGTTTTACGTGTATTTTAAATGGTGAAAGTGTAATATGACGTCACATAACATATCAAGAGGGCTATCACCCTCTTTGTCTAATCGGGAATTTCAATCATTCATATCTCGCTTATTTTTAAAGTTATTTAAAAAGTAATTTTACCTTGATATTTGTCAAGTAAACATGCTTCAATTCAAGTGAAAAAAAATTTTCATGCATATTCCCTATTAGTTCATTTCCACAATAACTCAAAAGAGATAACGATATGAAATTTTGTGTGTTTAGAGCTAAAGAAATTTTGACCGTTTAGAACGCAAGATAATTAATAACAAAGTAATCATTCTTTCTCACTCTCTCTCATTAGAAGCATGTAAAACGCCATGCCCGACCAACAATTATCTGTTGCATTAAAAAAAAATACTCGACAGAATTTTAAAAAAAAACTAGGATAGTCCAGATAAATATTTGTTTTGTTTTCGAAATATAAACGTATAAAATTATTTTTTATTTCAAAATTACATGAATTTTTTTATATGAATAGTGAATATATCTGTGTGTTGTGTATGTGTGTATATGTATTTGTTCTAGAGTAAAAGCAAACCGGTTTTTTGTCCTGATTATATAAGACAGTGCTGGAGCTACCTTAAATGACCACAAACAAAATATTAATGCATTCAACGTAGTCAAAAAAACCACACAATTGTCGTTTTTATTTACAATAACAAAAAAAAAAATGTAATAATTTTTGTAATAAACAAAACAAAAAAACCTTATTAATTTTTAATGGTCGATTAAGCAAGGAACATTATAGGTGGTCGTTTTGGTCTATGCGTACATTCTCGTCAATGATGACTTTGTCTATCGCACTACTCAATATTTTCGATTAATATTCTACGAGTATTTCACAAGGCATAACAATTCCGTAATCACTGTCCTTTCTCCTGTGATTTTAATTACGAATGCACAAGACTAGACCGACAGTAGCTAAATTATCACTCGTCGCGTTCTTTGGGTTCTTTCCGAGTGATCTATAGAGTAATTGGCCGGTCTTCGTAGCCCAACTGTACAGTTACTCAGATATTGGCCAAATAATTTATCGATAAATAAATAGTGGATGGCAAAGAGAGAATCTTGGCCGAATCAAAAACTAATTTGATGAATGATTGAACAGTTCTGGCCGTCAGATATAACTGCTATAAGTGTATGGGGCATCTCATATGAAAGCAAAAAGTATAATATACGTTATGATAAACTTACTTATTACAGTTATGTCCATAGAAAAAAATATGTAGCATAACATATACAGTGTTATAACATTTAGGATACAATGTACTATATGCTGTTCTAATCAGTCCGAGTGATCCAGTTCGTTAACTCTATTCGGAACTGGGAGGTTACTGGATCGATTCCCAACGGCGACAATTTGTCAATTAAATTAATTTAAAAATAAATTATTGGGGCGGTTAATTGACTGAACTGTCTGCGTATGGACAAGAAGGTTTTCTGCAGATGAATATCGGCATAATTTCTTATCAAAGTCGGCTGTAGTCGCACAACTACTAATGCTACATATGCTGTACTATGCAAGACTATTGTTGACTGTGCTTATTCATTATTTTTGGTGTCACAGTAGCAAATTTTCACTTCGAAATATCTTTAACTTTATTTGATATGTTTCAAAAAACGTATTGGGAACTCTAGCACTTGGATATGTTTTCTGGTATATAAATTAGAAACTAGAGCTATTATATTTATATTTCTGGTCCCAATAAGGTAAGTCGATATACACTTACAAGTTTCGTTTTCACATTCTGGGGATCAACTTAGAAACTACTGCACGTTAGATCAAAAGATTAACTTTGACCCAGTAGATCCCAGTCCCAGACAAGCTTTCCAGTTTTCTAAAAATAAGTTTCTATTAAAAAAACATTTTTAAAAACAAGCTTTTTATAGTAAAACTAATTTTCTACAATTTTACTTCTTATGTGTTTTTCTATTTTTTCAATATTAAGAGAGATATACCAAATTTTGTGTTTCCCCCTCCCTCTAAACCCCCTTTTTCCTTGTCGATACTTGTCATGCTTACCATAAAAATGCATTGTCATCGGAATTGAACCAACATGTAAAAATTCAACTCCGTAGGATAAGAGGAAGTGGTTCTAATTCAGCTTGCAAGATTTTCCCGAACATACATACATGCATACATACATTGCAAGTTAAATAAAAGCTTGAAAAAATATGCTATGCGCGAACCGTTTACGTTATTGAATATCTTAACTTTTGTAGCGTTGATCTCCTATCACAATCGATCAAAAAATTTGATCTCTTTTAAAATTAAATAAAGGGCACTGAGCTTAATTAATGTAATATAACAACATCAAATTCTGAATGAGTTTACGAGTAAACTACCTTAATTAACTGAAAGAATGAAATGAAAAATAGTAAAATATCTTGAACAAAAACATTAATGACAAGAAGTAATAAATAATGAACTGATTAATTATATTATTTATCAAATAGTTGAATGCAGTAAGTAATAAATAGATATCTATTTTACCTTCATATATGAGTACTAGGTACACTTGGCCACAAAAGCTGATGTTATTTTTATTTTATAGTTGAATTGTGCCTTATTGATTCGATTTTCGAAAAAATGCTTCGGATAAAAGTTCATTTGAAATATAGTAACAACTTTTATTCGAATTTTTTTTTCGAAAACCGAATAAATATGGCACAAATTAACTACGCAATTGAAAAAACTGACATCAACTTTAGTTGTCCATAGTACCTATATAATAAATGTGAACTACACACAGACACATACATTATGACCGACCGCTGTCATAATAATAATAATCATAATACACAATGCATACATGCATACATACGTATATACTACATACATATAAATACGTATTACGTCCATCGGTATGAATCAATGGTTTGATCAAATTACGCAATGGAATGTTGCATGTAAGTACTCCTAGTTACAATCAGGTACTCCTGAAGTACATGATGCATATGTCGCAGATGGATTGTCCAATCCACTGTTTTACAAAATCGCTAGTTGTTTTACATAACAACTCCGTTATGTAAAACAACTGAACGATGTTTAGCTGTTATACATAATTACTGAACTTTAACATGTAATATTGCTTAAACGTTTTGCGTTTATCAATGCAGTAGGTCAACGATTAGACGTTATGTAAAACAGCGTGAAATGAAACGTCTAACAGTTATTGCAGAATAGCTTAACGTCGTAGCAGTTTTGTAAAACGTATCGCAATGACAATCCAGCTTAACGTCGTTCAGTTGTTTTACATAACGGAGTTATGTAAAACAACTAGCGGTTTTTTAAAACAGCGGATTTGACTATCCATCTGCGACATATGTATGTGCATTTATTTGTGTAATAACATTATTTAATTTATAGGGTGTCACTTCATCATGTTTTATTTTATTTACGTACAAGGAGAAATACTTCTTCTATCTATAAAATGGTCAGTAAAGGGTTGAAGATGTAATTAGATAAAATTTTATATATTTGACACGTTCAATCACATAATTATGTTTCCACAAAAATTCAAAATCCCTTATCGATCATTTGAAACAGTTATCAACGATTGAAAATCAAATTTTTCGAGCCTTTAATATTATGGGAAATAGAAAATTTTTTATATTTCAGTTTCTAACAACTTCATTAATAAATTAGACATTGTGATAAATATTGGTTTACAATATTCTTTGAATTATACAGTTAATTTAATTTAATTAAAATGAAAATAACAACTGAGTTAATTGCTTACATATCCGGTATATACTGAGTTTATGAAAAAAAGTTTCCATCAAAAGTTAGGTATTTTTAGAAAAGGAACATTTTTTATTTTTAAATTATTGTACCATCTTTTACGGTTTCAAAGATGAATATTTACCCGGCACGGTCCGATTCACGAACTTATATGCGGACGGACGGACTTATATGCGGAAATGGACTAATTAGCTCAACCATTTTTCAACCATTACAAAGTCGGAGCTATATATTACCCTTGTATATATCTCATATACCTGGTATAAAAATAGTGTTATTGAACGTTAGAATGAATTATTAATTATTTTAATCAGCATATTGGAAACTATCGGTTTTAAAAACTATACTCAGTTATTCAAATATACTGAAACAAACATGTTTATTAAAATAATGAATGTTTATTTTATTTTACGACAAAAATGACAAACTTAATTGTGGATTTTGTAGAATTTTATGAATGTACTATATTGGATTGTGTAGAATTATATGAATGTATTATATCCAGCATGTGAAAGTCCTAAGAGATTTTAAATTATAAAGTTATAATTTGGTCAACCAATCTTGAAACATAGCGCGGAAAGTAGGAAGTGTGTATCAGGGATGTTACGGATGGGAAATTTTTGACATCCGCGGATGCGAATACTAAATAGTTAATTTAGACACATGAACAAAGGAAAAATATATTAATAATTTTTAATAATCTTTATATTATAATCAAATTTTAGTATGAAAATTTAAGAATTGGTGCTTTGTATTTAATAACAAGTAATGTAACAACTAACTGAGTTAATTGTTTGAATACCCGGTATATACTGAGTTTATGGAAAAAAATTTCAAACAAAAGTTGTTTATTTTAAAGAGAAGAAGATTTTTTACTTTTTAAACTTCTGTTATATCTCTTACGGTTTCAAAGATAGGCAGTTTTGCCCAAATATGGTCCGATTTTTCCAATTAACGAACTTAACCTCACTTTTATGCTATAGAATACACATACAAATTTTCAGCTCGTTATCTCTTTTCGTTTTTGAGTTATCGTGCTCACGGACGGGCAGACGGACGGACATGCGGAAATGGCCGAATTAGGCCATTTTATGAAAACATATGCCAAAAACTACCTGGTACATTTACATATACTGGGTATTAAAAAGCAATGTCGCTAAATAAAAATGCTAAAAAAACAACAAACACCCGCATCCGCAACAGATCCGCAAAAAGCATTGATTATTGAGGATGCGGGTGCTAAAGTTTATGCATCCGCGGTTGGGAATGCAAATATCCTCAACATCCCTAGTGTGTATTATTATATCGGAAAATGCTTACATAGCTATTTGCGTTTGTTAACGTTTACAAGTTCTCCTGAAATTGTTTCATCGGCACCACACCAATAGCTAAATTTTCTTAAGAAATAAAACTAACTAAATAATTCTGGAATAAAGTGCTATTATTTATATTATTTATCAAATAGTTGAATGCAGTAAGTAATAAATAGATATCTATTTTACCTTCATATATGAGTACTAGGTACACTTGGCCACAAAAGCTGATGTTATTTTTATTTTATAGTTGAATTGTGCCTTATTGATTCGATTTTCGAAAAAATGCTTTGGATAAAAGTTCATTTGAAATATAGTAACAACTTTTATTCGAATTTTTTTTTCGAAAACCGAATAAATATGGCACAAATTAACTACGCAATTGAAAAAACTGACATCAACTTTAGTTGTCCATAGTACCTATATAATAAATGTGAACTACACACAGACACATACATTATGACCGACCGCTGTCATAATAATAATAATCATAATACACAATGCATACATGCATACATACGTATATACTACATACATATAAATACGTATTACGTCCATCGGTATGAATCAATGGTTTGATCAAATTACGCAATGGAATGTTGCATGTAAGTACTCCTAGTTACAATCAGGTACTCCTGAAGTACATGATGCATATGTCGCAGATGGATTGTCCAATCCACTGTTTTACAAAATCGCTAGTTGTTTTACATAACAACTCCGTTATGTAAAACAACTGAACGATGTTTAGCTGTTATACATAATTACTGAACTTTAACATGTAATATTGCTTAAACGTTTTGCGTTTATCAATGCAGTAGGTCAACGATTAGACGTTATGTAAAACAGCGTGAAATGAAACGTCTAACAGTTATTGCAGAATAGCTTAACGTCGTAGCAGTTTTGTAAAACGTATCGCAATGACAATCCAGCTTAACGTCGTTCAGTTGTTTTACATAACGGAGTTATGTAAAACAACTAGCGGTTTTTTAAAACAGCGGATTTGACTATCCATCTGCGACATATGTATGTGCATTTATTTGTGTAATAACATTATTTAATTTATAGGGTGTCACTTCATCATGTTTTATTTTATTTACGTACAAGGAGAAATACTTCTTCTATCTATAAAATGGTCAGTAAAGGGTTGAAGATGTAATTAGATAAAATTTTATATATTTGACACGTTCAATCACATAATTATGTTTCCACAAAAATTCAAAATCCCTTATCGATCATTTGAAACAGTTATCAACGATTGAAAATCAAATTTTTCGAGCCTTTAATATTATGGGAAATAGAAAATTTTTTATATTTCAGTTTCTAACAACTTCATTAATAAATTAGACATTGTGATAAATATTGGTTTACAATATTCTTTGAATTATACAGTTAATTTAATTTAATTAAAATGAAAATAACAACTGAGTTAATTGCTTACATATCCGGTATATACTGAGTTTATGAAAAAAAGTTTCCATCAAAAGTTAGGTATTTTTAGAAAAGGAACATTTTTTATTTTTAAATTATTGTACCATCTTTTACGGTTTCAAAGATGAATATTTACCCGGCACGGTCCGATTCACGAACTTATATGCGGACGGACGGACTTATATGCGGAAATGGACTAATTAGCTCAACCATTTTTCAACCATTACAAAGTCGGAGCTATATATTACCCTTGTATATATCTCATATACCTGGTATAAAAATAGTGTTATTGAACGTTAGAATGAATTATTAATTATTTTAATCAGCATATTGGAAACTATCGGTTTTAAAAACTATACTCAGTTATTCAAATATACTGAAACAAACATGTTTATTAAAATAATGAATGTTTATTTTATTTTACGACAAAAATGACAAACTTAATTGTGGATTTTGTAGAATTTTATGAATGTACTATATTGGATTGTGTAGAATTATATGAATGTATTATATCCAGCATGTGAAAGTCCTAAGAGATTTTAAATTATAAAGTTATAATTTGGTCAACCAATCTTGAAACATAGCGCGGAAAGTAGGAAGTGTGTATCAGGGATGTTACGGATGGGAAATTTTTGACATCCGCGGATGCGAATACTAAATAGTTAATTTAGACACATGAACAAAGGAAAAATATATTAATAATTTTTAATAATCTTTATATTATAATCAAATTTTAGTATGAAAATTTAAGAATTGGTGCTTTGTATTTAATAACAAGTAATGTAACAACTAACTGAGTTAATTGTTTGAATACCCGGTATATACTGAGTTTATGGAAAAAAATTTCAAACAAAAGTTGTTTATTTTAAAGAGAAGAAGATTTTTTACTTTTTAAACTTCTGTTATATCTCTTACGGTTTCAAAGATAGGCAGTTTTGCCCAAATATGGTCCGATTTTTCCAATTAACGAACTTAACCTCACTTTTATGCTATAGAATACACATACAAATTTTCAGCTCGTTATCTCTTTTCGTTTTTGAGTTATCGTGCTCACGGACGGGCAGACGGACGGACATGCGGAAATGGCCGAATTAGGCCATTTTATGAAAACATATGCCAAAAACTACCTGGTACATTTACATATACTGGGTATTAAAAAGCAATGTCGCTAAATAAAAATGCTAAAAAAACAACAAACACCCGCATCCGCAACAGATCCGCAAAAAGCATTGATTATTGAGGATGCGGGTGCTAAAGTTTATGCATCCGCGGTTGGGAATGCAAATATCCTCAACATCCCTAGTGTGTATTATTATATCGGAAAATGCTTACATAGCTATTTGCGTTTGTTAACGTTTACAAGTTCTCCTGAAATTGTTTCATCGGCACCACACCAATAGCTAAATTTTCTTAAGAAATAAAACTAACTAAATAATTCTGGAATAAAGTGCTGTTTTCGGTTTCATTGATTATTATTAAGCATATATTAAACTGTGAAATGTATTTTTTTTAAACAATTATTATCAAATTATAAATCACTACAAAGGACCTTATAGTTTTATCTTGTAAAATTGCAAGGCTATAATTCGAATTAATATTATCATGATTGATGTTCAATAATATAAATATATTCATAGTGTTTTTGTATTTTTAATAAATGTATTATGTGTTATGTATTGCCTTTGATATTTCTAATCGATAAGTATTAATTGGAATACATCAAGTTCCACTTGATTTTATTAAAATTATAATAAAATTCAAAGCAAAATCGATTAAGCAAACATTTACAGAATATCAACCTAACTACTAATGATTCAGAATCTAGATGGTCTAGATCCGTGATTGTCAACCATTGTGCCGCGGCACTTTTGTATTCCACCAAATTTTAGAAATGTATGTAGTAAAGTATTAACTACCATAAAAACGAAAAAAAGATCGAGACTATTAAATATAGAAGACGATATGAGAGTAGCATTGTTATTTTTACGACCAAATATAAATGAAATTATCAAAAAACATCAAGCTCAAATTTCTCATTAAAAGTATTCTTATAATTAACTTGTAATAAATCCCTTCATAAACGTACTGTTGTTTTTGTAGTACATATTATTTTATTTTACATTCAAAATTATTACCATAAACTATTTTACGCAGTGTATTATAGGTAAGTAAACAACTTTTAAACTTATCTTTGTGTGCCGTCAAATTTTGTTAAAAGTGTGCCGCGACAAAAAAAAGGTTGAGAATCACTGGTCTAGATGAATTCCATCTGTTTGGGATAAATTCAAAAGCCGTTAAAAGGTGCAATGCCATATTTCGATAGAGAGAACAATTGTTGCGGGGGTTGTGTTGGGAAAATCATTGCTTTCCTTATTTTCCGTACGTTTGAAGTAATTTCGCGTCGAATGCAACAAGAAGTGGGTTTGATATTTTAGATCAGTGAGTTAGTGAGTGAGTCAGTTACACAAAGGACTGTAAATATAGTAGAACTGGAATACAGTAGAAGTGCAACTATCGATTGGATAAGTTATAGCCAGTTGGATAAGTTATAGCCAGTTGGATAAGTTATAACCAGTCCAAGTAGCCGAGCGGTCTAAGGCGTTATGTCTGCGCAGTATGCATACTTGGAAACTGGGAGGTTATGGGTTCGAATCCCGACATCGGCAATTTGTCAATTATTAAAAAAAGGGGCGGTTAACTGACTAAACTGTCGGCGTAAGGACAAGAACGAAGTAACCGGCTATGCTTGAGAAGGTTTTCTGCAGTCTCCTTCACGAACTCCGGATTAATATCGGCATAGTTCCTATCATAGTCGGCTGCAGCCGCATATCCTACCAATTCCTAGTCTACTCACAAATTCCTTCCACTCCAATCACATCCTAGGGCATCACAATGGACCTTATGGTCGAAGTGTAGCCCGTCCAGGGCAGCCTTTACAATCTACCTCTCTCTCATAGCCAGTTGAATAATTCACGAAAATCATTTCTTTAAAAAAAAACTGTCAATTTTCTCGACTAAAAGTTTCGATTTTTCGCAAATAATCGATCCTGAAAAAGAATTTTCCGATTCTAGCTGTTGAAACACCACTTGAATGCCTTTTTTCTCTCTCAAAGTGATACGGATAATTAGAGTTCTACGGTATTATAAGGTTGGAGCTTGATATTAATAGTTCAGTCAATTTAACTGAGTCAAATAGTTGACTCAATTTAATCCATACTTGTTCCTAATTCGTCAAAGTAACATCCATAATAATAATCATATGGATATAACTTAGAATCGATTACAGTCGCCTAGAAGTTTTTCGTGCTGTTTTAAGCCCACACTCATATTTACGTATCTTGACTCGCGTTAGTGATTGAATAACCTTAATAAAATTTCATGATCAACACCTACGGACCAAAAATTTTACTCTGTTTTTAAGTTGTTTATGTATATCCACACATAATAATTATAAAATACGAGAGAGATATTTATGTGTATTAACAAAACAAAAAAAAAAAACGAAACAATTTTCTTAGATAATATAAATTGATTTCAAAATTCATATTAAAAACGAACAACAATTTTAAAGTAAAAATCAAGTCAACATCATAGATAGAAAATGTGGTCTTATTTATAATTAGATATCTTTTCTAGTTAGCTAACAAATAATAATAATAATACATACTTGTAAAAGATTTCTTCTATAAAGTATGAATTTGTCAGCGAGGCATGAAGGTTGTTTTCGTTGTAATATGTATTTACATACATAATGTCTGTCCATTTGTCTGTCTATCTGTTTGTCCATCATTCTAGTATGTAATTATAACTAGTGTATGTATGTATGTATGTATGTATGTATGTATGTATGTATGTATGTATGTGTATGTCAGTTTGTGTGTAGCGTTGAATATACTATTAGCGATACCGCGCGAAAATGATGCCGGTATTAGATAAAGTGCAGCTACAAACATAACACTCCTATTGCAGAGCAGAGAGTATATAAGTAATATTCTATGGTACAGAGTGTAATAAATTGATTTCTATAGTGTGTAATAAAAATAATCGTTACGCAGGAGCTGCTTCAACTTTTCTTAGAATACATTTCGCGAATTTCCTTAGAATACATAAATCACTATCTAGCGGTCACAATTTTAGTCTGATCAAAATGAAATGTCTGTTGTATATGATTTTAGTATTTTCATGGCAAATTTTATTAATAAATGGCATACGTCAAGGGGAACGGGGGGGGGGGGGGGCATACAGAAAGAAGAAAACACAAAATATCTGTCCTAATATTAGAACAATCGGAAAATGCGTAAGAATAAAAATTGTAGAAAATCATGTTTGCTACAATTCATCACCTCATCATTTTTGCTCAAACTCTAATGTGTACAGAGATTAAGGAATTAAATTTTCAATCTGAAACCATCAGAAAAATGATAAGAAACAATATATATATATATATGTATATATATACCAACGCTTCCATTATCTCGTACATTTCTATCGATACTTCTACCACCAAATTTCTAAAAGTAAGTTTATAAGATTATTATTTTAATAGAAAAACAATTTATGTTTTAAACTTTTAAGTCTCTACTAGCTCATGGGGTTGTTAGTTTAAAATCGTCTGCGTCAACTTAGCGAATTTCCTAAAAATACATAAATCACTCAGAAAATCAAGTTTGCTACAATTCATTACTTGATCATTTTTCTCAAACTCTAATGTGAACAGAGATATTTAGAATTTTAACTTTCAATCTTTAATTGTAAATATTTCTGTAAATATTAGTGTAACAGAAAAATGTTAAGAAACAAAATTGCAGTAAAAGTACCTACAACTTAACTCATGATAAATTTTTCGATTTTTCAAATATTAAGAGAGATAGTCAAATTTTGTGTTATCCCCTTCCTCTAAACCCCATTTCCCCTCGTCCAATTTTACCCATTAACTAACTTGACCTTTAGAATACCAAAAGCGACCCAAATACCCAATTTCATTCCAATCGGAATAAAATAGTGACCGCTAGAGAGTCCACAGACATTTAAAAAAAGTACATATGTTGTATATATATATACATATATACAAATTTTAGCGATAGTGATTTTTAACATCTAATAGGTAGGATCGATGGACATTTGAAGAAATTTTTACAAAATTCCAACATTGGTGCAAAAACAATAGCTGCATTTCCTTTGGAGGAAATTCGCTAAAAAGATTGTTACATCACACAACGTAAATTTGATACATTCTGTAGCAAGTTAAAATATAAAAATCCACATTCAACATACACAGAATAACAGAAACTTCTTTCTCGTATCACATACAAAAGTCTTATGGTGTGCACTTGAATGCACTGTCGAGTGCAAGCATGCATATCACCATCTGATATGTATACTATGTTCGTTTTTTACCACATTTCCCTCTTACATTTGCTATTTATACGGGTTGTGTAATGAATCAATCGTCCGTCATTGTCAAAGTGTTTTAACAGTTTGAATACTATAATGATGTATAAAATTAGTGGGTGTAATTTTTAATTCATCAAAAACAAAAATGTTAAATGGGCATAAGGTATCATTTATTCTTAAACTTTTCGGTTTTATTCCCTAAAGTCCTTAGTAGTTATTTAATATTTTACTTGGTAAGTTTATACAGTTGGCCACAAAAATAGCCAAATCAAATTCTCTGACTTTTTCAGGATTTCCATGACAAAAAAAAGTAAATTTCCAGATGTATAAATACGTGCCACCGCGTGATATTCATTTATATCAAAGAAACGATCTTCCAATTCCCTTTAATCATCGGCGAACTTTTATCTTTTAAATTGTTGGGATGCATTTTTTCGATTTTGGTAACCAGATTCAAAAAATCAATTTTTTGATTTTCACAGCAATATTTTGTCAATAAATGAATTTCAGATGTATGTCTTAGGTATCTGAATTCGCGCGCATTTAAATCCGTATTTTACATAACTAATTTTCTCTTCTAATACTACATTTAGTTGGTTAAATTAGATTTTCCATGACCATGAACAAAATTTCATGGCATTTCTCGGTTTTCCCAAACAAACAAAATACCTGGACATTTCCCGGTTTTCCAGAAAGTGGACCACCCTGTTTTAAGAGGCATTGATTTTCTTTAGTAGCTATTTAATATTTTACTTGGCAAGTTTATATATAGGTTGTAAAAAGAGTTAGCTAAATAAAATCTTAAGTAGATATTAATAGATCATTGTTATTGTTTCTGAAGAAGCAACTGTGTTTCCGAAACTATAGTAAAGAAGTTGAATTTTCGTCCAGTAACGACCCATTTAATACAAAATTTATTAATTAAGTACCAAGGAAAAACGTACCATAAAGCGGTAACAATAAAGTTTCATCAGATCCTCTATCTCAACGTATATCTTAAATTTGAACTCAGTAGCTTTCTTGTTTGCTGAGATACAGAGGGTTAAAAATGTCTTCTAATCGTTCTTGTAAGTAATTACGGTAGTTGTGTACATAAATACATAGATACTCTATCTTCACCCAACGCACTCCTTTTTTATTATAGTACACAACCTGTATATTGTAAATTTTTGTTAGAAAATATAATATTATTAAGTTGACGGGTTTGTGAAGTGTAATATGTTAATTTTTTTTAATTTGCAATCTTGTATATTAAATAGTGTTACAATGAATCTTACACCATACTGTCCCCTCTCCTCCCCTTCTAGCTGAAAACAATTTACCCTTTCTTCAATTCCTAAATTAAAATTAGTTAATAAAATTATATCTATAAGGTTTTTTAATAGAGAAAAAATAATTAAATACTTTAAAAAAAAAAGATAAATTCTTATATTAGATTTTTTATGCACATGGAATTGACTCCGAATATAAACTTTTAATTTATTGCAAGTTTCATAACATATACTCCCGTTGAATAAAATCAGAGCTGATCCGAATCAGTCTCTCACAAGTTTGATTATTCTTGTATTAAATGTTGTTTACTATACTTCCATTTCTTTTTTCACACTTAAAATATATACTACTTATCTTTGTTTATAAATAAATCATTATACAGAGAGTTACAAAAGTGGAAGTTTTATGAAATGTAAGAAAATTAACATTTCAGGTCTGTTCAATGTTATTGAACGGGAGTGTACATTTTGTTGATTGAGATATTAATGTACAGACATTTTTTCGTCCTAATAGTATAATGGCTGCAGCAACAACGCTCAGCAATTGTATTAGTAAGTTGACTGCATTCATTACTACCTATATTTAATGCTCTTTCACGTGGTTTTTTGGATTTTCGCTAAACCATATAGTTTAGACGATATGGAAAAAAACGAAAATAGTTTGAAAAAATCACGATTTTTTGGCCCTCCCGTAAAGAGCACAGGGTCCTCGTGTTCAAAAACTAAGCAAACACACCCTCTACCATCCCCAAACAATCCCTCAAAATTTCATTAACTTTGGAATTGAGTGCAGGTAGAATGTACATGGCTACTGGACTACTAATACCATATACAAATGGCGTCAAAAGTCGAGCTATCATTATATAAGGTTTATAATTGATATACGTGCCTTATTTATTCGGATTTCGGAAAAATGTTCCGAATAAAAGTTGTTAGTATAATTATAATAAACAACTTTTTTACGAATCTTTTTTTCGAAAACCGAATACATAAGGTACAAATCAATTATAAAATTACAAGAAAAAAACTCAAATAAAGATTCAGAGTTTTTTTAGATTGATTTTAGGTGTTTCTCGCGTGATTGAATTCGCAGTTGCAGATCTATTATAGAAAAATCACAAAGTTCGACCAAATATAGTGTAAATAATTAGGCATAGTACACTCTAGAGAGTACATCGTTGTCAACAAATACATTCACTGAACACGTGAACATATGTCAAAACAGACCGACTTCGTACTATCGTTTACATTTTCTATTCATATTATTTTGTTATAAATCTGAATTTAACGAATGAAAACAATAAAAATAATAACAAGAACAAATATAACAATAAAAACTAAAAATAAATATCAAACAAACAATCGAAATGATGAATCACAAAAATGATAGCAGTAAACAACAATCCACATATGAATGAACTAAGACTTGTATTAATTCAGATTTAAAGCTCTAAGTTATCAAAAGAACCAAGCAATATTGCAACATGTGCTCTGATCACACGATTTCGTACGTTTGGATATGGATGGACTCCCTAGCTTAATTATACTATAGGTACATAATATGTTAATGCAGTTTACAATAATGGTTAAACCGCAATTACTATTCTGTTATCATAACGTCGCAATTAATAATAATTTAAAACAATAATTGTGGTTTCTTATCTTCTTATCTTAATTAATTCTTAAATTTTTATGTTTTGCAAATTTCATTGAGAAAAGGTGTATAAAAACAATTTCTTAAGTGAAAACATTTCACAAACAAACCAAACGATTGTATTAATCATATTAAAAATAATATTATTAAAAATATATACAGGTGATTTGTTAAAAACAAAACAAAGATCCAAAATCTTATGCATAAGTCTTAATCTCAATTGTTATATAAATGGAAATCGAGTATTTATAACGATGAATTTTATATTAACATACTGTTAAAATATTTGGAATTTATTTCTTCTATGTGTTTGTACGAATAGTTTTGGTCAGAGACCAATCTATACGAAATGATTAATAAGCTTAGAATACATAGAACTTGTTAGAACTCAAAAATCGCAATAGCAATGAAAGGCAACAAATACCGTTGTACTGAAATTGCTGAAGAATATCAGAACATTTAAAAAAAGTATCTGTGTACTTATGTTCGCACGTAAGAAGTTATACTTCTTGTTAAATAATTTATTAAAATATTATTAAATAAGGTCAACACTACTATTTTAGACACAAAAGTTTCATAAAATGATATGGCAGTGAAAAAAATTATATATTGTATCTAAATGTTTCTACATTTTATCATCGTATACCAGAACCAGCGTCACTTCTCCGATAAAATTAGAGTTTGAAAGACTGGCTTTAAATCCATTATTTACATTGGAATCAAGACCAGATCAGGTTTAACAATATATACATTTAATAACCGAAATTTACGAGCCCATAAAAATGATATTGATAATATTGCACGTAATAGGGAATATGCATGAAATTTTTTTTTCACTTGAATTGAAGCATGTTTACTTGACAAATATCAAGGTAAAATTACTTTTTAAATAACTTTAAAGATAAGCGAGATATGAATGATTGAAATTCCCGATTAGACAAAGAGGGTGATAGCCCTCTTGATATGTTATGTGACGTCATATTACACTTTCACCATCTAAAATATACGTAAAACTCCGTTTTTAGAATTTTTGCAAGAAAGAGACAGATAATAATCTTTAAAAGCTTATAGCTTCCTTGATATTTGTCGGATTTTAATTTCGTTTTTAAATATTATTACATTATTAACAGTATTTTCATATTCTGAAAATAAATGTGAAAAAAAATTTGCATGCATATTCCCTATTCTAATATTCTTCTTTTATCAGAAACATGGAGTAATAATGATGAAGACATTCCTGTAAATAATTTCAACTGTATAGTCAAATTGAAATGTTCTTATGTAGAAGATGACGGTGTAAGTATTAACCAAAATAATAACGATCATTCATCTTTCTATAATGTATCGTATTGTCCTGTAAACAAAATTATTGTCCACAGCAAAGTGTAGTCAACTGCTTATGTGACAGACAGACTTTTTGTCTGTTTCGCTTAAGCATATAATGTATGTATATATAATTCTTGGCTATATAATGTATGATACATGCTTTTTTGCTGAATGTCTCCCTGCGCAATAGGGAGCAGGATAGAAATCAGTGTTACATCGATCGAGCGAGTGCTACATCAGAGTCGAGTGTTGTATTAGCGATTCGATATATGCTGAAAATACACTCTGATCGGATTCCCATAACGCGCCAAAAGAAGTATAACTTCAAAAAATATATAAGAATCGCCTCAGTCTCTGTGTAATTTAATAATTTATGCATATGAGTTTAAATACGTCATTTAATAAAAATAAACAGACTTAATTATTATGTATATGTTACTTGAAATAAATAAGTAAGCAGCATTAATTAAAAATTTATAAAGCCTATAAATAATATTATTATGTCTACATATTAAAATGTGTTTAGCGTAACACTCTTAAATAAATTTGTTTATACAAAAACTTTTAAATAATATAAATTATGAATTAAAAAAGCACGTTCAAAATAAATAATAATGTTATTATTCTTGTAGAAAATATGTCAACTAACTACGTGTTTTGTTTATAATTTTTAATAACAACAAAAACAAAACTTAACTATTGTTAGAACAAAGATATTTATTAATTAATGCATACTTCAAATTAACATTATCAATTTGTTTACATAAATATTTTTATTTGATTTCTTTCTATTCTAATCTTTTGATATCGTGCGTGTATCCATCGTGAGATAATAGGCAAAAGCCCGATATCGGCAATTTGTCAATTATTAAAAAAAAGAGGCGGTTGATCACCCAATATTCCAGCCCAGACATTCAGTTTCTGTGGAAACTGAGTTCGGGTACTGGCATATCGATGTTGATTTGTCTGAGACCAATATCGCGAGACAGATGGATTATGTTTTCCATGCAATGGAAAAGACGATTCATCAGTAAATAAAATATTTCTGATAAAATTATCTTCTTGATTCGCCTTTTCCATCGCAGTTTCACAAAACTCCATCTTACGATAAGGATCCTCAGGCAAAATCTCTTGGTGTTTTTCATATTTAAAACATTTGAAACTGTTCCGTTTCCAAATGTTTGCAACTGTAGCGTTGCTTAGACTCAGTTCTTCACCAACTTTTCTTGTCGATTTTTTATCGTCAATAGATAGATAGTACACTACAAACTGCTACATCTCTCTCTTCATTTTTTGGTGGGGCTTCCTCATCTTTTTTGTGGCAATTTTTACAATCAGATAAACAAGCATATCTTTCAAAACAGTGAATAATATTCAGAACTGTTCGAGTGGTTGGTGATTGTCTACCTTCAAATCACACAATAAATGAATTGACACATTCCTGTGCGGATTGTCCGGAATAGTACCATTTAACAATTTGCACTTTTTCTTTTTTTGTGTAATAATAACCCATTAATGTAATGAGATACCAAAAATAAAATAACACGTATTTTCCAAAAGCATTCACATACTAATGATTGCATCAGTGCACATACATCACAAACCGCACTCTACAAGCGTCATCTAAAGTATATCGTACGACAGACAACCAACACACACCTACAAGACCTCCTTCTCAAATACATTGCTTAATGTATATGTACATATGTACTCTCTCATACTCGTGGGATCTATGATACGAAGATGTAAACTAAACGTACGGTATATATACATATAATGTAGTCCCTCAAACGTATAGTGAAGTTAAAGTCAAGTGGCGTCAGTGTCACTTGTTTACGAAGCACAATCGCATATCATGGTCTGTAAAAATACAGTTATTTTCTGATAAGATAATAAATTTATTAATAATAATAAGATTATAAAACGTAGTTAAAAAAGGTCAAGTCATTTTTAATTCTTTTTATTTATTTTTTATTATTATAGCAAATTGTTTAGTTCTGTATAAGTACAAATTAATTATAGTTTTAAGGCTACAAGTATTTTATTCTTGCTTATCGATTGTCTCCCCCTTATGGTTGGTAAGAACAATTAGTATTAACAAATTCGTATTCACTCGGGTAAATTCTTCAAAACTCCTCTCTCTTTTTTATTAAGATGAAACCTTACTTCTTTACTATAACCATTATTAGCGAATTTCCACCAAAGGAAATGCAGCTATTGTTTTTGCACCAATGTTGGAATTTCGTAAAAATTTCACTATCAAAATTTGACTATCTCCCTTAATATTTAAATAATAGAAAAATTTATCAGGAGTTAAGTTGTAGGCATTAAGTTTTACTGTAATTTTGTTTCTTATCATTTTTCTGTTACACTAATATTTACAGAAATATTTAGAATTAAAGATTGAAAGTTAAAATTCTAAATATCTCTATCCACATGAGAGTTTGAGAAAAATTATCAAGTAATGAATTGTACCAAACTTGATTTTCTACAACTTTACTCCTTATACATTTTTCGATTATTCTAATATTAAGAGAGATATTTAATATTTTGTGTTTATTTGACACGAATACATAAAATATATTTTATTGTAAAAAATTTTGATTGTCGTTTTCATAGTAACTATAAACTATAATCGTTATACATCGTTCTATTTTGGCTATTAATAAATTTAATTTTTGCAAATACTAAAGTCAAAATTATGACCGCTAGAGGGCTAAGGAAATTCGCTAAGTTGACGCAGCTCCTGCGTAACGAATTTTTTTACTAAGATGAAACTTTTCTTTACTATTCCTATTATTTTGAGATCAATGTTTGATATGAAAATCATACGCATCTTAGATGTGAATCGAACATACGATCTCTGGCGTTTCGGGCCAGTGCTCTACCAACTGCGCCTATGCTATGGTAGAATGCATATTTAATTCCACACTAAATGATATAATTCCTTAATAGGACTCCACGATGGATCTTTTATGTGCAGACTGTGCGGCGAGGAGTATTAATTATTCAGCCATATCATCTTTATCTGCGAATCTTTCGGTTACAGCAGATACTAGATATATTATCTACTGTAACCGATATTAAGCACGATCCTGGCCATTGCGAAAATATGGGAGATACGAATCCCATCAGATAGAAGTAGAAGCGGGACCACAATGGGCTATAAGATCGAAGTGCAATACGTATATACCCCAAGATATATCTATCTATCTACTGTTGAAGAAATCGAAGTAAATTTTTCCATAAATCTTTGAGCAGATTAATAATGGAATCGATAATTGTTCTTGGAAAATAATATTAACTGGAACGGCATAATCGACACATATGGTAAAACACACTCATATCATTAAGCGTGACAGTGCATTACACACAAGGATCACACATACAAGAATCTCTATGTATAATATGCCCTGCGGGAACACAAAACTCATTTTCTAGAACACGAAGAAAATACTTTGATAAACCTCGTATCATCCTTTTTTGATTAATTTACCCACCACATTCGCCTACATACACAATTTTAATCAGAATAATATATGAACAATATTATTGTTGTTGTTAATTGTTTATTTGATGTTTATAAATAGGTGATAGAAGGTAGGGGATGTAGAAAAACCAAATTTAATTCGTATTTCATGTGGGATAATTGAAAATTTTTTTAATTTAATCTTGTTAATCGTGTGCATTAAGAATTGGTTTCTGCACGCAATGCCTGAAAGTATATTTGTATAAAATTGAAATATGACTTTAAGTTCGTTCCTAATTTTTTATAAAACTAGAAGGCTTTTCGGATCTTATTCGTTTTAACCCCACAGTAAAAATGGTTGAAAATGTTTGGGAAAGACCACAAGAAGTGATTTCAAGGAGGAAAAAGTCCTTTTCGTCCTTGATCCTTAACCCAACAATTGAATATTGTAAAAAAAATTTTTTACAATATTTTTTACGGATTTTTGAATTTTAAGGATTTCAAGGACGGAAAGGGTTGGATTGGGTTGGGTTCGGGTATTTTAGCGGGGTGTTATTTTATTGGAAGGTATTGGGTTGGGGTAGTTTATCGGGGTTTCAGATGTTTTTTACAATTTAATATTGTTAAAAAAATTTTATTTCGTAAAAACCTTTAAGAATAAAAAATACATTTTAGAATTTCAAGGACGAAAAGGACTTTTTCCTCCTTGGAATCACTTCCTATAATCCTAACTAACCATTTTCACCCATATTCAACCTTTTTAGGGGGGGGGGAGGGTTTTAAAACGAATAAGATCCGGTTTTTCTATAGATTTATGTATTTTCTCCTTCAGTAGAGTGGCGATGATTGTATGATCTGAAGGTGCTAATGGCGGACTATATAGAGTTCAGTGCATAGAATGTAAAGAAGGCTGGTGGGAACTACTTCTCAATCATTTGTTAGAGTAAACTACATACGGTTTTAAAAATACTCCAATAGTTTTTTTTCACGATACTATCATTATCTTTCATTTTGAACACAATTAATTGTTTTAGTTTGATGAATCTTGTTAATACAAACAAATGAAGCTTACTACAATCAATTGTAGGGTTTGTAGTTTGTTAATAATATCCTTCTTTTCCCTAGTTACATGTATATTCGCGTACTTAGATGTTTTGTGGGGCATTTTTTAAATAAAATTTTTTTTTGATAAAACTACAATAAACTACAAACGATTCTAGAAATAAAATCAATTGAAGGGTTTGTAGTTTTTTCAGTTCAAAATTGGCGTTAATCCGATAAAGTCGTATTCCAGGTTGATGGACCTTCATTATTTGGTAAAACTTAGCGAATTTCTTTAGCATACATAAATCACTCTCTAGCGGTCATAATTTTAGTGTGATCAAAATGAAACATAATATCTGATATGACTTTAGTATTTGCAAAAATTAAATTTATTAATAGGCAAAATAGAACGATGTATAACGATTATAGTTTATAGTTACTATGGAAACAACAATCAAAATTTTTACAATAAAATATATTTCATGTATTTGTGTCAAACAAACACAAAATATTAAATATCTTTCCTAATATTCGAATAATCGAAAAATGTATAAGGAGTAAAGTTGTAGAAAATCAAGTTTGCTACAATTCATTACTTGATCATTTTTCTCAAACTCTAATGTGAACAGAGATATTTAGAATATTAACTTTCAATCTTTAATTGTAAATATTTCTGTAAATATTAGTGTAACAGAAAAATGATAAGAAACAAAATTACAGTAAAACTTAGTACCTACAACTTAACTCCTGAAAAATTTTTTGATTTTTCAAATATTAAGGGAGATAGTCAAATTTCGTTTTTTCCTTTCCCCTCGGCCGATTGACCTTTAGAATACCAAAAGTGCCTCAAATACCAAATTTCATTCCAATCGGAATAAAATTGTGACCGCTAGAGAGCCCACAGACATTTTAAAAAAAGTACACATATATATATATACATATATACAAATTTTAGCGATAGTGATTTTTAACATCGAATAGGTAGGATCGATGGACATTTGAAGAAATTTTTACGAAATTCTAACATTGGTGCAAAAACAATAGCTGCATTTCCTTTGGAGGATATAAACTATAAATATTTATTCCTTTCTAAGAAAAATATTTTTCTATCACCAAAATGATAAATGTTAACAATCATAATATTTTCATTGACAAATTTGTTCACACAAAATCAATGACCGCGGCCGTCTCTTGTTTTGTCTTGAACATTTGTGTGTGATTATTGTGAAAACTTCAAAGCACAAATACAATAAATAAGTGTCTGTTTATTAATCCAAACAGAAAAAATATTAATGGGGAAACCACACAAAGAAATCATTTATTATGTAAATCAAATGAAATAATGTTGTTTTGATCGTCATCCGACCGACCGACGACCATACACACAGCACTCGCACACACACACACACAGACACTCGCGCATTCGAGTATTTGAAAAAAAAAACAACTGATAATCAACCAAAAAACTTAAAAAAAAACAAAAATGAATAGCATCCAATATTTATGACTTCCGTCAAAATTTCACCTGTCATTTTATAAAATATGGATGTGATAATTTTTGTTTTTTTTTTGTGTGTGTGAAAGAACTTCCATGTTTTAGAATACCAAGTGGAAGTATTTTTACATAATAAACAAAATTGAAGGATTTGCAAATAAATCCTTACATAGTATAAAACAAAGTCCCCCAGCCGCGTCTGTCTGTTCGCGATAAACTCAAAAACTATTGCACCGATTTTCATGCTGTTTTCACCAATAGATAGAGTGGTTCTCTAGGAAGGTTTTAGTATATAATTTGTCAAGTTTTTGTATACATTGGCTAAAATATAATGATATTTGTTGGAGATAATTCATCAATTTTGATAATTCTTGGTCGTCCAACTTGCTCCTAAGTTATTACATCAAATTGGATGAAAATTTGAAGAATTCTAAAGGTTAGAGCCTCGAATACGATCTGATTAAAATTTATTAAGGAAAGGCAAGTGCAGTGTTTTGCAAAATTTTGTATCCCCTTAGAATAATCAGGTAGTGAGTTCAAGTCCAAATTGAGGTTTTGATAATGATATGTGTTTTTTATATTTGGGGCAAGAATTGGTATTATTTTAAAAAACTAATTTAAAAACCAGATTTTAAGTTTAGACACTACAACAATTATTAAATATTATGTTTCGGTGATTATGGAAGTATCTGGTAACATTATTAAATATTAAATTTAGATTATAAACAAATTTAAATTTTAAAAATTAAACAAATTTTTTACATAAATTTGTTACAAGTTCAAGTTGGTACACAAAAACAGTTTTTTTTTTTTCAGTTTCATTAACATAATAGAATATTAAACTTTGTAAGAGCACATGCGCATTATCATAGGCAAAATGTATACAAAACCGAGTATTCGAAAATTCATATTCAACTGTTTAATGTACACTCCCGTTAAATAAAACTTAACAGACCAGAAATGTTAAATTTCTTACATTTCATAAAACTCCTCACTTTTGTAACTCTCTGTATAAATATTCATTTATAAACAAAGATAACTAGTATATATTGTAATGAAAAAAGAAATGGAAGTATAGTAAACAACATACTACAAGAATAATCAAAATTGTGAGAGACTGATTCGATTCAGATCTGTTCAATTTTATTGAACGGGAGTATACATACGGCGTCAAAAGTCGCGCCATCATTTCAAAATTGTATGCTTAATTTGTGCTTTATATATTCGGTTGTCGAAAAAATGCTTCGGATAATAGTTAATCAATGTAAATATATTAATAACAAACATTTTCGCGCGAATTTTGACAAATTGAATTAACAAACGCTCAACTAAATAATGTCATATAATATTAATAAAGTTTTTAATGAGTCGTATTTTTTAAACACATGGTACCAATATCAAGAAGAGATATATATAGACAAAAATAAACAAAGCCACGTGTCGGATGTCTTCTATTGTCCCTGAAACATATTCCATAACGCCTTTCAATACTATTAATAAAATTGAATAGAATAGAAAGTTCTATAATACCGAAAATTTTACGAATTTTCCACGACCCGTGACCAACTATTGTTTTATACCTGGTATACAGACCCTTTTCAAAAGCATTTCTAATAGAGAATCAATGTTAAATAAATAAATAAAATATTTACCATAAAACCATACATACAAATACATACTGAAACTGAATGTCTTGACTGGAATATTGGGTGACCATATTATAGGACCACTCTTCAATGACGGATCTTTAGATTGTCAAAAATATTTGAGTTTGTTACGAAATAATATTTTGCCAAATGTTAATTTAGACCAAACTCTTGTTAATTTAGACCTGGAATCTGGTACGGTTCCCACGAGATGGTTGCCCTGCACACAAAGCCATGACAGTAAGGCTGTTCCTGGAACAAACTTTTCGGGAACGTCTTATGAGTGGAACCTTTAAGTGGCCAGCCAAATCGCCAGATCTATCTCCTACCAACTTGTGGGGGCCTGAAAATTTGCAACAATTAAGGCAAAGAATTGTTGACAATTGTGGGAATATTTCTCCTCAAGGGTCAATTTCTACAATCGACTCGGATATTGTTTACCAAATAATGGAGAAATAATAGATAGAATACTATCATTTATTTTCAAACATTCCACATACAAACAATAAGGGATATTCAAAAAAGAATTGTCAATTGTTAGAAGTAATGCTAAGCTTAAGAAGACAACAATTAACATATTTAACCCACTCTCATTACATGTTAATGCAGTACAAAACTGTCCAGCAAGCATACACCATAGACACACTACAGAGTACCCCCACTATTTTTATTATTTCTTTATTAAGCAGTTATTATAGTAAATAATATTTAACATTGATTCTCTATTAGCAATGCTAATAGAGTGCTATAATATACATAAGGGTAGTAAAAGTTTAGTTCCGACTTTGTAACGGTTGAAAATCTGTTTTGTAGAAACAAATATTTGTTATATGGTTCATAAAATGACCCGATTAGTCCATTTCCATTTTTGTCCGTCGGTCTGTAAACGAGCTGAAATTTTGTGTATGTGTTTTAGTTCTAAAAAGTAAGGTTAAGTTCGAAAATGAGCAAAATCGGATCAGACTTCCTCCGCCAGGGCTGAAAATATCCATCTTTGAAACCATCAGAGATGTTCCTTTTGAGAGTCAAAAGAACGCTCATTGATGTTCATCAGGGTTAGTAACACCAACTTAAATAAATTATATTACAACGATGACAGATTATTATCACATTGGCAATACCAGACAAGCTTCACATGGGATGATTCCTTATCATACGGACCTGTCTAAAATTTTTTTAAAATAAAAAAATAAAAGAATTAGCAATGTTTTCACTGCCAAGCATATTTTGACGATGAACTTGTTCCGTCTTTTCAAATGCAACAAAAAGGCGCGAAAAATTATTGTTAAATTTGTCTTTGATAACATTTATTCTAAATTATTTTACCTTTTAAATGACCACATAAATATTAAAATCCAATGCAACTGACCTGAAACAAAAAAAAAAGAAATAATTATTAAAAAATAAAAATAAAATTTTTTGGTGAATATCTAAGAATAACCAGCCAAGTAGCCGAGTGATCTAAGGCATTATGTCTACTTGGGGACTGGGAGGTTATGGGTTCGAATCCCGACATCGGCAGTTTGTCAATTATTAAGAAAAAATCAGTATCCGCATCATCCCTAATTCAAAGCTTCAATGTTATCAATATAAAATCATAATAAAAATTTTATTAACCTCATTGTCAGTCATTCGCTAAGTACGAAACAATAAAACGGTTCTACACGCCGCGCCGTATGGAACCATAACACAAAATTAATGTTTTGTAATACGAAGTAAAAATTTTATTACTGCATTCATTATTAAATTTACAAAAAAAAAAGTTTATAGAAAAACCTTGAACTTTTAGTAGCGATCACACTTTTAACACTACACAAACAATATCTGATATTTACATTTTTTTTTTTTTTATAAATGGTATATAAAAAAACTTTTAAATATTTTTTTTTGAATTGAAAAATTGAAAATGAATGATTGGGTTTATACGTAAATTGCAGGTCTTGTACTATGGAGGACTACAAAAGTTGATGTCATTTAAAAAAATTTATTTGTGCCTAATTGATTCGGTTTGCGAAAAAATGTAGCGGATAAAATTTATTAAAAATATAGTAAAAACTATAATTTGAAAATCAACTAAAAAATTTCTTTCAACTTTCTTAAAAGAAATTTTCGAAAAATTTGTTTCAATTTTCTTTCAAAACATTACCGAATCAAGGGGTGGCTGCGACAAGCTCATCTCGATTACTGGGACTTTGCGCAGGGCATGCGACAGACCAAGTTGTGCATAAGCACTGCTAGGCCATTCGACTGTGCTCGGTTGAAATTCAATAGAATGTAGTTAAGAAGGGTGGTGGAGCTCTTGACAGGACACTGTCGATTGAACTACCACCTTCATGATCCCACTTGTAGGGTCTGTATGGAGGAAACCTCCATACATGTCATTTGCACCTGCAGAAATCTACAGGGTGTCAGACATAGAATGTTTGGGTCCGAAACCTTGGATCCATCAATCCTGGGAACAATCCCGGCGTAGAAGTTGTGGACCTGCTGTGTGGCGTCTAGTCTCAACAGAATCCTATAGCTTCATCTGCTTAAAATAGCACCTCTTACCCGGAGACGACACGCCTTCGGGTGACAGGTTGTTCTCAAGGAGGGCACAGAGGATCCCTTGGTCTAGGTGCTAAGGAGCCATTTGCGGTACCCCTCTTTCTAATTATTATTCTTTCAAAATATCAACTTAAGTGGCCAAGTGTACGTAATCACTTTTGCCATCTAATAGGAATGTTCGATGAAGATTAGAGGAAATTTTTACGAAACCTCTTCATCGATACAAAAGCAATAGCTGCATTTTCTTAAGAAAATAAAAAAACCACTAACAGAGTTAATTGATAAATATCCTGTATATACCTGTATATCAAAACATTCATTCCCTATTCTTTCGATTTTCGAAAAAATGCATCGGATAAAAGTTGTTCATTATATACATACTACGTTTATTAGTAACGATTGTATCAAACCATTTTCCCCATAATCAAATGAATAAGGTACAAATCAAATCAAAAAAATTTGAAAATTGAGCGCTAATTCTGTGGTCTATAGTACTATATTGTGTACTATGCAAGACTTGTGTTGACAGCGCATATTCAATATTTTTGGTATCGCAGTTGCAAATTATCGAGTATTTTCTTATACCCGGTATATAATATATACCAGGGTAAGTCCCGACTTTGTAACGGTTGCAAATATTTATCCCAGAAAAAAATTGATCTAATTAGCCCATTTCCGCAATGTTATTCATCCGCCCGTCTGTAAACTCATTAAATCAAAAACGAAAAAAGAAAGCGAGCTGAAATTTCGCTGTGTCTACAGCTAAAAAAGAAAGGTCAAGTGCGTGAATGGGCAAAACCAGACCATGTTTGGGCAAAATGGGCAAAACTGTCCATCTTTGAAGCCGTAAGAGATAGGAGAATAATTTAAAGATAAAAATATGTTCTTTTGTATGAAACTTTTTTCATAAATTCAGTATATACCGGGTATTTAAGTAATTATAAATCAAATCAAAAGTTAACTGAGTTAGTTGTTATTTTCACTTGTGTTTTAATTAATTAATTTAAGGTTAACTTTATAATATATTTGTTTTTGAACGAAGTGCATAGTTAAATTTTAATTATTTTTTTAAAATAGGTTATCCTTGAACGGTTTACATTGATTGTGAATATTTCGTTTCACAATCAGTCAAAAAATTTGAATTATTGAATTAAAAAGAGGACGTTTGTCATCAGTGGCGTAGCTACCGGGGGTGTTATAATAGCAATCACCGTGGCCCCCATCAAACGTATACGATCGTTATCGTATACGATAACGATATATGCGAAAATTCTAAGAAGCTGGTCGAACATAATGATGAAGACATCAGTGATCAATTTCATGAACAATTGTTGTTTATCCGAATATATTATCTGTTAATATTCGAAAAATCGAAAAATTTATAAGAAGTAAAGTTTTAATTATAAAATTTTACTGTAGTTTTATTTTTTATCATTATTTCTGTTACACTAATATTTACAGAAATATTGACGGTTTAAGATTGAAAACTAAATTCCTCACTATTTCTGTACACATTAGAGTTTGAGCAAAAATGATGATGAATTGTAGCAAACATGATTTTCTACAACTTTATTCCTTACGCATTTTTTGATTGTTCTAATATTAAAATAGATATTTTGTATTTTGTGTTTTCTTCTTTCTTTATGCCCCCATTTCCCCTTCACGTATGACATTTATTAATAAAATTGGCCTTGCAAATACTAAAATCATATACGGCATTTCATTTTTATCAGACTAAAATTGTGACCGCTAGAAAGTGATTTATGTATTTTAAGGAAATTCGCTAAGTTGAAGCAGCTCCTGCTAACGAATTTTTTTGAGTTATGTAAAGGGACACTGTGCTTGTCACTTAGGTTAATGTCATATTTCAATTGCATAAAAAATTGTTTAAGAAAAATGAATTTAAAAGTAAACTAACTAAATAAGAAATATGACTTCTGTGTAAATTTTTCTCTTATTTACATTCAAAATAGTTTTGATATCAAAACAAGATCCGAAATATTTTTTAAATAAATATTTATACAACTCCCAAACTGTACTGTTATTTTACAAAACATAAAAACCAATATCTCTGTTTATTGATTGAATGGCAACATTGCAAATTCTTACTTATGCAAATCTTGTACTCTGTGTTGACATCCGAGTCAAATAAATGAATATAATAAACGTTGCAACTAACCTACACAAGGGCTTAGTATTATCTATATTTATTCGCGTACATACAGATTCATCATTTGGTAATGTTCGAGACGATTTTCAAAACTTTTTCCGGTTTAATCCGACTGCATCAAAAGAAGGGGAAATTTTTTTGTTATTATAACAATATGGGTATTAAATTAAAACTAGATTTCAGTTAGGGGGTTCAAGTATTACGTAAGCAGGGACGAGGTGTGCAATTTTTTCTTACTTTTGCTGACAAAGCGAGTGGGGGAATATCATAAATCTTACGTAATATATTGAAATTAAAAAATAATGAAAATGTTTTTAAAACAACATTTATAATCTAAATTAATAATACTATTTTTATTATTTTATTATGGTATACCGAATTTCTTTTCAAGTTAAAATTCTAAATATCTCTGTTCACATTAGAGTTTGAGAAAACTGATCAAGTAATGAATTGTAACAAACTTGATTTTCTACATACCTGATTTTCTAAATCTCAAGTTATAGGTGTAATTATATAATGCACGTTAGGTATTTTTTGACTCGATAACAAGGGTTTATTATTCTATATCAGAATGTAATAAATAATAAATAACAAACCATAAATATGTTCGTCGATCAAAAGTAATAATAAAATGACATTGGACGTTTTAACGATTTATGTATGAAAAATAAAAGAAAAGAGTTTCCTTTAATTGCTACTTCAAACTGCCAAGCAGCATAGCAACAATATTATTATTATTATTATTGAAAATTGTATATGTGAAGAAATCAAGATTGTAATAACAATAATGAAAAATAGAAAAGTGTACCGAGTATAATTATTCATTTACAAATAAGCACACACAAGAACAAAATCTATTGTAAATACTCTTATTACCTCTATGCACACAGATTAAATACTAATTTTCTTATATACACATGAATTGAATATTTTATAGTTCTGAATATCATCAGGGTGTCTAATCATATTTTGGCAAAAAATTCCCTGACTTTTCCAGGGTTTCCAGACTTGAATTCGAATTTTTCCAGACCATTTTTTCATATCATATTTTGTTATTGATAGGAAAATTAAGAAAAGTATAGTTTCCAGACTTGAATTCGAATTTTTTCAGACCATTTTTTCATATAATATTTTGTTATTGATAGGAAAATTAAGAAAAGTATAGATTTGTTCATTTATATTCATTTTTTATGGATAATATGATAAAACCTATACATTCTTTTTCATCAGTAACATACATAAAATTTTTTCAAAAACCTCAAAACAGATAATTATTAGTAATAATTTTTTAGAAATAAGTTATTTTAAATACGATTATGCGAAATTCCCTGGAATTTTACGAAATTCCCTGACAATTCCATGACTATTCCAGAAACTCAAAATTCCCTGACATTTACAGGTTTTCCAGACAACTAGACATTATCATATACCAGTGTAGCGAACGGAGTGGATTTCACAACGTTGGCTGTCACAATTTTAGTCAGATCAAAATTTTGTATCTGATATGCTTTAGGTGTTTGAAAGGCAAAGTTCGTTAAAGAGTAGAATCGGTCAAAGAGAAAGGGGCGGGCTTAGAGAACGAAGAAAATACAAAATATGGAATATCTTTCTTAATATTAGAAAAATCGAAAAATGTATAATTAATAAAGTTGTAAGAGAGATATACCAAATTGTATTTCTCTCTTCCTCTATACCCACCTTTTCGCATGACCGATTTTGTTTATTAACGAGCTTGGCTTTTAAAATACCAAAAGCGATTTTCATTTCGATTAAAATTAAATCTGTGACTGCTAGAGTTATTTACCCTGAATAAGATTAAAACTACATGGTACTTTTCCAGAATCTCCAGAAATATTTATAGGTCATTGGCAACCCTGATTATTCTCTAACATGAACCTTCATGTAATAGGGAATATGCATGAAAATTTTTTTTCACTTGAATTGAAGCATGTTTACTTGACAAATATCAAGGTAAAATTATTTTTTAAATAACTTGAAAATTAGCGAGATAATGATGATTGAAATTCCCGATTAGACAAAGAGGGTGATAGCCCTTTTGATATGTTATGTGACATATTCCCTATTGCTATATAGTTCTGGTAAATTTGTTATTTTGCATCCATTATTGGAGCAAAAATAATGAATAAAATCGGAAGACTACAAAATTTTTAAATTGACTTATACCGAAATCATTTGTATATTTCAAGAAGATCCTTTAAAATTTCAACTCTTTCAACATTATTTCTATATTATATACCAGATTACAGGCTATATATAGAGGTAATAAACTGAAGAAACCACTCAATAAATAGATACAATACAACAAGGTATAATAAATATGAATAATTTCCATAAAGACAATTGTAAAAGTGATTGTCTCAAGGTCTGGTTGTCAACTTAAATTAAACAATAGTTTTTCCTTCTACAATAAAGTACATTTTAAAGTACCTCCATAATAAGTATAACAAGGATTTTAATCGGATATGCATTATCATCTCCATGGAAACAGTGCCTTGGGAGTGCCTTCGAAATAATTAACGACTTCAGAGAAAGTTCTCCTCTTGATATCAGGATATCACGGAGCGTTAGTATTAGACGAAACCATAAACTCAATATTGGATAACTCTACAGGACTAGAGCAGGGTGTCTAGTAATATTTAGGCAAAAATTTCCCTGACTTTTTCAGGTTTTCCAGACTTGAATTGGAATTTTTCCAGACCATTTTTTCATATAATATTTTGTTATTGATAGGAAAATTAAGAAAAGTGTACATTTGAAAGTAGACTATGTACATTAATGAATTTCTAGGTCATGAAGCTTACATTGGAAAACAACGGCAGCTGAGAAAGTGAGGTCATGTATAAAGATATTTATCGACTAGCTCAATAGGGAATATGCATGAAAATTTTTTTTCACATTTATTTTCAGAATATGAAAATACTGTAATACTGTAATAATAGTTAAAAACGAAATTAAAATCCGACAAATATCAAGGAAGATATAAGCTTTTAAAGATTATCATCTGTCTCTTTCTTTCAAAAATACTAAAAACGGAGTTTTACGTGTATTTTAAATGGTGAAAGTGTAATATGACGTCACATAACATATCAAGAGAGCTATCACTCTCTTTGTCTAATCGGAAATTTCAATCATTCATATCTCGCTTATTTTTAAAGTTATTTAAAAAGTAATTTTACCTTGATATTTGTCAAGTAAACATGCTTCAATTCAAGTGAAAAAAAATGTTCATGCATATTCCCTATGAAGATTATTTATTAGATATTGTTTTTGAACGTGGAAGTTACGTGAATACTCGTCATTATAATTTTTTTTTTCTCAGTTACAAAATTATTCACTTTATTTGAATTTCTATTTATTATATCACAATGTTGTGTTAATTGCATCATAATCTTGCTATTCTACACAGATGGCAAATTTATATATATATTTTTTTTTTAATATAAAAACGTCACTTGTTTGAGAAAAATCATTAATTATAGTTATTTTCAAATTTAATTATTTTTCAAAAAACTAAAATACACGCTTTTGTTAGTAGCACACTAAAAGGTAAAAAATGATGTAAGAAGACACTGATGTTTTAATTTCAAAACACACTTTTTGCATTTTAGTGCACTACGTACTGCATTTTAGTATTTTGGAAATTAAACATTTTATTTTAAACTAAAAGAATATTTGCAAAATGCCAAAAGAATAATTCTGTCGTACTTAGGTAAAAGACAGTTAAACTTTATAGACTATAGTTTATCAATTTTGATGCTAATAAATTTTTCCGATGATTCTGTGTTATAAAATCAATCATTAAGAATGTTATTGTTTTTCAAATTGTACTACTTTTATCCACCGAAAAATATAAGTACTGCTTTTTTACTCTTTATTATCTGTTACGATAATAGTTTGTACAAATATTAAAGTTTGTCCAAATAATATGTATTATTGGTGTATGTTTGAAAGGAAAAAAAATTCGTTACGCAGGAGCTGCTTCAACTTAGCGAATTTCCTAAGAATAAATCACTCTCTAGCGGTCACAATTTTAGTCTGATCAAAATGAAATGCCGTATAGATTTTAGTATTTGTAAGTCCAATTTTATTAATAAATGACATACGTCGAGGGGATGGGGGGGGGGTATAAAGAAAGAAGAAAACACAAAATATAATATATCTCTCTTAATATTAGAACAATCGAAAAATGCGTAAGAAATAAAGTTGTTGAAAATCAAATTTGCTACAATTCATCACCTTATCATTTTTGCTCAAACTCTAATGTGTACAGAAATACTAAGGAATTTAATTTTCAATCTTAAACCGTCAATATTTTTGTAAATATTAGTGTTACAAAAAAAATGATAAGAAACAAAATTACAGTAAAACTTAATACCTACAACTTTACTTCATATAAAATTTTCGATTTTTCGAATATTAAGGGAGATACGTCAAATTTTGTGTTTCCTTCTCCCCCTAAACCCCCCTTTACCCTTGTCCGATTTTACCCATTAACGAACTTGACCTTTTGAATACCAAAAGCGCCAAATTTTATTCCGATAAAAAGAAAACTGTGACCGCTAGAGTGATTACAGATATATATATATATATATATATATATATATATATATATATATATATACATAGATATATATATATATATATAAATTTTACAGATAGTGATTTTTGACATCTACTAGGTAGGATCGATGGACATTTGAAGAAATTTTTGCGAAATTTTGACTTCGGTACGGTACCGATAGCTCTATTTCCTTTCAGGAAATTCTCTAAAACTGTAAATTCATTTTCCAAAGTAAAAAAGCAATAGCTTTTCTTATTGTACTACTTTTATCCACAGAAAAATATAAGTACTGCTTTTTACTCTTTATTACCTGTTATGATAATAGTTTGTCCAAATAATATGTATTATTGATGTATGTTTGAAAGGAAACTTAAATTTATAAATTTTAACGACTAATATTCATTTTATGATCATAACATAGTTTGTACACTTTGTAAACTTTAACATATTTACATATTTCTAACTTATATTTGACAAAATAATACATATAAATAATCAAAATAATAGAAGCAGTAAAAAAAAACAGAAATTCATGTTTTACAGCGTATAAAAGCAGTAAATCACAAGTAACTGCTTTTCGATTTACAACAATTAAAGAGAGATGATCTGTTAATTTAGGCATTTTGATTGAGATCTAAAATCTAAATACCTAAGCATGGAAAAATACATTTTGCTTAATTTGCGCTTTCAAAATCTTCTTAAAACTTATTTGAGTCTCAGTCCTTTTTTATGTCGCAGCACACTTTTAACGATTTTAAAATTTGACGGCACATAGAGAAAAAGATAAGTTTAAAAGTTGTTTACTTACCTATAATACACTGTGTAAAATAGTTTATAATAATAATTTTGTATGTAAAATAAATTAATATGTACTACAACAGTACGTTTATGAAGGGATTAATTACAAGTTAATAGTAAGAATACTTTTAATGAGAAATTTGAGCTTGATGTTTTTTGATAATTTCATTTATATTTGGTCGTAAAAATGACAATGCTACTCTCATATCGTCTTCTACATTTAACAGTCTCGTTCTTTTTTTCGTTTTTATGTTGGTTAATACTTTACTATATACATTTCTAAAATTTGGCGGCATACTTTAAGAATTTGCCGGCATACAAAAGGGCCGCGGCACAGTGGTTGAGAATCACTGGTCTAATGCAGAGGTGGGCAGGAGTTGACTCCGCCAAGCTCTTAGTGAGAGGTAGGGAAAAGAGATAGAGTTAATACAGGGTACCTACCAATTATTAATATTTTCTTTTTTTAATTAAAACATTTTCTGAAAAAAATATAATAATACCAAATCTTTTTTATGGTCACTATTATACAAAGTAAATAATACATACAATCATTCAATACATACTCTGGAATTTTGGGCTGGTAATTTGGGTCATAAAATGTACCTTTTTAGTATATATCATATTTGTGTATGAATAAAATAAAAATATATAAAAAATATATATAAATCTTTTGAACCTTTAAGTTTACCGCTGGACCATTGTAATAAAAGAGGGAAATTTTTGCAAAGGATAATTTAAATAGAAATATAGTTTTGGAAATTCCAAATAATTTGTCTAAATATTTTACTATTCATATCCGAGAACTAATAAAGAATTATTTACCTGATTTAATTATTTTTTCTTCGTATGGAGTATGCTCAGTATAGTGTCATGGGAATTTGATGAATTAAGTTAAATTTTACATAAAGTGGGAATTTGAGTTCTTCGAGTTAGTCTACTTTGAATTGAAAAAGTGAAAAGTACTATTTGTAGTAGTGGAAATTATTTTTCGCATAATTTGTTTTTCAAAAAAAATAAAATATTGACTATACTATAGACTATACTATATAATTATTGGACAATAATCGGTAGGGACAACCTGTATTGAAACATCGTTCCGTCTTGCTTCAAAACATACCTTCTTTACTTACTCTCACCCAGCTTATGGAGAGCCCGTAAGGCTCAGACGAGCTGTCTGTGCCCACCTCTGGTCTAATGTATAATTACCTATCGTAAAGTAGGACACCTTATTTTTAAGTATAGTTGGCAACCCTATTGGTAACGTATATGTTAAAAAAAAATTGAAACACAATTTCAAAGAAAATTGTCGCTCTATTATTCCTATAGATAATTTTGTGAATGGAAGCTTACATATTTATAACAACAAATTATTTCTTAATGTAATTATTTCAACAATATATATATATATATATATTACTTAAAAAAATATATATTCTGTTATTTTAAAAATTAAATTTTCTGAGTATTTCTATTAAGAAAAAAAAAACTATTCTCAACTATATAGAATAGACAATTATTTCATTATATACAACAACACTGTTAACAAACATAATATTTCAACTGATATGTTATTAGTTTAGTTATAAGAAAAAAAAACTTATTTTTTCAAATTAAAATTAAAACAAAAAAACAACATATTATATTCCCTGTAACATCGAAGTCATAAACGTCACATGTGTACACACATCATAGACTGATTTATACAGCAATATAATATAATATTGTGTAGATTTTTCTCATCTGATATATCATATTTGTTTGATCCAATGCCGTCATTATATTTACAGTATGATTCTTTAATAAGTGAAAATAATAACTGAGTTAATTGCTGAAATACTCTGCATAAACAATGTTCATTATCAATGCGTGAATTGCTTATTAGCGAATTTCAATCTATATTTTGTATTTCTTTCTTCCTATAACCGCCCCTTTCCTCTCGAAGGATTCACTTGAACTGGGACTTACAAATACCAAAAGCATATCAGATACGAAATTTCAGTTTGATTAGACTAAAATTGTGACCATTAGAGAGAAGACAAATACATGGAAAATATATTTATATAAAATTATATTTATATAGAATTAAACAGATGATGAATGTAGACAATGGCCCAATTCCAAATTCTGATTTAATAAAATTAAACCATTTTCAAAAATAAAAATCCAATACCTGAATGTCAAGGTTAACGTAGATACACTCACTTTAGTGACAAAACAAACGCCACATAGTCACCAAAGAATACCGCCAATAAATAGGTGGGACTTTCCACACACCTAATCCAGTAGTCAGGCAACTTAAATAGTCCTCAAGTTAGATTATACCCTCAGCCAAATCGTATAAAAGGACAGAATTTTTTAATATCATTGTGAGACACGCACCAAATTATCAACAAGCAACATATCTCTGAATCCATATCCCAGAGATAGTTACGATTAGCAAATTCATACTGATGATGACTATTCCATTGTAATCGAAATACGTATTTATAAAACACAAACAAACGTTCTAGGAATAGGGGCAAAATTTGAAATAGAATTTTTCTACTTTTAAGCAAAAAAGTAGGTAATTAAGATGCTATACCTAAATACTACATGGCCACAAAAATAGCGTTCTTTTATCAATATTTTATAATTAATTTGGAGAATAAATTTTGGCTCTAGAACACAGCATGCAAACAAGTGATGAACGTGTGGATAGACTTTATGCACCGTGATCACTGGGAAAATATACCGCAATAAACACTCGCACATATTGCTAGTCATTTTGCTTGACTTAACACCCCACTTATAATTTCAGCAATCATTATGATTTAAGAAATAAATTTAAAAAAACTCGTTTTTCCCTAAATTTTATTTCTTCATACAATTTTTTATAATTTTGTAACATTTTCATAAAACAAATTTTACCTAATTTTGAATATGAATTCTGTCTGAATGAAATAACCACTAATTTAAAAACCTTGCAAATTATGACACAAGAGTATATTGTTATATTCGGGGAAAATACTATTTCGGAAAGCATCCAAGAGGCTGTTCCTCGATGCACTACTCAACCTGAACAGGAACCTATTTCGGAATACATCCTAGAGGCTGATCCTCTAGGATGCACTACACAACCTGAACGGGAAACAACTTCGAAAGGTTACCGGATTCATCATCGGATATTATCTCCTACGAAAGCATCTGAACACAATTTGAGTCCACAATGGATCTACTATGCGCAAACTGTGCGGCGAGGAGGAAGAAAAATCCAGCCACATCAACTTTAATTGAGATTCTCTCGATTACAGCTGATACATGATATTCGGTGCACCACGATTATATGAACGTTCAGAAAAACCTGATAAGGAAGCACCTGGCTATTGCCAAAATATAGCAGAAGTGAACCTCGCTAGACTGAAGTAGAAAGGGGGGGGGGCATAATGGACCATAACGTCGAAGTGCAATACCTACTTTTCATACCACAAAAATTATCTGTTTATCTATTTTGATCACACACAAAAAAATGGGAGGCGTTAATTGACTAAACTGCCGGCGTATGGACAAGAATGAAGTAACCGGCTATGCTTGAGAAGGTTTTCTGCAGTTTCCTTCACGAACTCCAGATGAATATCGGCATAGTTCCTATCATAGTCGGCTGCAGCCGCATATCCTACCAATTCCTAGTCTATACACAGAAGTTCCTTCCACTCCACTCATATCCTTAGGCATCACAATGGACGGACATAAGAAAATCGATTAATTAGGTAGTTTTATTTTTTTTCTGCGATAAATAATTACAATTGGTTACAAAGTCGAGTCAAAACTTTATATATATTTTTTTATATGTACGAGTTTACAAATATAATGAAGTGTAAAAAATAATATTTATGTGCTTTTTGTGTTGCAATATTAAATTTCATATATTCCCATCTTTTTTTTTCTATTCCACTCATTAAAAATTATTTTTTGATTCCTTAATGATTTCATGATGAAATATTTATTTATTTTTAATAACTGTGACGTGTATGTATCCATTTTTATTTATTTATTTTGTTTTATTTTTATTTTTTTACAAAATTACGATTTCTGTTGTATTTATATACAGTGAAAACTGTTTTAGAATCCCATGATCATACATACAATATACAGTGTGTGTTGGACAGCTTTTTCTATAGTGAATCAATGTTAAATATTATTTATTACTGCCTGGCTGTGTGGTACTGTATCAAGTCAGTCAGTACACATGTAAATAAAGTTAGTCAGTCATCTCATAGCAGCTATACTGTATGCGTATGGTTGTTTGTCATTTAAGAGTGGGGATTTTGTGATGCACAATGCACATACTAAACTACTAAAGTGTACTCTCATCACATGTGTACTGCTGACTGACTTGATACAGTACCACACGGCCAGGCAGTAATAATAATATTTAACATTGATTCTCTATAGGAAAAGCTGTCCAAAACACATAGTATAGTTACTAAATAGATTAGGTCGTAATATAACCGTTAAGGACGTTCCAGCACTGTGTTATATAATCAGGACAAAAAACCGGTTTGATTTTATTATAGAACAAATACATAAGCACACATATACAACACATAGACAAATTCCACTGTTCATATATACAAAATAATGTAATTTTGAAAAAAAAAAAAATTTTAAACTTTTATATTTCGAAAACAAAACGGTAACACATGATTTTTTTTTTTAATTTATAGAATATATATTTATCTATACTCTCCTAGTTTTTTTTTTTAATTCTGTCGAGTATTTTTTCTAATACAACAGATAACAATTGGGCCGGCATGAAATTTTACATGGTTCTAATCAGACAGAGAATGATAACTTTAATTATCTCGCGTTTTAAACGGTCAAAAATTCTGAACTTCGGGATTTATTAGAAAACGTTAATTTTAGCCTGTGAAAAAAAATGAGCAAATTCTGTCGAAAAGTGGTGGTATGCTGGAACATTCTTAATATATTGTAATACGACATTGTTTGGCGATATTTGATTTGCAAAAATATGATGTACACTCCCGTTCATGAAAATTGAACCAGTAATATACAGACTATGTTGGAATGCTTTTCCAATAGAGAATCAATGTTAAATATTATTTATTACTGGCAGGCCGTCTGGTTACTGTGCGGAGTCAGTCAGTACAGATGTAATTAGTACACACTCACTCATAAATGACAAACAAACTACCATACGCATATGAGATGACTCTCATAACATGTGTACCTACTGACTCCGCACAGTAACCACACGGCCTGCCAGTAATAAATAATATTTAACATTGATTCTTATTTAACAACATATAATTTTTCTATCATAGTTTTTAACTACTATATCATTTTATTAAACTTTTGTGTCTTCATAGTAGTGTTGACCTTATTTAATATTATTTTAATAAATTATTTAAACAAAAACACTATTTTAAATTTTTTTATACTACTTTGACTTGTTTAGCGCAGGGCATGAGACAGGCCAAGCTGTGAATAAACACAGCTAGGCAATTCGGCTGTGCTCGGTTGAAACTCAATAGAATGCAGTTGAGAAGGTTGGTGGGGCTCTTGACAGGACACTGTAGATTGAACTACCACCTTCATAACTTGGGGATATCCGATGATCCCACTTATAGGGCCTGTATGGACGACGATGAAACCTCCATACATGTTATATGCACCTGCAGAAACCTGCAGGGTGTCAGGTATAGAATGTTTGGGTCCGAAACCTTGGATCCATCAATCCTCGGAGCAATCCCAACAGAGAAGTTGTGGGCCTTCTGTGTGGCCTCGACAGAATCCAATAGCTTCATCTGCTTAAAATAGCACCTCTTACCCGGAGACGTCTCGCCAAGTTGAGCTCAAGGAGGGCACAGAAGATCCCTTGGTCTAGGTGCTAGGGACCCATTTACGGTACCCCTCTTTCTAATTATTATTATTGACTTGTTTACCATTCCTTGTTTAGCATATATTAGTAATAAGGAATATGCATGAAAATTTTTTTTCACATTTATTTTCAGAATATGAAAATACTGTTAATACTGTAATCATATTTAAAAACGAAATTAAAATCCGACAAATATCAAGCAAGCTATAAGCTTTTAAAGATTATTATCTGTCTCTTTCTTGCAAAAATACTAAAAACGGAGTTTTACGTGTATTTTAAATGGTGAAAGTGTAATATGACGTCACATAACATATCAAGAGGGCTATCACCCTCTTTGTCTAATCGGGAATTTCAATCATTCATATCTCGCTTATTTTTAAAGTTATTTAAAAAATAATTTTACCTTGATATTTGTCAAGTAAACATGCTTCAATTCAAGTGAAAAAAAATTTTCATGCATATTCCCTATTATTTGCAATCAATACTAAATATCGATATTTCTTTAGTAGTAATAGTCCTTCCGATGTCACTATAAAGGGTTTTCACTGTATAAGCACGCTGGCAGCTAGACGAGTGCATGATGATGACCGTATGCGTACTCTTCTTGAATAATAACAATGATTGTTTTAAATTGAGATGTTGTTGTTGAAACGTATATGTGGGTGTTATTTTTTCTTTGAAGTTAATTTAAAAAAAAAGAAGAAAAAAGAAAAAACAATATTTAATGAAATTATTATTATTTTTAAAAAGTAATTAATAAAACCTTTTTTTTTTATGATGGCACTTAAATATGTGAAGATTTTTAAATAAAATCATGGTGTTGCATATATCCTGGTTGTCAGTTTAATTTGAAGACTTTCTGAGAATTGATATTTTTGAAACGAGTTTCGAAATAAGTTCGAGAGGTATCTCTGTTAATTTTAAACAAAAATCATTACAGAAAAAAAATAGAATAATATACTTTCCTATTTATTTTATGTGAGATAGGATTTTATATTAATCAGTTTTCCGATTTTTCCAGTTTTTTAATGCACTGTCACTTATTGAAACACCTGATAGTACCTTGTTTTCCGTGTAGTACGAATAATGTAAAAAATTTCAATTTAGTTATTTTTTTGGAAATTTCATAAAAGATAGTTTGACAAATTTGATAAGAAAACAAACTGTTTGTTGACTTAATGGTCTGTTGACAAAAACTGGAAAGAGTTTAACCTCTTGGCTAGGGTGCTTACTGATTCCTGCAGGCTCAAAACGCATCCATTCTTTATAAGGTTGGATGACAATGCCCTAGCAGAATGAGGCACTTAGTATTTGGCTCAACTGAAATGGCGATAGCAAACGTTAAACAACTCAACAGGAGCGGTAGGTTTTACAACGAACACAAGGCTAGAGGAAACGACCCAGGAATGGTGGAGTACAGGATAGGTTGAGGGGATGGGCTCCTTAAAGGTAAGTTTTATTCCGATTGGAATAAAATTTGGTATTTGAGTCGCATTTGGTATTCTAAAGGTCAAGATCGTTAATGGGTAAAATCGGACGAGGGGAAAGGGGGTTTAGAGGGAGGGGAAAACACAAAATTTGACTATCTCCCTTAATATTTGAAAAATTTATCAGGAGTTAAGTTGTAGGTACTAAGTTTCACTGTAATTTTGTTTCTTATTATTTTTCTGTTACACTTATATTTACAGAAATATTTACTATTAAAGATTGAAAGTTAAAATTCTAAATATCTCTGTTCACATTAGAGTTTGAGAAAATTAAAAATCAGATAATGAATTGCCGCAAACTTGATTTTCTACAACTTTACTCCTTATATATTTTTCGATTATTCTAATATTAAGAGAGATATTTAATATTTTATGTTTGTTTGACACGAATACATAAAATATATTTTATTGTAAAAAATTTTGATTGTCGTTTCCATAGTAACTATAAACTATAATCGTAATGTCGATCTATTTTGGCTATTTATAAATTTAATTTTTGCAAATACTAAAGTTATATCAGATATTATATTTCATTTTGATCACACTAAAATTATGACGGCTAGAGAGTGATTTATGTATTCTAAGGAAATTCGCAGGAAGTTGACGCAGCTCCTACGTAACGAATTTTTTTAGTATGAGAAAACTTTAGTATACGAAAAACTCACATTTTTGTTTTTGGTCAGATACTATATTCGCGAGTTTACGAAGTAAATTTTACGCTTCAATTAATTTTATCGATATTTGACTCAAGAATTGTTTGTTGTACGAGATGAATATACAAGATTCGAAACGAGACGAGAAAGTCGCTGTTCTCGTCTTGTATTTCCTTTTGCGACAATACTCATGACACACAATTTTTACTCTACAAAAAAAATTTACAATTTTTACTCATAGACTCACAATTTCATTTAATAAAACTAACGACACTCCTCCATTTTTTATTTGTAAAAGAAATATATTATTCTGTCTTCCCACACAGAATTACAAATTTATATACAAAAAAACCAACAACCATTAAATAAAATTTCATCAATATTATATATTTTTTTAAAAAAAACAGATTTTTTTGATCAAAGATCACAATTTCAAAAGGGTATTTACCTCTCAAGACAACTTTACATACCAACTGTACACAATATTATAATAATACCATACACATAATACACATTGCGTACATAATTTATTCGTTAAATAATATATAAATTTTTTTTTTTTTTATACATTAATAAAAAAAATTGCAAACATTTTGCACTGTTATAATTTTGATTTATATTTTGGACAAAAGGCTTAAATATTCAATGTAAATTATATTTAATATAATATATTTACTGTGTGTAGTGTATTCAGTATTGGAGTGAAGGATCCATTTGCAAAAATTCAAATACAATGAGATAAAATAAGATAGAAGATCTTGCTTACTTTATTATTTATAGTTTATACACATATGCATGTTGTGAAAGAAGAGTGATACCGTTTGTCAGAGCCTTAATGATACCGACTGTACAAGGTAAAAAGAATACCAAATTTATGAGTTTATTTGTATTATCAATTCCAAACGTGGAGTTTATTTTTCAAAACTTAACAGTTTCAGTTTTTTGGTGCTGAATACATTCGAATATCGATAAAAAGTTTGGAAAACAGTTCTAAATAATACGAATACAATTGAAATGTTCCATAAACCTTGTATTTTAGGGTTAGGCGCAAGTTTCTATTGTTGTGTGAATTTAAAATTAAATTTTTGGGGACAGACGACCTTTGCTTGCCCGCCATCTTGGAAAGGGGTGTGCAAAAAGTTTTTGCTTTATAGTTTCGTAATGATACATGTACAAAATGATTTATTGATTGGTTTTATGTTCGAAATCAAATTCTGTACAAGTAGACTTTGTGGTCAAATTTGGACAAATTTTTTGGTAGAGAAGTTTCATATTGGGGTATGAAAAGTGTTGCACTTCAAAGTTAAAACCCATTGTGCTTCCCCTCCTACTTTAGTCTGAGATTCGCTTCTCCTGTAACTTTGCAATAGCCAGGAGCTAGCTTATCAGGTTATCCTGAAGGTTCATTTATTCTGGGTGAGATACACCGAATATATAGTAAGCTATAATCGAAAGTTTTGCAGTTAAATTTTTGCAGTGGCTGGTTCTTTCTTCTTCCCTACAGTCTGCACATAATGAATCCAATATGGAGTCCTAATGTGTGTATCAACTTTCGTAGGTGATAATGTCCTGTGATGAATCCGGTATCCTTTCGAAGTCGTATCGTGTTCAGATTGGGTACAACGAGAAACAACCTTTTGGATGCCTTCGCGAGATTTTGTTGCGGTATATGTTCCCATTGATCACGGTAAATTTCTCGAAAGAAAGGCACAAAAAAACAACTTTAAAGAATTATAAATGACAATCGTACGCGTTAAAGAAAAACGACTGACAAGACATCAACCACCAAATATGAGAAACCACACAGAGTTTAGTAACCTTAAATCCAGCTTAGCCCGGGGATGAGTGATACAAACAAACATACAATACAGATAACAAGTTAAAAAATTTTGTTATGGTGAAATATGACAAACAGTAGTAGTAAATACCAAAAAAAAAATCTCTGCAATATAAAGAATTTATTTCGCTTGTCTGTTGTATGTTGATAATAAAAACCAGTTTAATTATGCAATATTGCCAAATATCGCGTATACAACATAAAACTTGCTTCTACATACAAAATCTACTTTATAAATGTACACACACACACACACATACATACATACATACATACACAGCCCACCTCACCCCACTTCATTGCTTCTGTTATGATCAATGTCCGTATCATCTCATCATCATATGTGAGTGCGATGATCATCGCTGTGCAAAAATCGTCATTGTTAAAAACGTAGAGAGAGAATGCAACTTTTTGTTGTGCAAAAAAATAATCACGCAATTTTATTTTTGATAAATCTCTTTTTAACTTTTCTATAAAACTAGTTATAACGATCGTTTTGATATTACTTTTATATATATACAGGGTGTTACAAAAATTTGTGACTGATTATACAAGAGCATATTTTACTCATCAAATTAGGCAAATAACATTCAATTTTCGTATTCGAATTCGCCTCGGTTTAACCGCAATGTTTTTTTCTTTTATGAATATTTCAAAAACCATTGAAGATTATTCTTTTGAAATTCGGCAAATACGCACACTTCATTAATATCCAAAAAAAATTTTCCAGAAAAACTTCCTAATTTCAAAACGGCGGTTAATAAAAATTGTTTTACGAAAAAAATGTTTTAGTATTTTGAATTACAAATCGAACGACACACTCATCGATTAAAAAAATATCGAAATTACAGTTTTTTAATCATTTCTCTCCTGCAATAATCCTTAAAATTTGATTGATGTGGTTTTTATGGAAGCATCCAATTATTTGTCCTAATCAGTTCATTTTAATAAAGCTACTGTTCGAAGACCGCCATTGACGCGAATGCATTGCTCTAGTCGGCTGCCATCGACTGCCTCACTCTCTCGAACACTTCAGACTTCTGATCCCAGGACACGTAATCTCAGTACGTCACAGATCTCTGATCCTACGAAACCTATTCTCAGTACGATCTGTCAGCTGTGAAGTATTGTTTACAGGTGTGAAATCTAATGTTTATTCCACACCTGTAAACAATATTGCCAACTGAGAGAGTGATTGAAGGATCAAAGATATGCCTGGTGTGTTCGATAGAGTGAAGCAGTCCTTGAGTGAGGTCTTCGTACATTTGCAATTGGCAACGGGCAAAATCAGACCATGTTTGGGCAAAACTGTTTATCTTTGAAATCACAAGAGATAGAACAAAAATTTAAAGAAAAAAAGGTTCTTTTTTTAAAAAAAATAAACAACTTTTGTTTGAAACTTTTTTTCATAAATTCAGTTAATACCCGGTATTTAATCAATTAACTCATTCCTCTCCGGGTATTTAATCAATTAACATTATATTTATAAAATGTAGTTTGATAGAATATATATATGAGATATTTGAAAGGAACTGAATCTTCGAGATGTACCTTGCTTTGGAAAATAATGCAACTTTTTTTATTTTATCAACACAAAGATCAACACGAGTGGTATAAGGCGTTTTGTCTGCGCAGTATGCCTACTTGGAAACTGGGAGGTTATGGGTTCGAATCCCGACATCGGCAGTTTGTCAATTATTAAGAAAAATAAAACCTATATGACAAAATGGAAACCCGACTTCTAAAATCAAATATTCTATAACAAAAGATGCACTAAAAAGTAAAAAAATAATTGCATATTCTTGTGCCAATTTTAGTCCACCAAAGCAAAAAATTTTAAATATATATGTACAATTATTGTTATTTTTGGAGGCGGTGTCACCATAGAGAAATTCACATAACTTTTCGACACCGCATTGTTATTTTTGGAGTATACCCTTTAAAAAAAAAAAAAAAAAATTTCGCAGAAATCGGTTATCACATATAAAATGAGGATTTTCCTCGATTTCCCGGAGATCCCCTCATCAGAATGCGATTTGGTGAGAATGGGACCAATGGGAAACCAAACCCTTTAAAACAAAACAAAAAAATTCAAGATCGGTTCATAAATGACGGAGTTCTGAGGTGACACAAATAAAAAAAAAAAAAAAAAAATACAGACGAATTGAGAACCATCCTCCTTTTTTGAAGTCGGGTTAAAAAAAAGGGGCGGTTAATTGACTAAACTGTTGGCGTATGGACAAGAACAAAGTAACCGGCGACGTTTGAGAAGGTTTTCTGCAGTTTCCTTCACGAATTCCAAATGAATATCGGCATAGTCGGCTGCAGCCGCATATCCTGCCAATTCTTAGTCTATACACAAAATTCCTTCCACTCCACTGACATCCTCACATCACAATGGACCTTATCGAAGTGTAGCCTGTCCAGGGCAGCCTCTACAATCTATCTATCTAGAGGCGTAGAGCACTTAGGAGGTTTCGCGTACAATATTACTTAATGTAGCGTTTTTCATTTTTTGAGATTTGTATGCACTATAAATTTTCTGTTGATTGAGATAGAAAAACGGATATCCGTGCTTTTAGAGAGATATGAGTAATTAAAAAATAAAATTAAAAAATGTAATTGATAAATATATAATAATTACATAATATATGTAATATAATTATTTATGTATATTAAATATGCAAGTTCAATGCAAAATTCCAATTGTAATTTCAAGGACATATTTGTATACATATATATTAAAATAATGAATGACGACATCATATATATGCATAATAGATTATGCACACATTACTATTTAATATTTCTTATCATTACCGAGACCGGAATCAAATGAGTGTGATATTTATTCATGGAATGCAATATATGTTGTACTATTTTTATTTTATTTTTGTAAATAAATATTTTTTATCATTTTTGTTTGTTCATATTAGTGGTCATTGTAAAGCATCATCTCACTTCCATATAGAAGAAGATGCAATGCATCGTTAATGATAGTAAATTAAATTCAGAAGACGTGGTGGAATACTGAATAAGAGTTCATAATTATTTAATTTGCGTTTAAACTATTAGTCGACTAAAACAATTTTTTCTTCTTCTATTTTTAGAGAAATAGAAGCTTGTTTAAGAAAATAAATTTTTACATTTCTCAACTGAAAAACTACTAATCATCGTTTCAAAGTTTTAAAAATGGAAAATTTTCGATCCTACTGAGTAAAAACGGATGATAAATGAGAAAATTGATCTCTATGTTGATATCACAATCATCTATTTATTTACTGCGTAAAAAATCTTTCGTAATGTCGGCATTGTTACATACCAGGAGCCCTCAGCGTGATTGAACCTAATAAAGAGCACATTCTAGAATATCGGTTAAATGGCCGAAATCATTTTTTTTATCAAAAGAACAATTTAAGCGTAAAAAAATAATAAAAAAATTTTGTAGAAAGATTGTAAACAGCGCACCAAAGTACTCGCGGGCATAATGTTGGGGACTGCTGTTGTATACAATGTAGGTGGCTGGTTTTGAGATAATAGGGAATATGCATGAAAATTTTTTTTCACATTTATTTTCAGAATATGAAAATACTGTTAATACTGTAATAATATTTAAAAACGAAATTAAAATCCGACAAATATCAAGGAAGCTATAAGCTTTTAAAGATTATTATCTGTCTTTTTCTTGTAAAAATACTAAAAACGGAGTTTTACGTGTATTTTAAATGGTGAAAGTGTAATATGACGTCACATAACATATCAAGAGAGCTATCACCCTCTTTGTCTAATCGGGAATTTCAATCATTCATATCTCGCTTATTTTAAAGTTATTTAAAAAGTAATTTTACCTTGATATTTTGTCAAGTAAACATGCTTCAATTCAAGTGAAGAAAAATTTTCATACATATTCCCTATTGCCCATTTATAATACTCTCATTATTCTTTTGCCGTGAAGTCAAAATACTATAAAATTCATTTTCCCGATTGCCATATTTACAAACGTCAAAACAATGTTCGTTTTACAAAAAGCTTAATCCAAAATCATCATTTATTATTAAAAAAAAAAGAAATGATAAAAACATTTCTATAATTCACATTGCATGATCACTGGTTTTGTGATTAAATTGAATTTCAGGTTTGCGAATTTTTTCTTCATGAATGCATTTTAATTCTCTCTGTTCTGTGTGTATTTTTTTAACAACCATTTAAGAGAAACCTGACCAGACTAGTTTTTCTGATGATCGATTTAATTCACTTTATTCTTGTGTATAATAATAGGCAGTGCATGCATAAATATATATATTAGTGATGTAACGAATATTCGCATTCGCATTAGCGAATATTCGCATATTTTTTGACATTCGCATTCGCAAGAAACGATGCGAATGTTTGGCGAATGTATTTTACAAACAAAAAGGAAATTATGGGTGGATATGGAATTATAATACTGATAATTATAACTGATAAGATTTATTTATTTTTTAATTACTTATATTTGAATAAAAAAATGATTATGGAACAGTTTTGAGGTAGGCAACTAATTTTGGAATACTTTCTCGTTTGTTTTTGTTAGTCATTTGAATATATTTGCTTTAGGTCGGTTTTGGTACATTGTCGCGAAGAGGGCGGCAAAGAATTTATTTTAGCAGCACCTAGAGCATTTCATTTTCTCGTCTTTTTATTTCGTCATATTCATTTTTATGTTTAGCTTTTAGGTGATTTCGCATAGTACAAGTGGTCCTTATTTTGCGAGAGTATTTTTTATCACACAACTTGCATTTCACATATTCAGCATCATAAATTGTGAAATAAGTCCAAACTTCACTAAAATGTGCTTTACTTATGTTTTTATATCACTTTGTCACTTTTGAATAACAGTTAAATTTGAAAAATGCAATAATACTAAGGACGTTCCAGCACTGTGTTATGCAATCTCGACAACAAATCGGTTTGATTTAATTATAGCACAAATACATAAACACACATATACAACACATAGACAAAAATACTGTTCACATATACAAAATAATGTTCTTGTGAAGAAAATAAATAAATTTTAACTTAGATTTACATTTGTTATATTTCGAAAACAAAACGGTAACACGATTTTTTTTATAAATTTATATAATAAATATTAAACTTTACTCTCCTAGTTTTTTTTAAATTATGTCGAGTATTTTTTCTAATACAACAGATAATAGTTGGGCGGGCATGAAGTTTTACATGCTTCTAATGAGAGAGAGTGAGAGAGAATGATAACTTTGATATTAATTATCTCGTGTTCTAAACGGTCAAAAATTCTGAAACTTCGGAATTTATTAGAAAACATTATTTTTAGCCTGTGAAATGTCAAATCTGTCGAAAAGTGGTGATAAATATTCGCATTCGTGAATGTGAATGCGAATATTTATTAAAATCCAACATTCGTTACATCACTAATATATATGAACGAACTAAACTACTACTGTGAGTATGTGATATACATAATGTGTATGGATATACATAATGTGTATGTGATCTGTTTCAAAGAACACAATATTCATGTATTGTGAATATATGCAGAATATAAAATGTGTGTCTATATGTATGTACTCTCTTGATGATGTAAAACCCCTCTTCACGAAGATATCACACATTCGATATTATTCAAGCATTAAATTTGTTAAATATACAAAATATTAAACAATTCGAAATAACAAACAGAATATCTATAGAGTAGCGGTTATTTAATAAACGTTTTTTATTTATTTTTTATTATATTTTAAACAAGTTAGTGAGAATTTTTTTTAAATATTTTTAGAAAACCGATCGCATAAACAATGGACCAATTATTTATTGAAAAAATTTTGACAATTTTGGTTTTTAGATAATTTAAAATTGTTGAAATGTGTTTAAAAAAAAACTTTTCTGTTGCGTTACTGCTCTCAAGCTTTCTAAGCAACGAACAATGTTATTTTCTGATAGGAAAAAAATTGTTTTTTCGTTTAAGTACATTTCTTGAAATTATACTAATAATTTTGTCTGTGTTTGATATGATTTGTAAATATTGAAAGATTTTTATTATATTTTAAACAAGTTAGTGATAATTTTTTTAAAAATATTTTGAGACTTTTAAAAAACCGATCGCATAAACAATGGACCAATTGTTTATAGAAAAAATGTTGACAAATTTGGTTTTTAGATAATTTAAAATTGTTGAAATGTGTTTAAAAAAAAACTTTTCTGTTGCGTTTATGTGACACACAAGCTTATTTCTAAGCAACGAATAATGTTATTTTCTGATAGGGAAAAATTCTGTTTGATATGAATTTTAGATATTGAAAGAGAAGACAATATTTTATACATTATAGAAAGATGAATGATCAGTCCAAGTAGCCAAGCGGTCTAAGGCGTTATGTCTACGCAGTATACATACTTGGAAACTGGGAGGTTATGGGTTCGAATCCCGACATCGGCAGTTTGTCAATTATTAAAAAAAAAAGGGGCGGTTAATTGACTAAACTGTCGGCGAATGGACAAGAACGAAGTAACCGGCTATGCTTGAGAAGGTTTTCTGCAGTTTTCTTCACGAACTCCAGATGAATATCGGCATAGTTCCTATCATAGTCGGCTGCAGCTGCATATCCTATCATTTCCTAGTATACAAAAATTTCCTTCCACTCCACTCACATGCTTGGGCATCATAATGGACCTTATGGTCGAAGTGCAGCCGGTCCAGGACAGCCTCTACAATCTATCTATCTATCTAAGATGAATGACTGTTATTATTTTAGTAAACAGTTACACCGCCAACTCTTACATTAGAACATTTCAATTTGACTATACAGTTGAAATTAGGTACAGGAATGTCTTCATCGTTATTACTCCATGTTTCTTGTAAAAGAAGAATATTAGAATTACGAGCCCACATTATCAATGATATCATTTTGATGGGCTCGTAAAGTTTGTATATTAAATGAATTTATTGATAAACCTGGTCGGGTTTTGAGAAATTTCTCTAACTCTGATTCTAATGTAAATAATGGATTTAATGTCAGTCTTACAAACTATAATTTTAACGGAAGAAGTAACGCTAGTTCTATTCTACAATGATAAAATGTAGAATCAATGTTTTGAAATACAATGTATAGTTTTTCTATCGTAGTTTTTCATTACTATATCATTTTATTAATCTTTTGTGTCTTAATATTAGTGTTGACCTTATTTAATATTATTTTAGTAAATTATTAATAATGAAGTATAACTTCTTACGTGCGTACGCATAAGTACTAACACACTTTTATTTTAAATAATGCTCTTTCTAGCATTCGAGCCGAATCACATTCATGTTTTATTATCAATCACTATAGCTCACATTGAAAATAAGTATAGTTTTACGTTTATTTAAACCAAAAAATATCTTCATTCGAATAGGAAACAATAAATATTTACAACAACATTTACTATTTGTAATAGTTAAAAGCTTTTACTGCGGCTATACCCAACTAGAATAACGGAAAACTTTAACCAGTTATTGTATATCAATTGTGCTGTGCGTAGGTTTTATGTGATATACTAAAAAAAAAATAATGTCAAATCTATTTTTGGTTATAATTTACCAGGAAACACATTTTTCCAATAAAAATATTTTTTCATTTGTCATAACATTCATTTTCTTTTTGTAATAAAAACAGGAAAAAAAATCGTCTGTGGAATATGCATTGGATTGTATCATAAAGCGTTCCGTAGTTATTGTCCATGTGTAAGTTTTCAATCGTATTAAAAACAGTATATATATCAAAAATTACATAGCTGTTCACACGATGAAATTCACGTGAAAGTTGTCAATACGCGAACCATTTTAAGATGGTAGCGCCGCGTGACCAATAAAGAAACTAAATCTATAACCAATGTTTATAACATGTGCCTTTGTATTTTTTTTAAATATTTTATTATTTTGTAGCGATTTTACTAGATTTTGATACTCAATAATTTTGATATTTAGTTTCGAGGCCAAAATGATTAAATTGCAACTGTATATACAAATTCGACATTTTAAGTTATTTAGTAAATATTAATAATTTAGTAAATATTACTTTCATGTTTGCAAATGGGTTTTTCAATTTTGACGCTTTGTGTCTATCTTTGAGATTTACACCCCAACTTATTTTCAATTAATATTTTTTCTTTACTTAGCTTTAAAAGATATTGAAACGAAATTTCTGGGTTTCTTCGTTTATTGGGTAAACGCAAAGGCCCTGAACAAGATCGAGGCATTATTAAATTATAAAATTTACTAAAAATAATGCTTGGAGAATTAAATTTACATATATGCCATGTAAATCTATTTCTTGTTTTGATTTTTTTCTTAGTTACATCAAATGACCAACGTAGGCGTAAAGCTTAACAAGTTTAGCGTATCGCATGTTTTTGGAAAGCTATAATTCCCTTCTTGTTTAATATTTCTTTCTTTGTCAACTTAATGTCAAATTTTGCACTAATGTGTTAAACAAATAGTAATTAAAAACATATGTTTTGAATTTCATTTACACATGTTCAAAATATACCAACCACAAGAAAGAAGATTTCACACATGTGCTAACAGTGCACTAAGTCATAGATGGGCAGACCTTGACTGCGCTGAGCTCTGAGTGAGAGGTAAGAAGAGAGATAGAGTAAATATAGGGTATCCTACCAATTATTATTATTTTCTTTTTTTATTTAAAACATTTTCTGAAAAAAATATAATAATACCAACTATTTTTTTAGGTCACTATTTTTCAAAGTATACAATACATACAATACATTGAATACATACTCTGGAATTTTGGGCTGGTAATTTGGGGCATAAAATGTACGTTTTTAATATATTTAGGTATGAATAAAATATAAATGTTATATAAATTATAAAATATAAATCTTTTGATCTTTTACATTTACCGCTTGTAAATTTTTTGATGATTTAGCTTTAGATTAGATTTTAGAATTAGATTTTAGGAAACTCCGAATAATTTTCCGAAACTATTCATATCGGAGAATTATTAAACAATTATTTACTTGATTTAATTATTTTTCCTTGGTAGGGGGTATAGTGTCTTGGGAATTTGATGACACTGGATACAAAAAAGATGCCAATGATAAAGCTGGGTGGAGGGGAGGATTGGTAATTTGTTACTAATTTTTAAATGGTTAAATTTTACATAAAGTGGGAATACATATAGTTGTTGTTGTTGTTGTAATTGTTATTGCTATCATCATTATTGTTATTATTATTATTATGTTTTTTGGTGTATCTCTCCATATTGTAAAAGATATTTTTTAAACAATAAATATTTTATAAAACTAATTCTAAATTGATTGAATAAATTATTGGGCAATAATCGATGGGCAACCTGTATTGAAACATCGTTCCGTCTTATTTCAAAACATACCTTTATTACTTACTCTCACCCAGCTTATGGACAGTACGTTCGATTCCGGAGAGTCGTCTGCGCCCACCGCTGCACTGAGTTACATGTAAAATTGTAATAAAATAAAAGCCATATCTATTATAAAATAAATAAAAACAGTTTTCTATCCTGCTCTATTTGGGAGACATTTAGTAATAAATGTATATCATACAGTATACAGACAAAATGTATATTTGCATACATTACATGCTTAAGCGAAACAAACAAGTCTTTCTGTCACATAGGCAGTTTCGTTCAAAATAAAAGAAGAATTTTAAGAGGAACAAACATTTTATGAGAATCACTCCTAGCAAAAGGTATTTTTAATTCTCAATGTCCGCTACTCGATGAGGGTCCTTGATAAGGGTCCTTCAATACACCTACAATCCTTAAAACTGAAAAAAAAAGATAATAACATTTTCTATTAATAACACACAGAAAGCTATTAGAAAAAAAACATTTTTTTTTTTCGTTCAAATTAAAGAAAATTGCTGAGTCGAGGTTTGGAATTAACGACTATGATTACTAGAGACACACTCTGCCTGCCATGTTAGTGGTTTTTATTATGACAACTTTCTATGTGCAATGAAAAGAAAAACATACCCTAAAATGATTATCGAATATACAATTATAGTATTCGATATCCGAAAACGAAAATTAATATATCAAATTTATGATTGTTTTATCAAATAAAAAATAATAATTTAAGTACAGTTATATTTTACGATTATTGTCCACACAAAACTTGCGAAATATAAAAATGAATGTTTTTTTTAAATCTTGAAATTAAATTCACGAACGGATATTATATGTTTTTTTTCTTCGAAGAAAATTAAATTAATTTTCAGAAAAAACATATTAAAATTAATGACGACATGAATTTTATAATAACCTCTCATTTTAAGTCCAACGAAAAATTCATTCTTCGAATATATGTTCTTCAATTAATTTAACTTCGAAAGTCGACTATGATGTCTGATCTTCTGATAGTGCATGAAAGTGCGTATGAAAAGGTTAAGAGGGCGTGGCCATGCATACTTCAGTGTACTATATACTCAAAGGTGGGCACAGGTTACTCTTCAGAGCATGGGTTCTCTCCATAAGCTGAGTGTGAGAGTAAACAAGAGATATATGTTTTGAGACGGACGATATTTAAATTCAGGGTGTTCTACCAATTATTGCGATATATTCTCCATTATTAAAATCACTACTTTTTTTTTTTGAAATAAAGAAACTATGCGAAAAATAATTTTCACTAGCACCGAATAGTACTTTTCATTTTTTCAATTAAAAGTAGACAAACTTTCGAAGAAACTCAATGAGGTTGAATAAGCTAACATAAAATTCCCACTTTATGTAAAATTTAACCATTGAGAAATTAGTAACAAATTATACCTCCCCCTCCCCCCAGCCTTATTATTGGGATGTTTATTGTAGGAGTATATACAACAGAAAATATTATGTCAAATAATGATAAATATGAATTGAAAGACAGTTAGATTTTCGTAACATTAAGAAAATTAGTTGAAAAGAAAAATCCATTTTCCAGCCTAATCAAATTATATGCGATTTATGGAGATTATAAAATATTTAACGCAATTTATGTAAAAAATAATATCATCTTAGTAAAACTATGCTTAGGACTATAAGATCAATACAATTTAAAAAAAGGAGTATATTTGTGATTAGTTTGTGATAGAATAGATAAATAATTTCTACTTAAAAGAACTTATCACGTTGAGGTACACACACAACACATAGATATATTCACTATTCATATATACAAATAAATGTAATTAAATAATTTTAAACTTTTGTATTTCGAAAACAAAAGCATAAAACGCGATTTAAAAAACAAAAATTTAATTAATAAATATTTATCTTTACTATCCTAGTTTTTTTTTTAAATTCTGTCGAGTATTTGTTTTAATACAGCAGATAATAGTTGGGCGGGCATAAAGTTTTACATGCTTCTAATGAGAGAGAGTGAGAGAGAATGATTACTTTGCTATTAATTATCTCACGTTCTAAACTTCGAAATTTATTATAAAGCCTGTGAAAAAAATGAACAAAATCTGCCGAAAAGTGGTTTCATGCTGAAACATCCTTAAAGAAAAAGTAATAAATTGAAATCGCTACATGTTTGTTCGAGTAAAAAAAGTACCATAGACATATTGATTGATTGATTCGTGTTGGGGTCTAAAAAGTATTGCACCCATATGTTGGCAATAGCCAGGAGCTTGCTTATCAGGTCTTCCTGAAGGTTTATATATTCGGGGTGAGATGCATGAATATCCTGTATTTGCTATAATCTAGAGGTTCGCAGTCAAAGAAATGTGGCTGGATGTTTCTTCCCCCTCGCCACATAATCTGCACATAATGGACCCGTTATGGAGTCCCATTGTGTGCAGATTCTTCCGCAGGGGATAATGCCCGGTAACCCTCCGCAGTTGCATCACGTTCAGCCTCAGTGCAACGAGAGATAGCCTCTTTGTTGCACTCTGAAGCAGATCCTAGACATACAGATGAATTTAAATCACTTCATATTTTTTGAAATCGGTTAAAAACTAATACTTTAAATTCTAAATTTCATTCCAATGATTTTAAATTTCAAATAAATTTTCCATTGATCCATAATAAAAACATAATGAAATGGGTGGATACCAAAATTTAGTACAAAATACGAAACTATCTACACAAACATAGAAGAAAGGAATATACACACCTCGATAAACATGTCGAAAATGATTATCGACATTTGTGAAATGTTCATTCGTTAGTTAGAATGTTATCTCAAGTGAAGCGTCAAAACATGCTCAAACCACCACCACCACCCTTCTTGCTTCGTTCACTAATAATATATGGTTATCTTTGTCTGTCGAGTATTAAGGTCGTTTAAAGGTTGTTTGTCGTTGTTGATGTTATTACTATTATGGCTGTTATTGTTGTTGTTGTTTTCGTGATACGACGAAGAACTTTGTGTGATTGAACGGGTGCCGAATAATAAGAGACATCGAGGACACAATAATTTTTGGGTGACTATATACGGGGTGTGTCAATTAAAATAGTTCGCACCAGTCCGAGTGGTCCAGTTATTTAAGGCACTCTACTCGGAACTGGGAGATTGCTAGTTCGATTCCTAACCGCGGCAGTTTGTCAATTATATTCATTTAAAACAAAATTAATGAGGCGGTTGGTTTATTGACTAAACTGATGGACAAGAACGAAAGTAATCGGCTATGCGCTTGTGAAGGTTTTCTGCAGCTTCCTTCCACAAACTTCAGATGAATATCGGCATAGTTCCTGACAAAGTCGGCTGCAGTCGCACAACCTGCCAATTCCTAGTCTACATACAAATTCTTTATCCTTTAGGGGTCGGTAAAAAAGGTCTAGAAACTACTAAGGCAGTTCTTAAGCTCACTTTTCTTAAGAATTGGATGAAATTGAAATATGACGTTAAAGTTATACGCGCATTAAGGCCAGGTAAAAATAACGAGCTGAATTTTTAATTTGTTCTTAATCAATAGTAAATACACATAGATTTTTTGAGAGAGTACTGAAGTTCAGTTTCTTAGAAATTAGTTTTCAAAAATTGGAATTTAACAAGTAGCAAATGTGTAATATCTAGTTAATCGCACATTTATCATGACATTGAACTATAACTACTAAAGACAAACATATTAAAATCTTAAAATTAAGTCGTTAAATTATCGTAAATTATATTGAAAATATAAACAAAGTATTCTGACGTGTAGTTTTGAGCTTATTTTGATATAAACAACGAAAAATGTGTGTCTAATCTCGATCTATCTTTCATACGGAATATATAGTTATCTTTGTCTGTGGTCTTTGTCGAACACGCGCTAAAGCAGCAAAAATTTTCTTTCAAAAACAAATACCATTAAAATTGAGCTTAATTGAATAATTTTAATGGTATTTGTTTTTGAAAGAAAATTTTTGCTGCTATATAAATTAAATTTTAATAGATATGAATATTTAATTGAACTCATACGAAAAATAACAAATAATTGTCAACACAAGTCTTGCATAGCACAACATATAATACATTATAAATTTTAAAACACTATATTTGTCATACTAGACATGTACCAATTGACATAGTTGAAAACAAGCAGCATTGGACTAACCAAAGCAGAAGAATTACTGATTTGATCCCATGTTCAGTGGTTGGTAAGAAAATCAAACTTTTCCCAATTTACGACCCTCATCCAATACTCCAAGAGAATCTGTCACTCGATACTGTAACATTATCTATCCAGTTAGTTTAGAAGTTTGGTTTCACGTTCCTTCCTTCTTTGTAACTAAGGTTACAAACAAAAATTAGCTGGGGAAATTACTGAATAAATATTTATTTTAGTATTTAGTATTTTCCCTTATTATTTCAGTATTTTCTCTGTTGGAATTTTAAAATTGTTGGAGTTAAGGGCCGGAATTGTTGGTGCAAAACTTTCTATTTTAATCTGTGTAGCTCTGGGTATGTTCCAAAATTTGCTGCCAGAGCTGTGAGTGTTAACGCCATGATGCACGCTGCGAACAGCGTTCCAAAAATGCAAGCGCGCTGCCACTGCAACCGTGAAAATTGGAACGCGGTTCACAGCACTTACAGCATGTTCATTGTTTTCACTGCTTCCCCTTTTCAGCGGCAGCAGTCCAGCAGGAAATTACGTCAAAATTCATGACGTCATTTTTTTTTCACAGTACTGCTGTAGAGTGATGTCATGTAGAGTGAATTCTGGAACGCGCGGTGAAGCGCTCGCAGCAAATTTTGGAACATACCCTCTGAAAGCGGCTTGACGTACCTCAATTCTATCCCAAGCTTTAGAATCTTAAACAAGTACCCATATTTTTTAACAAAATAAAATGTTAATATATTCTTCGAGAAAACAAAGGAAATTTGATAAAAGACCCAACTTATAAAAACAGCACTAGTTAACAAAATAGTAAAGAACAGACATAGGCCACATATAATACGATAGACGAACAGACGGACAGACAAACACGAGTAGAAAGAGGTACTCTATATACAAGCTTTTATGTGTCGTATATACATCCGCAGACAGATCGATACAACAGTACAAAGACGCGTCGCGTTGCGTACAAACAATACGCGTATACGTAATTTATATATATATATATATATATATATATATATATATATATATATAAAACAGTGGTCGTCCGTGTCGACGACAACATAACACTACTCTTCTCTCGGTTCGAGAATGGCGGCGACGTCAAACCTCCTTCATATTATATCTTGACGTCATTATCCACTAGTGTATTCACCACACCCGTTCCTACATGCTCTCATCCCTCCTAATGTAGTAACTTTACGCCACTATACTATAGCTAAACCCTATATTATTATAATACACTTTAGAATATTATTATTTCAAACAACTAAACAAACTACGGCTACCCTTCTCACTCAAATTCGTCACACAAATTCACTTTTTATTCGGAGAAAATAACGGAGTGTATGTTTGTTTTTCGTATGAAAAATTTTCCACAACTCGAAATGAGTGAGTGCATTGTACGGTTTATTGCCATTGTGTGGAAAAGTTATCCGACTATGTTGTTTAGGAAAACAATTTTTTTTTTGTTATTTTTCTTTGTATTCCTCGGCTGATGATGATATCAGGAAATGATTTTTTTTATTTGTTTAAATTAAATAAATGGGAATTCATTCAATTTCGAATTTTTTGGAATTTTTTTTACGATTATTGCCATTTTTGGCTTATAGAAAATTCGGTGAAAAGAATATTTTTTCAATATTTCTTTTTCTAGGTTTTTTTTTTGTTTTATTGGCTAGTTTCTAAGTAAGGGAACGGCAACCTCGTGCTATGGGTCGTAAAAGTAGCGCTCATTTTTATAAAATTTTATAATTGATTTCTGTATCTTATTAATTCGATTTTCAAAAAAAAAAAAAAAATTGGATAAAAATTGTTCTTTATAAATATACTACAACTTTATTAGAAACATTTGTCCCAAAAACCGAATAAAGCACATATCACTTATAAAATTTCGAAATGGGAACGATATTTTTGTGGCTCATAGTACAAAGTGTTGCAAAATTATGATGTTTGTGAAATAATACTTTTTTGGTAAATAAAAGTTCATTTAACATTTAGAAACGATAGTTTTTATCAAAATATGTAAAAAGTGAGATTGATTATATTTTGTATATGATATATATCATATACAAAGCCGATGAAAAATTGTTGACAGGAACTTATTTTCACATTCATCAAGTTCTATCGTTTTGTTTTAAGGCTCCATACACGATCAAACTATTTGCGCAGCAGCCATTGGTTCAACACCATGTTTGCGTAATAAAAGTTCACATACACGATCAAAAATTTGCGCAACAGCGTGTTTGTGAAAACCTAATTGTCTTTTTTCAACACAGTTTGTAAACTTAAATTCAATGCTACTCAATCAAAAACTGTCATACATGTTCAAACCGCTTTGCAAGCGTGTTGCGCAATAATAATAGGCTCCCATACACGATCAAGTAATTTGCGCAACAACCCTGTTTGTGCATACCTCATTATGTATTTTTTGGGTAAACACTGCGATACAAATCGCTTGTCAAGTGCGTAAATGATGCGTAATAAAAATCAATTTCGATCAATTTCTTTCAAACCGTTGTACAACAATACAATCCATGGCATACACCATAAAACTGTTTGCGTAAACAGATTGCACAAATTGCTTGATCATGTTTGAGGATGTCTTCCAACTGATCATCTTCAAACCATTGTGCAACAACTCAATCTATGGCATACACCGCCATACACCATCAAATTGTTTGTGCAACAACGATTGTTGCGAAAATTGCTTGATCTTGTATGGGAGCCTTTAACCTGTATGTATCTTATGTCATCCTATAATATAGTAAAAATTTGACAGTATTTCTTCTTGGTTGAATCAAATGAACACTGAACAAAAAGTTCACTGTAAATTTTTCGAACATAAAATAATATTAAATTGAATGTAAAAATTCAATTTAAAAAAGAGTATGAAAACGAAAAAAAAAAAAAACGATAATTGAACAAGCAAATATTTTAACTAAAAGATACTTTTTTGTTGTTGCAAACGCAAATACAAATCCAGATAAAATATTCAACACAATATTTATCAATTTTGTTTATTTTCTGTTTGGTTGACTTTTTGAGAAGGGAGAAATTTGAAATGAGAACACAAACCAAACCAACACAACATATACATACGTTTTAGTGGCGTCTCTCTATCAATGTATCATACAATGTTGTTTGTATATATGGGAAAAAAGGGACGCGTTCAGCTAGCAAGTAACATATTTTTTGAATACACAATATTGTACTTTTCTTATTGATACGAATTTATTAACAATCTAGCTAAACTAAACGTTTACTTTTGCTACATAAATTTTTGAGTACACAAAATTCAATTCTCTGTAACTGCCTAAAAACTAATAATCATTAAAATCAATTTCCCGAAATAATTTAGATTGGAAAATATTTGCTAAATATGTGTGAAAATGGATTTTCCTCAAGGGATTCCGTTAAATTTCTAGAAACCCATTCAACTTTCAAAAAAACCTTTTAGATAACATTTTTAAGGAACTATTTAGAATTTTTCATTACCTCTTACTCTTTCCGATATAAAATTAAGGGGTGGAATGTGTTGGGTAATAACTAATAGATAAATCTGTTAATTTGCCAATCTCTGAAACACACCTTTCTTGACAATACAGACAAGTTTTGGAAACGTCCAAAGAAAAAATTACTATATAGCATGTATTTAACGTATGAAACGAGTTAACAAAAGATAATGAAGACGGTAGATAGATAACAACTAATTAAATTTACTGCATACTGTGTAACAAAACAATATATTGCAGTTTGACCTGCCTGTATTTCTGAGTGAACTATAGGGCCATCACCCCACGTGACAGAGCCGCAGTCCCATGTCAGAGACAGGAACCATATTTGGGAATAACTATAAGACAAATTATCTCTACCCTTAACGACTACTGGGTGGATAAGTCAATGAAGAGGACATGGAAAATTACAGCAGGCTGCATACAATACAAGCTCAATTGATGGCTGGGTATAATGCCGCAAGACAAACCATGCTTATTGGCAAAACAGGAAAAAGGTAAGTTGGAATACTTACCAGAAATTTCAAACATCTATCCCTTATGGGAATGGAGTTTGGAACGGCATGTTTAGACTTTAACGGGCAGGTGAACCTTTCCTCTTCTCGCACAGTGCTCATACAGAGCCAGAATGAGGTATCAACCGAAATGGGGAAATGTCATTCGCACAAAAAGGACGAGTAAGTTCGACAACGAATACAGAGCTAAAGGAAAAGAGCCAGTTGTGGTTGAGAGTTGTGAAAAAGGCCTTAGAAGTTCCAGGTTCGGCCTCCCCTCCAGTACAACGAATACTACTACATAGAGTCAACACACTGTTCCGGAACAACTGCATAGTTATTCCACTTTGCTTTAGATCACCAGTTCAAGTAGCCGAGCGGTCTAAGGCGTTATGTCTGCGCAGTATGCCTACTTGGAAACTGGGAGGTTATGGGCTCTAATCCTGACATCGGCAGTTTGTCAATTATTAAGAAAAAAAAAAGGGGGCGGTTAATTAACTAAACTGTCGGCGTCTGGACAAGAACAAAGTAGCCGGCTATGCTTGAGAAGGTTTTCTGCAGTTTCCTTTGCGAACTCCAGATGAATATCGGCATAGTTCCTATCATAGTCGGTTGCAGCCGCATATCCTACCAATTCCTAATCTATACACAAAAATTCCTTCCACTCACATTCTCACATCCTTAGGTATCACAATGGACCTTATGGTCGAAGTGTAGCCCGTCCAGGGCAGCCCTTGCAATCTATCTATCTATCTAGTTTTAGGTCTGTTAAGTTATTCTCCTACAAGAACTTTCGGATACTGTATAAAAGGAATGTCTTCTATGAACAGTTCAATTCACAAATTTCAACCCTACATATCTAAAACTTTTTGCTAGAACTATAAAAACTCTGAATGCGAGAGAATTATTTAAATAGAACAAAAAAATTAATATTTTGGAAAAGATTTTATGCAAATGATTTCGATATACAAAAAAATATAGTGAAATGTAGCATGTGCCATTAAACACATTTAAAAAAAAGAGGATTTTAGTCGATGTCGGTCGTTTCACATGTATCTGTCGTGTACACATGGCCCCAAAAATAGCGGTCTCTTTTCGAAATTTTATATTTGATTTGTGCCTTATTCATTCGAGAAAATACTACGGATAAAAGTTATCCGTTATAAATATATCAACATCTTTTATTCGAAACATTTTCTGTAAAAACTGAACAAGGCAATCCACTTTAAAACTTTGAGAAAAAAGCGCTTTACTTTTATGGCCCATAGTACATACTACTACTATTCATTTTGCTTGACTTAACACGATACTTTTTCAGCAATTTCAGCATGATTTAATTTCAATTTCAGCATGATATATAATATGTCATAATTCAATTTAATAAATAAGTGTTAAAGATATAATTGATCTTTATTAAATTGAATTATGACATATTATATATAATTATATGTAAATTATCAAAGTTGTTAACATTCAAAGCAACCGTGATAATAGAGAGAAGTTATAGTTGTTAAGCAACAGATAAAAATGATAAATAAAATTATAATAATAATTTAATAAAATGTGATACCGCTACAACCTCATACAAATTTTTATCATTTTGTAACTTTTTCACTACACAATTTTACTTAATTTTGAATATGAATCTCCACACTAATTTAACAACACTGTAAATTATTACACATATTTTAAAACTCGGAAGGATCAACCTCGGAATAAAAGTACCGGAAATTTTTGCAAAAACATTATTTTGGCATTATAAAGATTGACAAACCCGCCCGCCAGTTAACGGTATATCTTTAATAGAAAGGGTTTATAGGAATGTCTTTAAAAATGCAAAATATATATTTAAAATGGCGTACAAAATGCACAATGGTTTTCTGAAAATTTTTATATTTAGATCAAATTTTTTGGATACTTGTAACTTTTTTAATAAACATTAAATAGTTTACAAAGTAACTTAAATGTAAATGTTGATTCAATATTTCTGGCGTGAGTACAAAATTTACGAATCGTTTTCCCACCGAAACTATAGGATGTATTTTAAAAAAATTTCAAATTTTCAATAATTCTATAAAGGTGTTTATTTTTATGAGATAAACATTTTTTGTATTTTGTAAGATTTTCCCTATCTTGCACCGTTTAAAAGATCAGTTGTTATATACTATGCGGGCACGAAAACATGGACCAAAAATATAATAGCTTTATTCTACAACTTTACATCTTCAAAATTTTTCTATTCTTCTAATATTAAGAGAGATATTCTATATTTTGTGTTTTCTTCCTGTCTCAAATATAGACAATATGAATATAAAATACTTAGCAAAAAATAATTACATCTCAGCAAAAACAAAAATGTTTCTCTACAGAAATAGTGAAATCTATGTGAGGACAAAATTGTTAACAACAAGGAAAATGATTAGAATAAACTTATTGTGAAAAATTCTCCTTATGTATTTATTGAGCATTAAGTTATTTATCAAAAGGCTATTTCATTGTAACGCTTGAAAATATTGATCGCAGATATAAATGTTTGGAATAGGTGTTCATAAAATGGCCTAATTCGGCCATTTATGCATGTCCGTCCATCTGTGGAATTTTTTTTCATTCATAAACATTTTTGTTTTTCCTGGTATATCACTACTTTTTGTATGCGAGAACTTTGTCCCTTTCTCATTTTTGTACCTCCGTTAAGCTAGCAGAGCAAAGTACCGAAAATGAATTTTCTACGTACCAGAATTATGTGCTAATTATGTGCTAATTATGTGCCGCAATTAAAATTTTTGTGCTTTTTTCGTTTCGGCGGAATATGAAAGATAAAAGTGCTCGGCTAGCTTAATATCAAGCCAGCAGAGCATCGGTTAAAAAGTCCCAAAAATGAATTTACTACCTACCAGAATTATGTGCTAATTATGTGCTAATTATGTGCTGCAATTAAAATTTTTGTGCTCTTTTAGTTTCGGCGGAAATTGAAAATTAAAAGTGCTCGGCTAGCTTAACATCAAGGCAGCAGAGCATGGGTTATAAAGTGTCCCGAAAATAAATTTACTACCTACCAAAATTAAGTGCTAATTATGTGCTAATTATGTGCTGCAATTAAAATTTTTGTGCTCTTTTAGTTTCGGCGGAAATTGAAAATTAAAAGTGCTCGGCTAGCTTAACATCAAGGCAGCAGAGCATGGGTTATAAAGTGTCCCGAAAATAAATTTACTACCTACCAAAATTAAGTGCTAATTATGTGCTAATTATGTGCTGCAATTAAAATTTTTGTGCTCTTTTAGTTTCGGCGGAAATTGAAAATTAAAAGTGCTCGGCTAGCTTAACATCAAGGCAGCAGAGCATGGGTTATAAAGTGTCCCGAAAATAAATTTACTACCTACCAAAATTATGTGCTTTTTATGTGCTAATTATGTGCTGCAATTAAAATTTTTGTGCTTTTTTAGTTTCGGCGGAAATTGAAAATTAAAAGTGCTCGGCTAGCTTAACATCAAGACAGCAGAGCATGGGTTATAAAGTGTCCCGAAAATAAATTTACTACCTACCAAAATTAAGTGCTTTTTATGTGCTAATTATGTGCTGCAATTAAAATTTTTGTGCTTTTTTCGTTTCGGCGAAAATTGAAAATTAAAAGTGCACGGCTAAATTAATAGCAAGTAAGCAGAGCATCGGTTTTTAATTCCCGAACATGAATTTACAACGTACCAGAATTAAGAGCTAATTATGTGCTGCAATTAAAAATTTGGTGCTTTTTTTGTTTTGGCGGAAATTCAAAATTTATAACGCTCGGCTAGCTTATTATCAAGACAGTAGAGTATTGGTTTATTTTTGCAATACTCATATTTGAACTAACGTAATATTTATATGCTTTTCAAATGTCGAAGAGTCAAATCCATAACTTTTTTATTTCCCCAAAAATAAACGCTCGAAGATCCAAACTGACTTTAAAAATGAGCATAAGTCATCTTCTTGACATGCCAAATCAAATTACACCTCATTTGAGTGCTATTTATGTGCTCTCAAAGTATCACAGACTTTAACCGTTAAAACGTAAATTTTCTGAAAATCCACCCCTATAAGCCCCCAGCGACCCTCTGATACAAACATGGACTATTTTTGCGATATCACCAATTTAAATTACGACACATTTGAATACTATTTATGTGCTCTTAGAATATGACAGAACCGAGAGCCCCTAACGGCCTATCGTGAAATTAATGTACACTATACTTAAAATCTGTTCATATACTTTGAGGATGTCTCAGGCATCCACCTATAAACATCCATAATTTAAAAGATTTTACCTCTCAAAGAGTTCCTTCAATGTGCTTTGCGGATATCCGAGACCTCAAAGCCTAATCCGGGAATTTCTGCAGATAATGGCCTCTTTTTTTATATCATGAAATAAAATTGTACAACATTCAGGTGCTTTTAGTCGTTTTAGAAAATCAAAACCTTAAGATGAGATTTTTGAGAGCACATAAATAGCACTCAAATGAGGTGTAATTTGATTTGGCATGTCAAGAAGATGACTTATGCTCATTTTTAAAGTCAGTTTGGATCTTCGAGCGTTTATTTTTGGGGAAATAAAAAAGTTATGGATTTGACTCTTCATTTGAAAAGCATATAAATATTACGTTAGTTCAAATATGAGTATTGCAAAAATAAACCAATGCTCTACTGTCTTGATAATAAGCTAGCCGAGCGTTATGAATTTTGAATTTCCGCCAAAACAAAAAAAGCACCAAATTTTTAATTGCAGCACATAATTAGCACATAAAAAGCACTTAATTTTGGTAGGTAGTAAATTTATTTTCGGGACACTTTATAACCCATGCTCTGCTGTCTTGATGTTAAGCTAGCCGAGCACTTTTAATTTTCAATTTCCGCCGAAACTAAAAGAGCACAAAAATTTTAATTGCAGCACATAATTAGCACATAATTAGCACTTAATTTTGGTAGGTAGTAAATTTATTTTCGGGACACTTTATAACCCATGCTCTGCTGTCTTGATGTTAAGCTAGCCGAGCACTTTTAATTTTCAATTTCCGCCGAAACTAAAAAAGCACAAAAATTTTAATTGCAGCACATAATTAGCACATAAAAAGCACATAATTTTGGTAGGTAGTAAATTTATTTTCGGGACACTTTATAACCCATGCTCTGCTGTCTTGATGTTAAGCTAGCCGAGCACTTTTAATTTTCAATTTCCGCCGAAACTAAAAGAGCACAAAAATTTTAATTGCAGCACATAATTAGCACATAATTAGCACTTAATTTTGGTAGGTAGTAAATTTATTTTCGGGACACTTTATAACCCATGCTCTGCTGTCTTGATGTTAAGCTAGCCGAGCACTTTTAATTTTCAATTTCCGCCGAAACTAAAAAAGCACAAAAATTTTAATTGCAGCACATAATTAGCACATAAAAAGCACATAATTTTGGTAGGTAGTAAATTTATTTTCGGGACACTTTATAACCCATGCTCTGCTGCCTTGATGTTAAGCTAGCCGAGCACTTTTAATTTTCAATTTCCGCCGAAACTAAAAGAGCACAAAAATTTTAATTGCAGCACATAATTAGCACATAATTAGCACTTAATTTTGGTAGGTAGTAAATTTATTTTCGGGACACTTTATAACCCATGCTCTGCTGCCTTGATGTTAAGCTAGCCGAGCACTATTAATTTTCAATTTCCGCCGAAACTAAAAGAGCACAAAAATTTTAATTGCAGCACATAATTAGCACATAATTAGCACATAATTCTGGTAGGTAGTAAATTCATTTTTGGGACTTTTTAACCGATGCTCTGCTGGCTTGATATTAAGCTAGCCGAGCACTTTTATCTTTCATATTCCGCCAAAACGAAAAAAGCACAAAAATTTTAATTGCAGCACATAATTAGCACATAATTAGCACATAATTCTGGTACGTAGAAAATTCATTTTCGGTACTTTGCTCTGCTAGCTTAACGGAGGTCATTTTTGTTTATGGTGCCATATAGATAAATGTACGATGTTTCAAATACAATTCTTAAGGATGTTCCAGCCTGAATCCACTTTTCGACAGATTTTGCTCATTTTTTTCACAGGTTAAAAATAACGTTGTCTAATAAATCCCGAAGTTTCAGAATTTTTAACCTTTTAGAACGCGAAATAATTAATAGCAACGTAATCATTCTGTCTCACTTTCTCTCATTAGACGCATGTAAAACTTCATGCCGCCCAACTATTATCTGTTGTATTAAAAAAAATACTCGATAGAATTTAAAAAAAAACTAGAATAGTAAAGATAAATATTTATTAAATATATTTTTTTTAGATCGTGTTTTACCGTTTTGATTGGAAATATAAAAGTTTAAAAAAATTTTTTAGTTCAAAATTACATTAATTTGTATATATGAATAGTGAACATATCTGTGTGTTGTGTATGTGTGTTTATGTATTTGTTCTATAATAAAAGCAAACCGGTTTTTTGTCCTGATTATATAAGACAGTGCTAGAACTACCCTAAGTTCATAAAATCTTAATTTGTAAACAATTATAATGTTTTTCGAACATCTACTTTCTAGTATTAAATCAAAACTCTATGAAAATCATTTAAAAAAAATACAGTTAGAGCAATCAATCATTTTCTAAATTGTTTATATAACATTAAATTTCGTAAACATATGCTTGTTATAATAAAGCTTTAAAACTATATTTAATATTCTAATGTGTTCGTTTATAATTTTGCGTCTCATATTTAGATTTTACACAGTTCGAGAACTATTTTAGTGTTACATTATTATTATTATTATGATAGTGATGTGAGAGAGAGAGAAACTCATCGTCATATAACATCATCACAGTCTCTGGCATCAACATCAACAAGGCACAGGCAGGCAAGCTTAAACGTATACGATAAAAACAAATACTCTTGCCTTGTTAATCACTTTAATAAACAACACGCATAATCAAATACAAATATTGTTGTAGAAAATTAATTTTATATAAAGCACAGATATAGATAAACATGTCTGGATAAAAGTTACTTAATATCACCCAAATGGATTCACTTATTCTCGATAAGTTAATGAGTTTCGTAAATTTTCGAATTTAATATCACCCAAAAGGATTAACTTATTCTCGATAAATGTTAATGTATATAGATTAGATTTGGAGATAGTGACGCATGAGTTTCGTACATTTTCGAATAGAATTCTACTGCGTAATTTAGTTCAACACAGTGTTGATATTAACTAGAAGAATGGCTTAAGATATTATTTAAAACTAAATTGTTAAAAAGTTGATATTTTAAATATGAGTAAACTTTTTTAGAGTTACAAACTTTAAAAAAGTTTGCCCTTTAAACGTCCTTTATCCTGTCATTAATCAGGAGCAAGATCTACCTCTTTACTACTCCGCCGAAAAACTACAATGTTTGTGAAGTAAAGGTTACTTTTCAATTTTTTTTGACGTTGCATTTGACACAAAATTCGATACGAAGTCAAGTCATGCAGAACTACTGGTCTTTATTCCTTACGACTATGATATCTGATAGCAATAATTAGAAACATAGTAGTTCAGCTTTATTTCTAACATATTTCTCAGCGTTTTAATGCAAAACCCAGATGAACATTTTGAAGTACAAAAATTCTACTTTCGAAATCGTTTTTGCAAATTGAAATCGGACCATATTTGTAGCATTCAGGCCTGCTGGAAAATTTCATAGTAAAAAATTCAAATGGCACAGATCAAAAACTATGCAACGGACAGTGCTTGCCTTGTGCACAAATAAAGTTTATATTAATAACTAATACTGGCCGGAGACTCTATGCTACAACTCGAAAAATAACTGAGTTATGAATTTTTGAAAAAACTAATCGCCCGATCGAGTCTTTCGACCTCTCATGTTTTTCGACCTCGTTAAAAACGTTATAAATAATAAAGTAGAGTGAAAAACATCACACAATATCATATGGAACTATTTTCTATAAAAATGGCGCAGTTTGTTTTCTTCTGACACTTTTTACATAAAAAATTCTGTAGCTTGGCCTATTACTGCAAATATAGTTTTTTAACATCAGATGATATTAAAGGCTAGGACTCAATAGTGTGCACTGATAAAAGTAATGCATTAAATCAAGAATGTATGACATATATAGGGAAGAAAATTCTTCGGAGTATCTAGACATCATTTAAAACATAGTTTCAGAATTTTAGTTTCTTCGCTCAGCTAAATACTCTTAATAATAAATAGAGAATAAATATTTTGGAGAAAATATACTTTCTTGGCTAAAGAAATGTTCCACTATCAGTACTCCATTTCGTATGGAATGTATACGAAATTATAAAAACGATTTAAGATTAACTTACATGGTCAAAATGAAAAAAAGTGGAAATTTACCTGAAACAGAAAAACAAACAAAAAATCAATAACATTAAAAAAAATCACTTAAAAACGCATTAAAAATAATAATAATTGGTATAAAGTTGCACAGTTTTCAGGGGGAAACCAGTACAGAGAAATCAGTAATTCATTTGTTATAGAGAGTGAATTAAAAGCGTATACATGGCCGTGCCATTCTTTTTTCAAATTTCATAGTTGATTTGTGTTGAATCCATTCGGATTCCTAACAAATATTTTGCACAAAATTATGAATATTTTTATGACGAACAATTTTTTTTCGAAAACCAAATGATAGGGAAAAAATCAACTATGAAATTTTGAGAATAGAACGTCGCTTTTGAACCCAATTCTACTTTAAATATAATAACAAGAAATTCAACAACTAACCGAGTTAATTATTTAAATACACTGTATATACCAAATTCTTTATTATTGCGTGTATTGGCACACAAAATTTACAAGTAATAGGGAATATGCATGAAAATTTTTTTTCACTTGAATTGAAGCATGTTTACTTGACAAAATATCAAGGTAAAATTACTTTTTAAATAACTTTAAAAATAAGCGAGATATGAATGATTGAAATTCCCGATTAGACAAAGAGGGTGATAGGCCTCTTGATATGTTATGTGACGTCATATTACACTTTCACCATTTAAAATACACGTAAAACTCCGTTTTTAGTATTTTTGCAAGAAAGAGACAGATAATAATCTTTAAAAGCTTATAGCTTCCTTGATATTTGTCGGATTTTAATTTCGTTTTTAAATATTATTACAATATTAACAGTATTTTCATATTCTGAAAATAAATTTGAAAAAAAATTTTCATGCATATTCCCTATTACAGATGTTTCAACAGAATTTGTGTCAAAATTATTGGATTATAAATAAAAAAAAATTTTTCCCTGTTTGAACATTGAAGTCAATTTTAAGCTCAAATAATGTACTCCAAGAGGCGAAGTTCGTTATCTCGTTGCAATTATCTTATTGACAGGCAGATAAACAGACGGGGAAATTTAAAAATAAAAAAACATTAAAACATATTATAAGCTCTTGTACCAAAAAATTGTTTTCCATTATGCATATTTCTATCCTTTACCAAATTGGAACTAAACTATTTTGCTACTAAAGAGTTGCTAAACACACTAAGAGACAAAAATAATTTTTCTCACAAATGGAAAAAAAAGAATTATTGAAGAGAAAATTTTTCTAAAAGCATTTCACTCTCAAATTTTATAACAATGAAATCGTATACACAGAGAATTTAAATTCCACAATAATCTAAGTTAATAAACATAATCATATCCACTTAAAATAATCGAAATGAGCCGAGAATACGATGATGGCGGGGAAGGGGTGCGACGAAACGTATACATTTACGAAATCGGGATATAAAGTCTACACACACACACAGTTAGAATGATTATGTTATACAGGGAAGGGGGTAGAGTGTGTAAAACTAACCCCCATTCGTCACTCACACTACCCAGTACCCTGAATGGAACACACACACATACATATATAACGAACGATGGTGGTATATACAATGTTGTGCGGGTCGATATCGGCGCAGCAGACAACGACTGGCGTCTGGTGCGACGTCGGGACACGTTCCATGTTATAGTATATACAATTTTCATATGGAATGAGTACCGAATAGGGTGGTGTTGTTGGCTAGACAGCAGCCAACGAATATGCGAGCAGCACCGGGCCTGACCTGGATTTATGTACCACGACCGGGACGACGCGCGCTCTGCTCCCAGGATTCTTTTCTCTTTTACTATTTATGAGTGTTATCTCACTTGCACTTCTATCAATGTTATTTATAATACAATATATAGAATGTTTCTCTATTCCATTGACATATTTCCGATAGTGATTTTTGAATAATTTTCCAGTCGATGGGAAGGATTTAGTTGATTTGCTAGATATGAATGAACGAAAAGAACAAGATCGCCAATAGGGCAAATATGATCAAGGGATAAGAGACGTTCAAAGGCAACGGAAAACACAAAATGCGGATTATCTCCTCTCGTTTGGAAAGGGAAGATTTATTATAAGTAAAGTTGTAGAAAAAATATTTTTCTACAATTTATCAAGTTACCATATATTTTTCCCTAATTGTTACTCTAATATTTACACAAACATGTGCAATTTTAATGTTTTAATTATTAAAATAATTTATAGTTCGTTCTGATTTCGTCATACTAACATCATTTGGTAATTATTATAAAATCTTTCTCTGAAAAAAAAACACTAGAATGCGTAGCTCCTACGTGAGGAATTTTTTATTCTTTGCTCTGTTTTCGATAAACTCCAAAAAAGTATAGGAGATAAATATAGTATTTTTGGAACATCCTTGCAATCCAACATCAATTGGTCAATCAATATATTAAGAGTGGATTGGAATAGACAAAACATGAGAAAAGTTTAATCGTGGATTTATAAACGTTGTATAAATACATTTTATTCATTCACCATTAGCAAATCACAAATATATCCTTGTGACATATTTTAACCGTGGCTATTATAATATTACAACATGCAACATTGTTTTTAAAATGTGTACTGCGCATGGCATTCAAATAAGCGCGATAGTAGGACAAAAATATATTAATATACAAATACAAACACACTTCTTAGCTTGTCAGTTTAAATAGTAATCAGTTGTACCAACTATATGTTCGGTAAGTTGATATTTCAGAATTGGCAGCTTCAACCATGAAAATGATATTAGTAAAATAAAATATAAATGAATTATAATCGAACATCATTTCCTTTTTTCATATTTCCAACAAGATCTCTATTCAAATAAATTTTATTTTATCAATTCGAAAATTTCTACCGCTTTAATGGTAAACAATCCTAAAAATACTGGATATAAAAAAAGCGTACAATCTGTACATACAGATTACGTCCACCACTCTAGTTTGACGTGTATATCGGTGAAGAAAGCAGGTTGTACTGTATGTGATAAATATACCAATTCTTTTTCAATCCCTTCCATCCCCATGATGACTGCTGTCTATCAAACCAAAGATATATTTATTATCGTCACATACAATATTAAATAATTCACAAACAGAGCTTTGTGTTTTTTGTTTATGCGCTTACAAAAAAACTAGGGTAAATATATATATATATATATATATATATATATATATATATATATATATATATATATATATATATATATATATATATATTTCTTCCCCTGTTCTAATCCCTCAAGACCGATTTGATTAATTTCGGTTATTGAATATGATTTTTAAAGTATATTTACTTTTAAAGAAATATTTTTTGCTAACTTTTTAGTTAAATAAACAAATATATTTTGCAACAAGTGAAAGCTTTAAAAAATCAAATGTTTTGGGAAAATCTAAAAAGCTGTAGCTAACATGTAAAGTTTTAACATACAGAAAGACAAAAAGTTTATGAGAAAAAGTTTCAAACAAAAATTGTTTATTTAAAAAAAAAAGAAGGAACATTTTTCTTTTTTAGTGCATTACCCAATTACAAAATAATAAAATAAAATTTAGTTAATATAAATTTTTTACTTTAACTAAAATAAACTACTTTTCGCAAATTAAATAATTTTATAACAACACAAAAAATAGATCGAATAAATAAATGAGAAACATATACAGTACGTAAATTTTTTAATGTATATAGGGTTAAATGAATGCTATAAGATCTATTTTGCTCTCCCACCATCTGGTGCCTAACGAGGAGTGTTCTCGTCTTAGAGAACCTCGTCCAGTCCTGCACCTTCAGGAAGTACAGGATCTGGATTGGGTCTAGTGATTATAGCTTCCCTGTACAAATCTGGTAGACTCCCAGACATTTTATTCTTTTGTGTATGAGTGCGTCACAGTCTATTAAGAGGTGTTCCGTAGTTTCTTTCACTTCGCCACAAAACCTGTATTTGCTCTCATTTCCCAAGCCAAGCTACTTAAGGTATCCCCTGAGTCTGCAATGCCCCGTAAGAAACCTTTTCAGATGCCGCAGTCTATTTCTCAGGCCAATGCAGGTTTTGAATCTAATATAGGGCTACCTGTACATCATTTAATTAAATATACCGTGTGTGTTGAAAAGCTTTTCCAATAGAGAATCAATGTTAAATATTATTTATTACTGGCTGGCCGTGTGGTTACTGTGTGAAGTCAGTCAGTACACATGTAATGAGAGTGGGTTAAATATGTTCATTGAATTCTTAACTTTAGTATGTGTATCACAAAATCCCCACTCTTAAATGACCAACAAACAGCCCTACGCATACAGTATACAGTGTACCTAAACACTATCCAGATGTTTGTATGTATGTGTGTTGTATAGGTGTACTGTATAGTTTTAGTCAATATTTTATTTATGTATTAAACATTGATTCTCTATTAGAAATGCTTTTGAAAACGGTCTGTATACCAGACAATGTGTAAATGAAACAGACCACCTAGTCAATGTTGTAAGTAACATGCGACTATGCTAACTACGGCAAACATGTGTAATGATTACTTCGTTATGTAACGATCAAAAAAATTACAGTCTGTATATATATTCTAAGGGAATGCAAAATGAATAATTATTTTATAGAAATATTTTGTTTATGTAAGTTGTGTTAAATTCTCGTGGGTAGTGAAACACAAAATAGGTATTCTAAATATATTACATTATTATTTATATACAAATAATAATAATAATACATATCTCACTAGACATTTTCAATTCGAATCAAAATAGTATTTTAAATGCCCCCGCAAACATCATTCCTTAAAATTAACAACTATCTCTTATAACGCTTATGTACTGTATTCTATAAACATTATTACCTCTATATACAAGACTCCAATGTAATAAGACGTTATCCTAAATCAATATATACCATGCACTGGATCTTTACTTTTTGGGATTTGATTGTTAGATGGTGAACATTTCGTTTCAAGCCATTGGTTTTCTGTGAGTATAGACAGTTTATGAGAAAACATTATAATGAAAAGCATTAGAACTTGAAAACAACAATTATTTTACCTTTTCTTTGATTAATATCATTAGCCCTACCGCCATTTAATTTTCTAGGGTTAAGGTATTTCCAAACTATTATTAGGTTGTCAAGAACTTCGCGAAATTCACAATATTAGTAAAATGAATCCTCAGAAATCAGCTGAATTTTTTTGAGAATTTATCACCATGGCGTTTTTGAGAAAATCGTTATGTAAGTTGGAGAAATTTAACATGCATCTTCATAAACATGGTGAAATAAAATGCACGATTCTGACTGTTTTTACTTCGAACTCTCTCAATATAATCTCCAGTTGTTCTGAAATTCGACACATACTTTCCTCAATTCCTTAGAAATATTTTTCCTTAAAACTTTGGGAGAATGACCATCGGGTTGTTAAGTTTTTTGATAAAATATGCGTAAAAAAGTGCAGTTTTTTCATGTCCGCAGCAGAAGGTTATTTTTTTTGGTTCAGTTGGCATCATGAGTACCGGCGTGCTGTTTGAAAGTCCTTTGAAATAATATACTAGTATATATATGATGACTAGTATATGTATGATATGTTATGTGACGAATGGGAACACTGACGACAACGGACAGATATTTTTAACAATGCGCAGAAGTACCAACATATTTTTTTTACACATATCATTTTTTATATAGTTCTTTTCGTGCGGGTACGTGATCAGCTGATATAGTTTGGAAGTACTTTAATAGAAATTTTATGGGAAAATTCTCAAACCACAAAATCGATCAAGAATTGCGACTTGTATGTAATCTCATACATACAAAAGTAAATACCAGTAGACTGAAATGTATGCCAATTTCGAAAACGAATTGAAATTACAAATTTTTTATTTTATTTAAAAAATAAATCTTTTCGAAAAGCTATAATAACACCCGTTCGTTGAAAAATATCTAAGTCGATGTGTCATTGAAGGAAAACGGAGATAGAGGGACCGGGAGAAAAAAGAAAATTCAAAACTTTAAAAAAACCTTGAAGTAAAATATTTGTGTTTGGTTTAACGACTTCGAAAGTTTAATTTGACATCTGTAATCGACATAATAGTAAGAATAAATATTTAATTCAAATGAATCCATGGTAATTGTTGGCGATGTTCTCACTGAATAGCAGGAATTCGGACCTATTCTAATAAACATATGTGGGGAAAAAGTCTCTTATAAATAAAATAAACCACTCAACTACGTGTTGCCTCTATATAGAGGTCTCTATACACAATTTTTTAGTTTGAAATAGTTAAAAATAACAGTAATAAAACTATTTTTAGTTTTAAGTTGCTGATAAATTATTTAGATGAATTACTTAGATGAAAATTGTTGTTTGTCTAAAAGAGATAATAAAAATTGAAAATAATAAAATTTCAAAATACTTTATTGGAGTACATAACGGAGGCGAATCTTTATTTACAACAAATACGATAATATCCTATAGGTTTATAGCCGCCACGTTGCAATCCTTAAGTAATTCACGCATAGAAAAAAATATATTAGACGGTTCATTCATGAATTTAAGAGGAATAATGTCGCTTCTTATGACAAATAAGAATAACTTATCAAAATTATAATTTTATTCTCATTTTTCTTTGCTTCATTTTCGTTACGTTAGTCACTCATTCCTGAATTATTTAACATTTTTACTACAATATAAAATACCCATAAATTGGATGATATAAATAGGCTGAATATTAGGAACAGCAAAAATTTTTCTTACAAACAGTAAAATTTTTCTTGCATTCGAGAACCAATTACCCCTGCTTCTTCTGATGATCCCACTTGTAGGGCATGTATGGAAGACGATGAAACCTTCATACATGTTATATGCACCTGCAGAAGCCTGCAGGGTGTCAGACATAGAATGTTTGGGTCCGAAACTTTAGATCCATCGCAAATCATCATCAAATAGTACTTCTAGGTTGTTCTCAAGAAGGGCACAGAGGCACCCTTTCATGTAGGTGCTAGGGACCCGTTTGCGACACCCCTCTTTCTAATTATTATTATTACTACCCCTGCTTCTCGAATGCGCAATATCACTGGAGAGCCTGGCAAACGAGCCGCGCTGTCATGCCAAGGATTGGAACCATATCTCGGAATATCCATAAGACTACCTCTGGCCTAAACGAATTGGTGGATAAGTCTATGAATAGGAAATGGAAACTTACAGCAGTCTGCAGACAAGCCTAACAATGATAGCTGGGTACGATGCCGCGAGGTCAACCTGGCAAAAACCGGAAAGAGATAAACCTTCTAGTTGGGGTGCTAACTGGTAACTGCAGGCTCAAGAGGTACCTATCTCTCATGAAGTTAGAGGGCAGCACGATCTGCTCGAACTATAACAGGGCGGATGTTATGCCCTTCCATCTTCTAGCATAATGTCCGTACAGAGCCAGAATAAGGGGCCTAAACTTCAGCTCAACAGAATTGGGGGAATCTGAGGTAAAACAACTAAAGTTAAGCTCCCTGCCAATTGTAAAGAAGACGGGTAAGTTCGACAACGAACGCGGAGCTAGGGGAAACGAACCAGATGTGATGAGGGAGTAGGTTCCTTAGGGGTCGGTAAAAAAAGGCGTAAATGCCAGGCTTCAGCCTTCCCTCTACTACTAGTGCTTAAACGTATTAAAAAGTTTAAAATTCCATTAATCAGTAAAATTATCGAACAAAATTTTTGTGTGAATTTATTGAAAAATAGTGTCTAAACAGAGGATTTGCTAGCAAAAAATTTTCCTGTTTTCCGGCTATAATTTAGACGTTTTTTTTCCATCTTGTATTACCTAGAATCGGTTCTTTAATAAATAGACTTTCCATAAATATGATATTTATATTTAAAAAAAACTAGGTAGGTATTTTTATAATATTGTGGTTGGATAGTGTGACAATGTTCTAGAAAAAGGAGAAGTATCCGAATAGAAAACGAACACGAACTGTATATATAAATATACCCTTTTTCCACCGTGCAACATCCTGTTCATACAACAAGAGGATGAATGCTTTGGCTGGTTCTGTATACACATATATACGACTATATACAATGATGACAACTAGGAGACGCGAACCATGTAAAATCAATAGTCGATGTCGCGACATAACCAACGTCTTTCTCTCCCGGTAGCACCATACTTACATATATATATATATATATATATATATATATATATATATATATATATATATATATATATATATATATATATATATATATATATATATATATATATACTTATATATATATATATATATACATATATATATATATATGTATATATATATATATATATATGGTTGGATATTTTATCACGTCGACGTCCTCCGACGTCGAACGTCCGTCTGTTGTCTATACATTATTATTTGTGTGTGAGCTTTCGTTATGTGTATATGTGTTGCTCGCTTGTCAATACTCTTACTCTTCTTTATCGATCGACATCATTTCACTCGTATTCACTTTAATAATCATAATAATTTATCATCATGTAAACAACAACAATTCCTAGAAGTTATTTCGGATGGAAAATTTTTGAAATATGAGGTCACATTCTCTTAAAAAACAAAATGTGAAAAATTTTTTGTTTCATTCTGATTGGGTATTGTAATGTATGATTGCCAGAATTGAAAATGTTTTATATGGCATAATTTTAATGTTTTAATTTCGGTGTATTTTTCTGGCTGTAATTGGTTGTAGTTAACAAATTTTTTACTCATCTTTTTACAATAATTATCAGTTTTCAAATAAAGAATTTCATGCCATATGGATTTAATTTCCAATTTTCCACCCAAACTTTGCTTTACAAAAATAATTTAATAAACTTTACTTAATAACGTAATGAAATTTTATAAGGTAAGTCAAAAAGTTTCATTCAGTTATCGATTTTTTTTCCACTCGTTACAGTCAAAGCTATAAGTTTGAAAATACAACATGATAAACTAATTTATAACAGCAATTGAACATGTCTAGAATAGCACATATAGTGTCATAACATTTATGATACAATTTACTATATATGATCTTATGCAAGACTTGCGTTGACAGCGATTTTTCATCATTTAAGTGTTGTAGTTTCAATTTATCACTTTTAAATATTAATATTTTGTAAATGAAATATCCGCAGTATGTTGTTTTTCGAATGGTCTTTACCTAAATATATTTCTCAATTACAACAGTTCACTCATGACAGTCACAGCTAAAAAGTACAAAAGTGTAGCGGCTACCCCCTAGTAGATACGCTCTAAGTGTTTTATTGCGGCTACCCACTTTCCGGTAGGTACGTGATTATGATAAACTAACTTATTACAGTAATGCCAACTGAACATATAGTATAACATATATAATAATAATTAGAAAGAGGGGTACCGAAAAGGTCCCTAGCACCTAGACCAAGAGGTTCTCTGTGCCCTCCTGTCACCAGAAGGCCCACAACTTCATCGCCGGGATTGCCCCAGGATCCAAAGTTTCGGACCCAAACATTCTATATCTGAGACACTCCAGGCTTCTGCAGGTGCATATAACATGTATGGAGGTTTCATCGTCCTCCATACAGGCTCTAAAAGTGGGATCATCAGAGATCCCCAAGTTATGAAGGTGGTAGTTTAATCGACAGTGTCCTGTGAAGAGCCCCACCACCCTTCTCAATTGCATTCTATTGAGCCTCAACCGAGTACAATCCAATGGCCTAACTGTGCTTATGTATAACATATATAGTGTTGTAACATTTATGATCCAATGTTTTTTTTCTTGAATTAATTTAAGTTGAACTTGTGTAAGATATTTGTTTTTTAAAGAACTGTATAGAAAAGTTTTCCCGTTTTTTAAAGAACAAGTAGAAATAAAAATTATCTGAATTAATTGCTTAAATATCCTGCATATCTGGAATTTATTATCAATACGTGAACTGATTATTCTACTTTTTACACACACACACACACACAAATGTATGAAAATATAAAGTGGATATAAAAGTACTATTATTACATGCTTTTAATCAAGAGTAATTCGAAATTTTTCAATCAAAGTCTTATTATTTTTGTTGCGATTACAGGTAAATAATTGTAATTTTCGAATGAAAACATTTTCAATTCGTAAAGCAATAAAATTTCTTAAAGGTAAATAATCTATAAAAGATTTTGTTATTTCAGGGTAAGAAAAAAATTAGAACCGCAGACAAAGAACAATTAACTGCATTTTATGTCTCCGGTTTATAATAAGTTGATACTAAAAATGATTCATACCAACATAATTAATAATATTATTGCATGTATGTTCATAAGTTCACATAAATCAGTCATTGGCAACACAAAGTAATATTTTTAAATTTAAAAAAAAAATTATCATACATCAATCGATTGAGATATATATTGTAAGTACATTCATTTACAGCGAGATTCAATATCTTCGTTTATTTTAGTTTCGTTTCTTTTGAAACATTTTGCATTTGCCGCATGTGGTCATATTCGTGGCCTCTTATTGAAACGATAACTATTGGGCGTTTTCACTTTTACCGACACCGGCACGACATCAGCACCGATACCAGAGCACGATATTGGCAGAATATTTACACACGACACGGCACTTGTAGTTCGAGGATTAATAAATTCGGGAATTAATAAATTGTATTGGCTTCATTTGTTATATTTAAGGAGCAAAAAACGAAATAAGCAAAGGCAGTTATGGGTAGCTCCAATTATAAACGTGAGTTATTTAGTGGGTATCTACTATAACTCTGAGAAGTTGACTAATGACCCAAACAAGTTTTTTAACTATTTTCGTATCAGCAAAAATACATTTGATTACATATTTTATAATATTATAAATAAGATCTATAACGATTATTGAAAAAACCGGTTTCTTATACTTACGTAAAGTATCGATAATTCGAAAATTCAACACTGTAGCTCTTTTCGTTAAAAAGATATTTCGCGATCAAACAGTGTTCTAATATTTCCTTAAGTAATAGCACTGCAGTGAAAAGTCCGATGTGTCCCTTAAACTCGGCCTTACGCACTGCCGTGCTCTAGAAATAAAAATACTAAACAGCCGTCGACGACACGAATGGAGAGACTGTTTCTCGCCGACATGACATCACCGGTGACGACTCGATACCGACTTGTCGGCTAGTTTGAAAACATTCCCATTTATTTACATGAGATTGTCGTGTAGGATAGTGTGAAAACGGCCTTTGGGTGTACGAAAAAATGTTTGTTTTTTAACACATGGACATGAATGCATAGACCAAAATTTTCGAAATAGTATGCAACTATTAATAATCGATATAAAATAACATCAGAAATTGACTCTTCTCGCTTGTGACTATTATGTTCTATTGCGATAAGTATAAGTACTATGGATGTAGTTATCATATAAGTCTAAATAGTGAGTGTATGCGAACATCATGTATTCTTAGTTAATACTGAACTCTGTAGACAAAGGCAGTATAAAGAGATGAGACTAATTCAGGTCGTAGCCCAAACAAATAGGGAATATGTTCTTAATTCAGTACAAGAGATGTAAAATTACACGAAATAAAACGCTGAGTAATGTAATCAAATGAAATTCTTTTCTATTAATTTCAATAATGTATATTTTGTGTTCACAAGTGATAATCACTTTCAATCAACATATTTAGCATAATTCTTGCAACCACGGCGCGTGGTTCTAGCAAATACGCTGCGTAGTTCAGAGAACTGATTCACTCGATTTGCCGTATTTATACTTGCTACGTAGTTGAATCGACTACGTTTACAGTGAATTTTTTTTTTTACTATTCATATACAGACAGATAGTCAGATTATATTTTCCATTTACACTCCCGTTCATAAAACTTGAACCAGTTTATACATTCTAAGTGCTACTATATGTAATATTATATATATGTGTAGTAATATATACGCATAGAATGTGACTTAATGGTTCATTTTTTATGAACTGGTGTGTTCAGTATTGACCCTGTCTAGGTCGATCCTGTCTAGGGTCTTGTTCTAAACATCTATATCACAAAAAGTTTGCTTCAAACATTTTCAATCAGCATTTCATTTCAGAATAAATAAACGTATGGCCAAAAATAAAATCAATTTTGGTCTAATTATTAATATTCACCACCTTTATACCCCCCCTAACCATTGACGTAAACAAGATGACAGCCAGAACATACTTTTAACGACATAGGATTTGATGCAGCAAATCTATTTGACATACGAGATGAGAATGATTTCATAAAGTGTAAGACAAGATGCTGATGCAGATGACATTCTCGTTTTGTCTCGACTCGCGGCAACACTAATCGCCAATTATATCACCATTGATGTTTGTGACATTCTGTATATAAATGTATAACCAAAACAAGGTAAGTCGAGGTCTTCCTGTTCTGTTATAATAACAGATAATTATTTGATATTATCGACTTGGGAGATAATTAAATAAGTGAGACAGACACCAATCAAATATCAAGAACAACAAAAATAAATACACGATTCATTATAGTATGTTCAGTTCAACATATAAATATTTTTACAATCTCGTCATCATTTCTTTCTCAGATTATTTGCCGTTTCAATTAAATTCAAGCATTACATCTTTAATTCCCAATTTAATTTGGTTTAATGATGTTAAAAATCCAAACATTGGATAACCGACTATATCTAAAGTTGCAATCGAGCCACTGTATAAATTATAATTATAAATTACTAGCTGCCCGCACAGGTTTCTCACTGGAATTGAGCCTAAACTATTTGTTGTATGAAAAAATGTTTCATACAAATGTTGACGAACATGCACCGTTTTAAAGTTAGGTTTTTAGCATAGCAGCCACACGGCACAGACGCATAAAATTCAAGCTATAGCCTAATACATTCCTCAATAAAAGGGCTATTCAGGAGTAGTAGTACTAGCGAATGGTGGGTCGAAGCCAAGTTAGCCTTTTTAGGACCTTATTTTGCCGAGAACAAAGAATTTTTTTAGACTAGGAATTGGCAGGTTGTGCTACTGCAGCCGACCTTGACGCCGATCATCTGGAGTTTGTGAGAGGAAACTGCAGAAAACCTTCACAACCATAGTTAATTGACTGTGATTATTCTTATTCTCTCTTACGATTCCAAGGATGTATATTTGCACTGCTCGCGGGGGGATGTATGGTCCAATTTTGCCCATTCACGAATTTTACCTTACTTTTTAACTCTAGAACGTGTTTTAATCGATTCATCACCGATTTTCACCTACGAAAGCACCTAAGTCCTACACAGTAGGACTTATACAATTCCATTGTGTGCAAACTGTACGGCGAGAAGGAAAAAACATCTAGTCACAACATCTTTAAATGCTAATCTCTCGGTTACAGCAAATACAGAATATTCGGTGCATCTTACTCCGAATATATGAACCTTCAGAAAAACCTGATATGTAAGTTCCTCTGGCTATTGCCAATATATTGGAGAAACGAATCTCCTCAGACTCAGTAGAAGGGGGCGGCCATTGGACCATAAGATTGAAGAACAATACTTTTCATACCCCAAGGTTTATCTATCTTCCTATCTATCGTGTTTACGGACACACCAGTCGGGCGGACATGCAGAAATGACCTTAGCAGGTCATTCTTTGAACATTTTTTTTGAAACAATATTTTCAAGCATTACAAACCGGGAACTAAACTTACTACACACTTGTATAGTATATTTTATAGATACATTCGCCCTATAAATATTTCAAAATAGATTTAAAAAAATTCTTATGAAAAGTGAGTTTACGAGTGAGCTCCCTTAAACACCGTAAAAAATTCGTAGTATCTTCTCACCCCCCAAAAATAAACATCATATTTCAAATGATTCAAAATCAAATTAAGTACAAACAAATAGTTTTAGAAAAAGCCCATTCGACTAGCCAAAAAGGACACGACTATTATTGTATACGATTCGTTATCCAGAACATACGTATGTAAATAGTACATATACATACAACTACTATATATACATTGATATAAATAATCGTATCGCCTGGAGATTGTGACCTACTTTCATTGAAGGGATAAGAGGTCAGGTCTAGTCATTGTATGGTCGTCGATCGTTTGCAAGGTACGTGACAAGCACACACACATACATACATACATACACAGCAACACAACAACACGAAGAGTAAAACCACGAACTAAATCAACTCTCACTACCGTGTTCACCATCATCATCATCATCGGGTTGTTCGCAATAAATATTCCATGCTGTTTTTTATTCTATATTGTATAATTGTGTGTATACAAATCTATTCGTGGAGTTTCGGTTTGTATGTTCGCGTTCGTTCGCTTATTTTAAAGGCTTCTTCTCGATGTATACTACACTCACAACACACTTGAACCATCCAAGCCAACAAACAGCCAGCCAGGCAGGCAATATATATAGAGATTGATAGTGTACTAAAGTTTATGTACACACACATTCTAGATGTTTTAATATTCTATACGACAAACAAACAAGGTTATATATATATTTTACGGTTTAGAAAATTGTATATTTTTCACAAACTTGTTTGTTTCCTTATTACATTTTCCCACTAAAACAATTTATATCATAAATGTCTTCTATCTGTTTTTTATTTTTTTAGATCTTCTGTTAAAAAAAAAATTTAATGTCCCATTTTATACACTAGTTGTTATGTTCAGTTTAAAGACTTCTGTAAAGTTCTGATGTTCGAGAATGTGTGAAAAGTGTATGATAGTATAATGAACAGCAAAAGTTCTTTTTTCCAAATTTTGCACTTGATTTGTGCAATTTATTCAGTTTGCGGAAAAATGTTCAAATAAAAATTGTTAACATATTTATAATGAACACAAATTTATAATGAACAACTTTTATTCAAAGCATTTTTTTGAAAACCAGTATCCGGATAAAGCACAAATCAATTATAAAATTTAAAAAAAAAAGGTCGTCACTATTGCTGGCGAAAATCGAATTAATTTGACGATTTGAAAGCGCTTTTCAAAATATAGTCAGAAAGCATACTTCGGAAATTTTTCATCAAATCAACTGCCTAATTTACTTTAGTACTTTTCTAGAAAAAATAGCAAGAAAATTCAGCTAATAGTTTTGCATCGATGAAGCGATGTTATAAAATGACTATCAAACTAAACAGATGTTTACAGTTTGTTTTACCTCATTTCCTCCCATTTTGGTTGAGCCGAAGGCGAAGTTCCTCATTCTGGCTCTGTAAGAACATTCTGCCAGAAGATGAAAGGGCGTATCATCCACCCCATTACAGTCCGGGTAGATCCTTCAACCTTATAAAGAATAGATGCCTTTTCAGCCTGCAATGGCCAGTAAGTACACCAACCAGAAGATTTATCTCTTTCCGGTTCTTGCCAATAGGCCAGGCTGGCCACGAGACGTTGTACCCAGGTATCAATTGTTTGAAGCCTGCTTTAGCAACTAACCGCCCATTTGTGATTTTCCCTGACATGGGAGTAGGACTCCTTCACGGACGAGTTTGTCGACCGTTTCATTTCCCTCAACTCCGCAGGAACCAGGTACCCATAGCAAAGTAACCTCTTTCCCATTGTTAGGTTCTTCAGTGATTCTGCGCATTAGATGGCCTTGATAACTTGAATCAAATTACCATTGGTATTATGATTCCTTTCTCTGAGAAAATTCACTAGTCTACGTGCCTTCTACGTGACTAATGATTTTAAAGTTAATGAAATTTTCCATTTTCCAGGTATTCGGGCTACTAAATGGCCTAACTTATCTCCCACAGGGAGATATATTCGAGTTAAAATAAAATAACATCGAATATTACCAATTGGTGTTACAAGCAATACAATTGTATTCAATGTGTAATTACCATCAAATATATTTTGTATACAATATAAAAAAAACATATTGAACATTTTAGATATCATTAGAGATATGATTGAAATGCAAATTTCAGACAACCTTCAATTCATATTATTGGATAATAAACAATTTATTTAATACAAATACAATACAATCAATCAATCAAACAAACCTAACTCCCCTGTACGTCTCCCACCAACACAATTGTTACTCTAAACATCATTGGTAACTATGGGCCATAAAAGTAGCGCTCCTTTTTTCCACAATTGTTTAGATGATTTGTACCTTATTAATTTAGTTTTTTTGGGATAATGTTTCGAATAAAAGTTGTTAGTATATTTATAATGAACAACTTTTATTCGAAGCATATTTTCGAAAACCGAAAGACTAAAATGCAAATTAATTATAAAATTTTGAAAAATGAACGCTACTTATGGGACTATGTGTATATACATACATTAAATTTAAAAAAAAAAAAAACATACATGTAATATATACATACTGTATCTAAACATCCAAGTTCTATACACAAAATGGACTGCAGTCACTCACTGAACATGCAAGTTTGTTAATTAGACATCGAGTCACTAATAGTCAAGAGAAAAAAGGCCGAAAAACGTTCAACTTACTAAATTCCACGACACGACTTCAATTGTTACGCCAATTTGATTGTTAATGTAAACTTATAATGTGAGTTTATAACCTTAATATAAAAAAAAAACTTTTCCTATACATGATCTTGGAAAAGAGCTGATAATCAAACGACTGAATCACCGAAAGGAAATCAGCTATCTAATAAAAAAAACGCATATAAATCAGACCACGCGTTTGAGAGCTACGATAGCACTGACAGATCCACAGGCAGGGATAGGCTTTAAAGTTATAACATCCCTGTTTTTGCGTCGGGGTTTAAAAACGAATCTCTAACTGATTATTTTGTGCCATTTTGAATTCAAGATGTCATAAAAATAGATTAAAATCGATTTTTCCAAATATGTATTAAACTATGAGGTTACCAGCCAAAATAGCCGCGCTTGTAAAGGCGTTGTGTGTAAGTGGAACTGGGAGGTTATGGGTTCAAATCCCAATATCGGCAGTTTGTCAATTATTAAAGAAAAAAAAGGGGGGGCGGTTAATTGACTAAACTGTCGGCGTATGGACAAAAACACGAACTACAGATGAATATCGGCATAGTTCCTATCAGAGACTGCAGCCGCACATCCTACCAATTTCTAGTCTACACACAAAAATTCCTTCCACTCCACGCACATCCTTAGGCATCACAATGAACCTTATAGTCGAAGTGTGTCCCGTCCAGGACACCCTCTACAATCTATCTATCTAAACTATGAGGTTTATTACAAAAATGATTAGTAATAAACACAAAGAACATTAATTTTTGAATAAAAGTGACTTCTCTCTCCCAAAGTCTGTGTTTGTGAGGTTTACAAAACCTATTGTTACATTTTTTTCGACACATTTTAGCCCCAAAAAAATACTATGAACCAGATATTTCTCACTTCATTTCAGATATAAACGTGTGATAAAAATAGATTTCCGTATAATAGAATAAAATTTAACCAACCCTTTCATATTTCTTCTATTTATTTGAAATTTAATTTTGTCAACAACCATGTTTGCAATAGACCTACCACATAAGTCTCATAAATTTTTTCACCTCCTACCTCAACTTTTTAAATGACGTATTTTATTGCGATTGCAACAGTGTCTAGGAATTTAGTAAGACGTGCGTTTTTTTCACCTTTATACCCTTGACTATAATAGACATTGTAACATATACAAAGTCTATTGTTTGTATTTACAATAGTTTGAATTTTCTGTTGTCCGATGTAAAATTTACAACATTATTTGCAATATTTTCAACAGCAAAATTCCGGAGTTACCACTTGATGGACATCTTGTTTGACGGTAAATTCAACTAGCAAAACACTCCGATCTATGCCCACGTAAAATGAGTATATCTTCAAGTTTATTCCTAAATTTTATTATACATTCCGCGAGACACGGAAATGAAACAAATTGGAATTTTTCAATAATTCGAAAACCAAATAATGACCTCGATTCAAATTGTCCGCAATATTACCTCATTTCCCGGATATGCAGTCTAAATGTTTCTTGTCTTCGCAGATAGATATGTGTCTGAGTGGTAAACCAATTTAGATTTAACTGAGAATAACTTTAATTTGATACTAGTTTACATTTCATAATTGCAATAAATTACTTTATTGCAAGGTTTTACATGGTTGTTGATGTTTACCTACGAATCCGTTTGCATTTTCGTTCTACACACACTTAACTGTTTGAATGGCTCGTATAATAACAATAATTATTATACCACACATTCAGAGATATATTCATTTTTTTTAAATATTTTGTTTCACATAACTAATATCTGTTTTACACTAAACAATTCCTTGAGCAAGAAATAATGCATGAAATGTTATGCGCTTCTGACTAATGAATTGCAATCTTTTCAAATGGAAAAATTTGATTAATTTTTAACAATTTAAACTTTTTACAAATTGTGAGAAAAAAGAAGAGACGTACAAAAAAGCGGAATAAAGCACCGTCACGAACAGCAATTGTGAAGATAATTAAGAAATTTGGCCAAGTTAGTGAGGTTAAGTCATCAGTCCGTCGTCGTAGTGTTAGGTCAGCCGAAAACATTGCTGCTGTTGCTGAAAGTGTCGCAGAAAACGCACGTATGTCAATTCTACGGCGTTCACAACAGTTACACATTACACAAACCAGTTTACATCGCATTTCGCATAAAGATCTGCATCTGTATGCATATAGTGCAGGTAGCTGAAGAATTAAAGCCGAGAGACCACGAACAACGCCGTACTAAGAAGAAAAAGAAACAAGAAGAAACATCGTTGTTGAAGAGGAAACATCAACGGCCGCCTAGGTCGTGTGATTTAACACCGCTAGACTTTTTCCTGTGGGGCAACGTTAAAGACAAAGTTTACACCAATAATCCTACAACAAATGAAGAGCTCAAGGATAATAATTTGGGCTGTTATTCGCGAAATAGAGCAACTAATGTACGGCAGAGTGATTCAGCATTTCTTCAAAAGAATGGAAATTTGTAGCCGTAGCCGTGACGGCCATTTAAGTGATATCGTGTTCCACAAGTAGACGGAGAGTTTCTACTTGAAATTGAACTGTTACGTTTTTAGTAAAAAATGTGTTTTTTTTATAAAATAAAAACGACACTTCTTAATGGAAAACCCTGTACAATTTCTTAATAAAAAATTGTCTAGTCTAAAACAACTAGAAGTATTGTTAGTAGACACCATCAAAGACTTGTTTATGGTAGCATTGTGTTTGACGTGTGTGTATTAATTAAATATATTTTTTTAATAACTCGCTTACCGATTTGGAAATCTAAAATAAATAATTTTTTCTATTTAAAGACTTGTGGGTCATACTTTTATATGGTACTATTTTTAACACACGCGGTTTATGTAGGTTTTTGCTTTGATGTATTATTTCTATTGATAAAAAAAATTGTTTTCCCGGTATTTTATGCTGTCAAAATGTGCAGGGATGCAGTTTATAAAATGTGCAGTGTAATAAAAATAATAATTTATGAATGGATGACCAGCGAGTGGCATACTAATTTTGAACACAGTTAAGGCAATTATTACACATTAAAGTAGAAAATTTAGTTAGTTGGTTGTTAAGCCGAAGGTCATTTTAATGTTGAGTTTATACTGAACGTTTACGAAATAAATTTGTTAGTATTTTTATAAGAAACATTTTTGTTAATTTAAAGTTCTACCAATTTCAAGAAAAAATTCATCATCTCTCGTTAAGTTAACTTAATTTGACGCTAGAAATCAATCTACAGCGACTATAGATAGACAAATTTTGGGGTATGAAAACTGCTGCACTTCGACCTTATGATCCATTGAGCTCCCGCTTCTACTTCAGTCTGGCGAGGTTCGCTTATCCCGTTTCTTGGCAATAGCCCAAGAACTTACTTATCAAGTTTTCCTAAAGATTCATATATTCAGGGTGAGATCGGCTGGATAGTTCTAACTCCTCGCCGCAGTCTGCACATAATGGATCCATTGTGGATTACTATTGTGTGTAGAAGCTTTCATAGGTGATAATGTCCGGTAATCTTTCGAATTTTTATCCTGTTCAGGTTGATTGCATCGAGAGACAGTCTCTGGAATACATTCCGAAACAGTATTTTTCCGAGTGTTTAAAGTTTATCTACTCGTTGATCACTTTTTCTTCCGTTAATTCAATTTTGCGATAAAAAGATTATTTCTTAAGATGATAAAACGATCCATCTTCATCCATTTGTTCAATCAAATTGTTGCGAGTTTACATCTGACTTAGTGCGCTCGCCTTAATTGTGATCTATCAATGATGGAAACATGTTTTTGGGAGCAACACGCAACTTTCAACGGAGTTACCGTGTCTGGTACTCGACTGTCAACAATGTGTTTCACACCTCGAGTCTTTCTCGCGACAAGACTAACGGTTTCCTTCAATTATAAAATATTCACTTTTGAAATGATTGAATCAAAACGTGTTTGTTTGCTAAATGACTGCATCCATGCTCAGTCAGTCAGTATATGTTTTGTTGTACAATAACTAATTGCAAATTGAGACAAACTATAATGACCTTTCAAGTTGAATGAATTAAAACAGCTTGCTGTAGTACAGTCAAATTAGCTTCAAAAAGGGGGTTTCAGGCAGGTTGCTCGGAACCGCATTTTTTTACATTCATTTCGACGATGGCATATGAGAACGAACTTATATAGCCTCTGGTTAAACAAACATGATCTTTCTTTTTGATAAATTTAATGAAGCTGTATATAAAATTTATAAAATTATTATTTTACCCACGGATTTCACATTGTTTTTCTTTAAGAAATAGAACATATTGGTCAGAAATTTTTTTTGATATTATAGTTAGGTCAGTGTTTAAGCTTTCGATTGAGTCTTATAAAACCTAAAAATATTAATTTATTTATAAGTAAATTAGCAAAAGGTAAAACATATTATAACTCTCTTAAAAGTTAACGTATTGTTGTATTTTTTTTTAAGATCTATGAAAAATCTATAAGTTAAAAGAAAATACAGTTTATTTAAATAATTTCTTAACTGTTTTTGTTTAATTTGTTAAAAAATAATTTTCTTTTTCATTTTATAGATATTTTTTGAAGACCTTTCATTTAAAAAAATATGTATTCATCTAGGATGAAATGCTCCCTTTTTATTTATAAAAATCGGTGACATGGTATTTAATTAATTGTCGGGGACTTAATTTTTTTTAAGGGCTAAAATTGGGCACAATATTTTTAACATATAAAAGGCATACTTTGCCATTGTTAAAAGAAAAATGAAATAATTTTTAGATTTTTTATTTTAATTTAAAATTTTTGCGTTTTTCAAACTTTGGGAATTTTTTCCTCGAATTCGAATAAACCGATTATAATGTTTATGAGCTTATTTGTTTTCTTTTTGTTATATAGAATTGAATAATATTATATGCCATTTTTAAAATTTTTAGTTTTAAAAAAGATATTAAGAAAAAACGCGTTTTTGTTATAAACAAAGTCAATTTTGGCCTTGTTCCGTCACGAGTCGGACCGTAAAAATTTAGGGTCATATTCAGGACGTCAAGATGAATCAATTTTTAAAAAAATTGCGGTTCCAAGCAACCTGACTGAAAAATGCTAATTTGATGCTACTATGTAAATTTATATGCAATTTATATATGATGTGTGTGTGACTCTCTTCTATGGTGTTGATGATATTCATACTGATTATTATGATTATTATGTTTCCTGCCATAGATTTTGCGGTACAATCATTCCATTTAATCAACAAACATTATAATAAATATTTTTTAAACTAATGTCGTCCTCCAATCAACGATAAACGTACGTTAAGGAACGTGATTATGTGTTAAATGCTTCTTTTTATTTTTGTGCATCATTGTCTGATCAATTATATATTCATTTTTAGAGATTTGGAAATTAAATGAACTGTACATATAGCCACAAAAGTAGTGCTCAGTTTTTTACCCGGTATATAATATATTCGAGGTTATACTAAGTTTAGTTCCGTTTTTGTAACGGTTAAAAATATTGATCATGAAAAAAATTTTTTGTTGAGGTGTTCATAAGATAGATTGTAGCGGCTGATGCCTAAGGATGTGAGTGAAGGACAAGGAATTTTCGTGTGTAGACTTAATCCAATCAACCTACGAAATCGGTGACATAATTGTTATCAGAAAACAAAAAATATGTTGATGTAGAAAAACATAATACAAAAAAGATAGCGTTTTATTTTTTCGGCTTGTCTAGTTTCTCTGAGCCTAAAAAATTTTCAAAAGTCAAAAAACCGGTTTTTAAATGAAAAAAAAAAATTGACCTCCAATCCAAAAAGTAAAATTAGAAAGTTGTAGGTCTTAAAAAAACCTATCGAATGGTTTCCATTGAATTAAAATTGGATGCGTAGTTTTTGAAAAAAATTGGAAAAACAGGCAAAAATCGCGTTTTCTTAATTTGTTTATAACTTTTTTTAAAAAATGACTAAAAAGTTGTTACTTAGTAAAAATATTGGTAATAACTCGACAATATTCCAGTTTTTTTTTATAAGAAATTTTGCTTTCGAAAAAGTTTTTCGAAAAAAAAGCTCTTTTGTAAAATCATTCCTCTTAGTCTAGAAATTATCGTAGAGCAATTTTTCAAAGCTCAATCTCTTTGTTTTGACTTGTACTATCATAAAATTGTAACAGAAAGTAAAATTTGTTAATTTTTGATGCCGAAAATGGTCCTCGAAAAAACTGGCATTATTTTGGTTCGGTTTTTTTGCGTTTTTTTTAGTAGTTTGTTAAATATCGTAATCAAACCAACTGCAATCGATAGTTGGCATTTTTCTACGAATTTACAAAAAAAAAATTTCATCCTTCTACCATTTGGTGCGAAGACAGGTTTTTTTTTGAAAAATTCTCCAATCGATTGTAATTACAGTAGACTTTTGAAACTTGCACGATTATTTTTTAATACTTACTCTATAATTAAAAAAAAAATATTTGCAATTATTCTCCCCAACAGATGCATTCCAAATACATTGATAAAGTTACTTAAAATAAAGCGGCGTGAAAATTAAACGTAAAAATTATATGTACAATTTATTGTGAATTGTGTAAAATAGTTTTTAAGGGACCATACATACTATTAGCCAAGAAAGTTGCGCACTTTTCACCTAGTTTTATAGTTAATTTGTGCCCCCATTAATTAGATTTTCGAGGAAACGTTATCACTTGTTTTCAAATTATTTTGTTAAGTTCAACTATCAAACGAAGAAAGCGAACAAACGAAGTGAGTAAACAAAATCGGTACATAGTTGTATCAATTTCAAGAATCATATTGTTTCATAATGCTGCATTTCCAACAGTACCGTAACAACAAAATGCCTTGAGACTAACTTATAATGTTGCAACGGTTCCAATTACCTCCATAAAAAAATATTATTCTTAATTCAATATAGAAAAAAAGGTATCTTTTTACAAAAAAAAATTTCAATTAATAAAATTTGCTTAAAGCGAATTCAAAAATCATATTTATTAAATATATGAAATGCATTGCATATATACAGAGTGCTCGGGAAAATAATGCAAATAGTTTCAACAGGTGACACAACTGATCTGGAAAACCTTCCATATAAATATGGGTTAAGAAATGCTTCGTTTATGAGCTAAGGTGCCCGGGAATTGTAGGGGGGATATCTTTGAATTCCATTTTTTTAAGTGTGTTAAACATATACCATCCGATATTTCCTCGAATTTTTCTAACATTTCGGGAAAATCGAACTATAATCTCTCCAGAGACTATGAAATTTTTGAAAGAAAAACTTATTTAGCTGCACCGTGTACTCAATTTTAGCTGGACAATAAATGAGCCCGTAAAGTGTACTAACTGACTGACTTTTATCCGTTTTGTAGCTAAAATATTGATGGCTATTTTTGTACTTCTATTTCATAAAGTTATAAATAAGGCAAACATTGTATAATCATTATTTTATCATTGGTATATTATTTTTTATACCAATTAACAGGTCTTAGATAATAAATAATTTCAACATAAAATGTACAGTACAAATGGCGTCTAAAGAGCTATCATTTCAAAGTTTTAATTATTGATTGGTGTCTTATTTATTCGGTTTTCGAAAAAATGCTTCGGATAAAAGATTATAAGTAATAACATCTATAATAATATTCATCTGGATTACTTTGAATCGATTCACCAATATTCTAATGACTACTATTACCCATTAAATTATTTGCACTATTATTTGCGAGCACCCTGTATATATTTTTTATGATACAAAGTTCACATAACATACACAAACAAATTTGATAAGATAATAAGAATTTTATATGCGAAAAAATGTTGAATATCATAAAATAAAAATATTAAACAATTTTTCAAAAAATTATAATTTTTTGATCATACTTGAAATGTTTAAAATTTTTTATCATATTAAATTATTTTAAATGCAATATAATTTTTATGGTAGAGCATTCAGCCAAGTTTGTGGCCCGACCCGTTCAATAAGAACACCACATATGCTTGAAGGACACATTACTGCAAGAGATATATCAATTTTAAATCGTCATGTGACTGGGAATGTCATACAAGTGTAATGATTGAAATCTTTCGAATGTATTAAGGTAGATCACTAACTTATTTACAAAGACTGATCAAATTGAAACTCGACCTCAAGCTCTGTTTTCTCATAATTAAAAAAATTCATATTTTTGGTCTGATTATGCGGACTAGCGGACTATAAAAAGAGTTACGCAAACATTAATTTCTTTATAAAACAGAATAAATTTCTTCAGATTTTTCAAAAACAAACTTTTTATTAAGTTGCACTTATTATTTCAAAACAAAACAAAATTCGTTACGCAGGAACTGTGTCAACTTAGCGAGTTTCCTTAGAATACATAAATCACTCTCTAGCGGTCATAATTTTAGTGTGATCAAAATAAAATATCATATCTGATATGATTTTAGTATTTGCAAGGCTAATTTTATTACTATATGACACAAGTCAAAGGGTAAAAGGTGGGGGGGGGGGGGGTAGAGAAAGAATAAAACACAAAATATATCTTTAAATATTAGAAAAATCGAAACCTACCATCCATTACCTGAGAATTATTTCTAAAACACAGATATTTGGGATGTAAGTTTTCAATCTTAAATCGTAAATACTTCTGTCAATATTAGAGAAACAGAAAAAATGATAAGAAACCAAAGTGTAGTAAAATGAATTATCTATACCTTTACTTCTTATACATTTTTCGATTTTTCCCATATTAAGAGAGATATACCAAATTTTGTGTTTCGCTAATATTAAGTTTTATTTTAATGTAAAATTAAATCTTAGTGCAGTTTTACAAGTGTTTTTATCCAACCAACTGATTGTTCCACAAAGGATTCTGAGAGTATATAAACGCCATCTAAAATACATTATTCAATGCTATTGACCCAACACCCTTAATGTCCAACTTGAATAGAACAGAGTTAATTTTTTTCTGCAGTGTTGCCATAGTGATGATTTTATTTTACTCCTGTAAAAACTTATACAGAGAAGATAAATTGCACCATACATGTTCGACGGTTAAGTACGCTTTTTGATAAAATTTATACAAGAAATGATCACACCACTAAAAGTATAAATATGAAAGTCAGGTAAAAATAATGTTATTTAGGCTATAAATTCAAATGTTTTTAAGAATTATAAATTAATTATAAATGTACAATTGTCAAGTGAACTGAATTACTCAACATGCTTCAAGTTGTCCACTACTGTGTCAGCAGTTTTTAATAATTTTTATCGGCATAAATTGATGAAATACGATAATAAATTGTTTTAATATTGAAATTAAAAATTCTTATATTATTTCTATGATATTTATTATTTATATAATTACAAACATGTAGCAAAAGCACTAAAATGAGGATAATTATAAAAGCTTAGCTATGTGTTGAAATTTTGTACACAAAATTCATGACGCTTTAACAATTTGTTTTTTTTAAATACTTTTTATTACGTAATCTAATAAAATCAGGTATTTTAATTTTTTGATTAACCCCAAAATAATTGTTTAAATTTCTCATATTTTACCAAAACAACCACCAATATATATACAGGATGTTCTGAAATTCATAAAACTATACCATGGTGAAGAGCTGCAAAAATACAAACAAAAAAGTTGAATAAAGTTTTTCGATTTGACGCTTATTTTTTAAGATATCAATTAGATACAATCAATGAAACATTGATAAAGTCAACCAATCACACAGAGCGCATAGTGTTAGGAGGCGTGGCCTCAGCAGTAGAGTGTGGCGCTTTACCTTTTAAAGGCTCGCAGACGGTAAGAGGCACTAAGCGCTCTGTAATTGGTTAAATTTATCAATGTTTAATTGATTGTTTTTAATTGATATCTTAAAAAATAAACGTCAAATCGAAAAACTTTATTAAAGTTTTTTGCAGCTCTAAACCGTGGTATAGTTTTCTTGAATGAATTTCAAGACATGCTGTATATAAATAAATAAATATATATATATATATATATATATATATATATATATATATATATATATATATATATATATCGACATCTACTAGGCAGGTTCTTTTCTAGAATCCTACATGCCAGCGAGTAGCGAGTAAAGTATCCCAACTTTCACCTTTACTCGCAGATAGTTTACAATCTGCTAGTTGGCTAGTGAATATGATTACATTGGGCGAGTTTACTAACAGCTAGTGAATTTGCCAAATGGTAGCTTGTAACCTCGCTCAATGTAATAGAGGCTTAACATATTCTTTTTGCACAAAAATATTGAATAGAGTATAGAGTAGCATCTGATAAACATTAAATTAGAATCAACAAGCATGCGTAGTAAGTTAGTAGCAACATATACAGTTTTATATCTATAAATAGAACAAAAAAACTGATTATAATATGGTTGGTACAATGGGCCACATAAGTAACGTCGCTTTTTCACAAACTGTTTTAATTGATTTGTGCTTTATTGATTTTGTTTTTCGGAAAATGTTTCGTAAACAAATTGTTGGTATATTTGTAATAAACAACTTTTATCTGAAGTATATTTTTCGAAAACCGAATGAATATGGTACAAATTAACTATGAAATTTTGAAAAATGAGCGCTACTTTTGTGGCCATATGTACTATAAACAACAGAAGTTGATGTAATTTTTTTAAATTTTATAATTGATTTGTGCCTTATTGGTTCGGATTTCGGAAAAATGTTTCGAATAAAATTTGTTAGTATAGTTATAATGAACAACTTTTATCCGAAGCATTTTTCGAAAATCAAATAAATAAGACACAAATCAATTGTAAAATTTTTAAATGATAGCTCGACTTTTGACGCTGACTGTATATACGTACCGTCGTCCGTACTCCGTGCATGCATGTATGAACCATGATAATGATAAAACTGAATCGTATACTCATAAACCTCATACATACATACATAGAAAAGAACGACACCAACACACAAAGAGGTATAAAAATGATTTTATCATAAGATAACATTTTATAACTTGAAGGCATTCAAGAGAACTTTTGTTGTATTATCATTTTCTTTCATTTGACTCACTGACTATTATTTACTTACTTCAAAAGTTAATGCCCATTTCATAAATACCATAAAAACAGTTACTTTTATTTCTCAATTGTGATTTGATTTTTTTTTTGTACTTTTTAGCGAATTTCCTCCAAAGGAAATACAGCTATTGTTTTTGTACCAATGGTGGAATTTCGGAAAACTATCTTCAAATGTTGATCGATCCTACCTACTGGATGTTAAAACTCACTATTGTTAAAATTTATATATATATATATTTATGGGTCTGTGAGTTCTCTAGCGGTCACAGTTTTATTCCGATTGGAATGAAATTTAGTATTTGAGGCGCTTTTGGTATTCAAAAGGTCAAGTTCGTTAATGGGTAAAATCAGGTATGGGGAGAGGGGGGTTTAAAGGGAGGGGGAAACATAAAATTTGGCATATCTTCGTAATATTTGAAAAATCGAATAATTTACAAGGAGTAAAGTTGTAGATACTTAGTTTTACTATAATTTCGGTTCTTATCATTTTTCTGTTACACTGATATTTACAGAAATATTGACGGTTGGAAATTAAATTCCTTAATATCTCACATTAATTAGAGTTTGAGCAAAAAATGATAAGGTATGAATTGTAGCAAACATGATTTTCTACAACTTTATTTCTTACGCATTTTTCGATTTTTCTAATATTAAGAAAAATATTTCATATTTTGCGTTTTCTTCTTTTTTTATGCCTCCCTTTCCCCTTGACCAAACCATATAGTAATAAAATTGAGCTTACAAATACCAAAATCATATCAGATACGTCATTTTATTTTGATTAAACTATTATTGTGGCCATTAGAGAGTAATTTACGTATTCTAAGGAAATTCGCTAAGTTAATTTTGGAGGACTTAATAATCGTGAACGCTTCTCACATCAATCGTTTACTTTTTGTAGCTGTTCTTGAATAAATATATATTAAGGTCACTCCGATTTTTGTTTACAAGAATATGAATCGTTATATTTTGTTCAATTGATATTAAATTTGTCAAATAGTGATAAAGTGCTACTAATTAAAATACCCGGTATTTACTGAATTCATTATCAATTAATTAATTTTTTTTTAATTGACAAAATGCCGATGTTGGGACTCGAACCCATAACCTCCCAATTCCAAGTAGAGCGCTTTAACAAGCACGGCTACTTGCCGGTTAATATATCCTTGTATATATTATACATACCGTAAAATAAAAAGTAACAAATGTATATAAGCCAATCGTTACGTATTCCGATATGAATCACATTTGTGACATGTGAAGCAGGCATTATAATATTTAATATCCTACATACATCACAACCATTACATACAAAAATAAATGTACACCATAAATACAAAATTTTTTTTGTTTATTTCACATCAGTTATTTTTTTATTTACTTTACTGTATTAATTGTTATTATTATTACTCTCGTATTCGACAAATAAGTGAACGTTTATTTATTTGTCAACATGCAGTTTACATACAGATTGTGTTACTCAACATGAGGGAATATAAAAAAGTGAGGGAATATAAGAATACAAAAAAAATGCATTACCGATCGAGGCCATATTTATATGAACTTTTTCACTTATTTTGATGGGTATACGATATTTATCGTTAAAGTGCCTATTTTTTTGGAACATTTTAATGTCTAATATCTAATAATTTGTATACACACAGGGATGTTGCGGGTATTCGCACTCGCATCCGCAATAATCAATGCTTTCTGCGGAAGTTGCTTGTTTTCTTTAGCATTTCTGATTGTAATAAATCACAACGTGTTTAGACGTTTTATGGATGTTTTTTTTTATTTCAACGATTTACATTATTGTTTGAGTATATCGCCTTGAATAATCTATTTGACAAATGAATCAACAATGCCACCACCGACGCAAAATGTGATTTAGTCTTAAACTATATGAGCATGTCCGAAATAAATCTCTGTGTAAAATATGCAATAAAACATACTCTTGAAAGGGTCGTACAACCACGTCCTTGAGGAATTATCTAAAATCGATGCACCCGGAGCAGTTTAGCCTGTTTAGTGCGAGATTTATCTATGAAACCCTGCGAAACAGGATGGAACCTGAAAAGACTCAATGCTTTTTATTAAATATAATGCACCAAATTTTAAATTTACATACTAAAAATTTGATTATAATATATAGATTATTTAAAGTTATTACCGTCTTTTTCCTTTATTCATGTACCTAAATTAAGTATCTCTTTAAAAAAAATTTACATATAAATGCACATCCGCTTTCGCGGTTGTCAAAAGTTTCGCATCCCTTGATACACACACCGTAGTATGTGTCCTCAATCACCCACATATAGTACCAACACTAAACACATTTAAGAATATTATAATAATCATTCACTTTATGAGACTATGTCCACAATTGGACAAAATATATGATCATTTGTGTATGAAATATGTTTGCAGATACAGGCTGATCTATTTGATTTTAAAGAAAACTTAAATTAACTATATATGTTAAATATTCAAAATTTATTAAAATATTGCAGGTTGTTTAATTCGATAATTCATATCCAAGTTAGCATTCTCTCTCATTCTCTCATTAGAAGCATGTAAAACTTCATGCCCGCCCAACTATTATTCGAAAATATACTCGACAGAATTTAAAAAAAAAACTAGGAGAGTAAAGCTAAATATTTATTATATAAATTTTAAAACAAAATCGTGTGTTACTGTTTTGTTTTCGAAATATAAAAGTTTAAAATTATTGTTTTTCTTCAAAATAACATTATTTTGTATATGTGAACAGTGTTTTTGTCTATGTGTTGTATATGTGTGTTTATGTATTTGTGCTATAATAAAATCAAACCGGTTTTTGGTCCTGATTATATACCACAGTGCTGGAACGTCCTTATTAAAAAATTGTGTTTTTTTTACCATTTCAGTTCTACCTAGTTTCACTACTGAACCCTAACCTCAATATGAAGCACTACCGAGTCTTAAAATTGTTGTTAAAATTATATGAGAAATATTTTGGTGCAGTAAATAAAATTGACTAATGCACTCCATAATATCAACGAATTTCGCGATGTTTTAAATTTGAACACAGTCTCAGATACTCCACTAGAGAGGAATATCAAAGGAATCAAGAAATGATTCATGAATTTAATATAAGTACAATCAAATTCCGGTCAAAAATAAACCAATTCCTGTGTGGTGAACAGTCGACCTCTTGACATGTAACAGTTTTCTAAAACAAACTAAACAGATCACTATCATCTTTTTTTGTTTATGTAAAAAACATTCATTGCATACAAAGTATTACTAAGGTAGTTCCAGCATTGACTTGTATAATCAGGACCAAAAACCGGTTTGCTTTTATTATAAAACTAATACAAGTAGATATATACCACATACATATATTTATAAAAAAATTATGTAATTTTCAAAAAAAAAATATTTTTTAGTTATATTTCAAAAACAAAACGGTAAAGCCCATTACACAATGAAAAAATAAGGTATAAGATATAAAAAATAAGATATAAGATATAAAGAATAGTGGAATCCAGCAGATGGCAGAACCGTTGATCAATGCACAATTCAAAAATAAGGAATAAAATATAGCAACAGAATTTCCGTCGCGTTGGATATCTATTCCTTATTTCTTATTCCCAGCCAATTGCACAATGTTATGCGCAATCGACTCTCCAACTTATGTTTGTGACATTTGTGCACACACCAGCAGCTGGCATTCAACCAGAGTGATTGGTTTAATATTGTATCTTATTGCGGATTGTGTTTTGGTCGCTGTGCTATTTCTCATATCTTATATCTTATTCCTTATTTTTTACATTGTGTAATGGCCTTAAAACGCGACTTTTAAAAAAAAATTTCTTTAAGAAATATTTATCTTTACTCTTCTCGTTTTATTTAAAATTCTGTCGAGGTTTTTTTTCTATACAACAGATAATAGTTGGACGAGCATGAAGTTTAACTATCTTACATGCTTCTAATGAGAGAGAATGATTACTTTGTTATTAATTATCTCGCATTCTCAACAGTAAAAAATTCTGAAACTTCGGGATTCATTAGAAAACGATATTTTCAGCCTGTGAAAAAAAATTAGCAAAATCTGGCGATAATTGATTTCATGCGGAAACTACCTTAAAAATATTATCAGTATTATAACATGTTAACTATCTGGTGTAGTTTAATATTTCAGTCTTTTTTTAAAGTCCGTATCGTAAGAGATGCACTTTAGTACGAGACCGTCGGATGCGGGAATCAAATTTACACTTATTCACACCAGGTTATACTCTTTTATCGGTCAAAATACAGAATAAACAACATCATCAAAGCAATTTTAAATGGTTTGTAGGCTTCTTATAAAAAAAATCAGATTGGATAAGTGTTGTTATACCCGGTATATACCGTACGTTTAGTTTACATCTTCGCATAGCAGATCTCCGACGAGTATGAGAGAGTACATATGTATACATTAAGCAATGTGTATGAGAAAGAGGTCTTATAGGTTTGATAAACAAGCATATTTTTCAAAACAGTGAATAATATTCATAACTGTTCGAGTGGTTGGTGATTGTCTCACAACACAACACAATAGTAACAAAATACATACAACACATACAACAAAACACATAGGCACATACAACACACACAACAGTAACAAAACAAACCTATAAGACCTCCTTCTCATACACATTGCTTAATGTATACATATGTACTCTCTCATACTCGTGGGAGATCTACTATGCGAAGATGTAAACTAAACGTACGGTATATAATGTATAAAAATTCGTTAGCAGGAGCTGCGTCAACTTTTTGCGAATTTCCTTAAAATACATTAATTACTCTCCAGCGGTCAAATTTTTGGTCTGATCAAAATAAAATGTCGTCTGATATAATTTTGATATTTGCAAGGTCAATTTTATTAATAAACGGCATAGGTTAAGGGGAAAGGGGGGCATTAATATTAGAACAATCAAAAAATGTATAAGGAATAATGTTGTAGAAAATCATGTTTGCTAAAATCCATTATCTAATTATTGCAGCAGATGCATACAAACGAATTTTCATGAGCTTTAATGGACTAATTTTTTCAGAAATATTTTCTTCAAAGACCGGTTGGGTAAAACAAACCTACAAAAGCAGTATCATACATTTGTATATATTTGTGCATTTTGAATATTTTTATGGCAACACAGAATATGAAACACGAAAAATTGCAACGATGAAGGTAAATTCGTAAATTTCATATAAACTGAACTTGGCGGATGAGTTAATATTTTCATATTAATATTATTTAATAAATTTCATGGGATATATATATATATATATATATATATATATATATATATATATATATATATAGTCTTTATAGTACACGCTTGTCCTTTTCTGTTTGTGTCTTCTTAACCGTACTAGAAATTGACATTAGTATAGTATCGTGACGTTAAAGTATACCTACACAAATATTATGTTAATTATAATTTACTAAAATCAAAAAGATTTTTAAATTATTTTTATACACTATGTAGTGTGTATACATAATATTATAAGTTAAGACCTGACTTATTTGTTTTTATAAAATGACATAATTAGTCCTTTTTTGTATATCCGTCCACCGTTAACTTAAATACGAAATGAGATAACCAACAGAAATTTGAATAGGCAATATAAGAGGCGGAGAGTTCAAGTATTACGTAAGCAGGTTCAGGGGGCAGGGGGTGTAATTTTTTCTTCCTTTTGCTGACAAAGCGAGTAGGGGGATATCATAAGTCTTACGTAAGATATTGAAATTAAAAATAATAACGTTTTTAAAACAACATTTATATATAATTTAAATTAATAATACTACTTTTATAAGTTTATTATGGTATACCGAATTTTTTTTCATATTTCTTACTAAAAATAAATAAATGAGTTTTCCGTTCCTATTTGGATACATATTTAAATATTTCTCTTTGACTTGAGTCTGCATATTAAAAATTTTCTAATACAATTTATTGGTTATTGAATTTTTGTTTCAATCTATATGAAATACACTCTAACAGTATAAATTATTTTTCTCTGCTGTACTTAATTTAAATTCACATTAAGAATTCACTCTTTTATTTATCAGATTGGTTTTTAAACGATTTTAAAATATTTTCTCAAATATTTTTAAACATTTTATAATTTTATTTGTTTGTTTCTCTCATGCCATTATTACTACGTAAGAAAGAGTTCATCAAAATATTTAAAATGAAAATTCAAATGAAATTTTTACCAATTACATCTTTTAATTTTTCCCCTGAAGAATTGTTACCGATTTTAATAGCTTTAGATATAATGACATGTCACTTACATAAATTAACAATTTTAGTTAAGTTCGATCCGTTTATCATGATATAAAATGAAGACTCATATCATCAAAGTCAAGGAAGAATTCGTAAAGAGCAAATGTTCAAACGATTAATTTAATAAGTGAAAATAACAACTAAATTAATTACTTTCATTCCCGGTATTTACTTTTTACCCGGTTTTGATTATCAATGCGTGTACTGTTTATTTTACTTTTGATAAACGAACAAATGTATAAAAATACAAAGTAGTGTAGAAAAAGTGCACACAGAAATTGTGGTGAAACTATTCAGTTTACGAAAAAAAGTTCCAAACAAAGGTCTTTATTATTTCAATCAACGCTTTGATAAAAAAAAATCTTGTTTGAATTTTTATTAAGAACAACGTACGTTCGAAACTTTTATCGAAAACCGAATATTTTTGGCATAAATCGTCTACAAACATTTGCATAATATACTCCATTTTTGGTCACTGACTGTACATCAAATTAATGAATTATACGCATTCTATCATACCATCTGGGTAGTTCAGTTAACATCTTGGCTACGGATTGAACTCAAGGCTTTTAACTTTCCGATCCAATGCTCTGTTAACTGAGCTATATCCAGATGCTATGGTAGAATGCGTATATACTTCCTCAATTTCTGAGTTAACTTAGTTCACTTAGAAATCGTTAGCTTTTTCTTGAAGGTCCGGACCACTTATTGGCACGATGCTTGTCCTTGATGTATAAATCACATTAATAAAGCCTCTTCTATAACTTTATGTTCAGATACCCTCAACCGTTTAATTTTCAAAGAATTTTTTTCAAAAAGAATTTTTATTTTGTCGTTATTCTTCCAAATCGTTGATATTATAGAGTGTGAGACGCCATATTCCTTTGCAATATCCCCATTTGACTCACCATTTTCTAATCTCCATATAATGTGTGATTTTTCTTCAATATTAAACACTTTCCTCTTTTTTTACGATATGGTGAAAAACGCGCGAACAAAATCAAATCAAAACGATACGTATAACCTGTCGACTATTGCTATTCGCACTTAATAAATCGTAATGCATGCAAGGTCAAATGCACAGAGCACGCAAGAGGCTCGGGAGAAAGTGCATTGCTAATAGTAAGACAAAATAATCCTTATTATGCCTTATTTCATTAGAATAAGGTTTAAAATAATATTTTGTTTTACTGAAAAGTATGACGGTTGGTCGTTATAGCCGATGAGGTATATATATATGTTGTTATAAGCGGTATGTATACATAGATGTTTCTATGGGGATTCGGCGGGACCTTGCTATTTGGTCGAAATAACCGAGCCGTCGTTGATATACCGATGTCGGTATAGCCGGTTTTGACTATATATATGTATATATATATATATATATATATATATATATATATATATATATATATAAATGATGTAACGAATGTTGGATTTTTCACATTCGCGAATGCGAATATGTATCCCCAGCGTTTCGCGAATGCGAATGTTGACTTTCAAATAAAGCGCGCACAAAATGTTAAACAGGTTTGACTTTTCGTGTTTAATCCGAACATAGCCGAGCCGATACACGTTGAATGAACGATGTTGGTCACACAACACAAGTTCATTCGATTTGTGTTGTTTTGATTTGAAATAAGTTTATCTAATATTATTGCATTTGTCAAATTTAACTATTATTCAAAAGTCATATAAAAACATAAGTAAAGCACATGTTAGCGAAGTTTGGACTTATTTTACAATTTATGTCGCTGAAAATGTAAAATGAAAGTTGTGTGAAAAATACTCTCGCAAAGGAAGGACCACTAGTGCTCCATCCATACATAATTTCCTTTTTGTTTGTAAAATACATTCGCATCGTTTCTTGCGAATACGAATGCGAATGAAAAAAAAAATGCGAATATTCGTTACATCACTAATATATATATATAATTATATATATATAATTATATATATAATAATATATATATATATATATATATATATAACCGTTTAAAAAAAATTTTACCTAGCATAAAATAAATAAGTAAAGGCAAAATTTTTGAACATATATAATATATCAAGCAAAATAACCATATAGTTTTATAATATACAAAAAACTAATAATAAAAACTTCACTACTCTGACTGAATCTGATATGGCCTTGGACCAACGCCAATCTAAAAACAAGTTAAATAGATGAAAACACATACATTACAATACACAACATAGTATGAATATACGTACGTATACATACGTATGAAACAAGCAAACATCTCCCAACCAACAACCAAACAACAGCAGAAGCATAGCAAAGCAAGCAAGCGAACGAAGCCTTTACAAATATCATATTTACGGATCAGTTGTAAGTACAGGCCGACCAGACCAGACACACCAACCATTACATAGTCTGAACTCAATCACTTCAACCAAGAACTCTAAAAATTGAATCAACTATAATTTTGAAACAATTTCAAAAGGACCTTCAAATACGTATCATTCTTTGACATCCAATGCTTGATGTAAAGTCATACACATCTAGGATGGAAATGAAACCCACGTCTCTGAGCTACCTGAGATGTTATGGTAGTAAATTACATATATGATAACTATCTTTTATCTATCGATGTATTATTAATAAATATGTAAATAGTAAATGAACAAATTAATAATACATCGACATCCAGATAGTGAGAAATCATATGCATTCTACTACCATAACATCTCAGGTAGCTCAGAGGCAGAACATTGGTCTAGAATGTCAGAGGTCGTGGGTTCGATTCCCATCCCTATATGAGTATGATTTTTCATATCAAGCAGCTGATGTCAAAGAATATTATCAACGTTCAGAGATGTTACTTAAATGTTAAATTAAGCAAATGCTAGGTCACTTCCGTTGGTATAATATAACCGAAAAGCAACCATACTAACAATGGATAAATAGACGCTAGCTTACAAATAAAAAACAATTAAAAATTGTTTTTTTATTTATAAAGTTATTGAGTTTTCAAGACCCTCTCGCCACCCCCAGTAACAGAGGGGGAGGTAAAAACCGCAAAGACACAACGATCTGAAATTTTGTATGTGTATTCTAAAGCTAAAAAGTGACTTCAAGATCGTGAATGGAAACTTCGGAGAAGTTTGTGAATAGACGAATTCAGTCAAAGCGCACATAATGGTACGTTCTAGTAGACAAGGTATGTTCTAGCGAAAATGAGGGGCATTCTCTCACTTTGTCACATTTCAAAAAATCCGATTAAATAAGGCACAAATCAATCATTAAATTTTTAAATTGTAGCTCGACTTTTGGCGTTGTATGTACATTTTAATGTTAACTCAATAAATTAAAAAAAAAAAAAAATACAGCCGAATTGAGAACCATCCTTTTTGAAGTCGGGTTAAAAAGAGATGTGTACTGTAGCAGTTGACGCCATATTGATGACAAATTAAGATAATCGAGTGTATATCTTTACGTGTAATAAGGTACTTCAATTTTACAATTAACATTCAACAATTCGAATGTTAAAATTCACATCAATAGACTTGTTGTTTCATCAATCTAAACAAGAATTGTGAACAAATCGACAGTTAAATTTAATCGATTTTTTGGTGCGAAGGCGGGCAACATTTCGATCGTCTGGTGGAATGCGTTAACTGAACCAAAACGCGCCCGTATATATAACATACCATGCATTTAATGACTCATGCAATAAAACATAGGTTCAATTTTTCTGAGCGAGTGTATATTGAGACATTGTTTTATTAAAATGTAATACAAATGTTATGTCTAATACAAAATAATTTTTATATGTGACCAGAAACATTTAAGTACTTAGGTATATTTCAAATTTAATTAAATAATAAAAAAATTTAAATTATTGAAAAAATTACCATTTACATTATGCCGTTTCTAAAATGTGAAATATTATGTATTAATAAAAAAAATGATTACTATGAAAATTAATAATATTATTAATTAAAAGAGAATTGTAAAGTTTTGGTATAAATTTTAATATAAATATTTTTGAACAGTTACAAGAAATTTATACAGAGGTCTTTATTATATAAACTTCGATTATAAAAGTATAGTCGAGAAAATTTAGTATTCTTTTATACAAAAGATTGCAAAAATTATTGGTCATAACCTATAGAATATATTTTTCATGATTCGAATCTGGAACCCTTTTTATTATATTTGAGATATTTTATCCGTGATAATCAAAGCAAAAACTATCAAATACAGTATAATAAACTGACTTATTACAACTATACCAAACGAACATATCTAGTATAACATTTTTCGTGTTTTAACAAGTATAATACAATGTACAATCGATTACCTGAATTTGTCATCAACATGGCGTCAACTGGGTACAGTGAACATCTCTTTTTAATTTATTGATTTAAATGGAGATGCACATTGATATATACTATAGCCATATTGATGAAAAATGGAGGTAATCGAGTTTACATAATAGCCGATAAATAATATTCGGAAAAGGGCGGTAGACCTCAGGATAGGTTGTTAAGTTGTAGCGGCTGTCTTGGATGTGACACAGTTAGACCGTGCGGTCCATTGGGGTACAGCAATAAGGCTTTGAAGTCGGTAGACTTCAGCTCAGAGAGATCGTCAAAGATTGTTTAACCCAAAACGGTGAGTTTCTTCTTCATAAGAGCTGGAGAGTGATAGAGAAGGTGAGTCATCGTATCTTCTTCCTCCTCACCGTTTCTAGACGTTCTGCATGTCCGCCAACCAGCCAGTGTCCTGTTACGGTTGCTATAACGTTGCCTATAGACGATCTTCTTAGAGAGATAATATCTTCGGAATGCCTTCAGTTGTACTCTGGCCAGATCTACCGGATAGTACCACAAATACGTTCCTCTTGCCACCTTATATTGGCTTTGCCTAATATAATGTCCTTTAGGAGTAACTTGCAGTTTACAAAAGGTACACCTAGATGTTTTGTGATGCTCATGTCCGGTAGCTTTGTATCATTTCTGGCTAGCTCGGCGGCACTTCAGCTCCCCAGAATGTTCCTATGGCCCTAAACTCATTAAGACAGTCTTAGCAATCCCGGGTTGCCCCAGCGGTCAGGTATAACGAACTTAAATTTGATTACTGCGGTAGTCTTTCATTGTGACATAATCCTTGTAAGGGCGGTTTTATACGACAACTAAGATGTGACGAAAGATATTGTTAAGAGAAAAATATTGTTAAAAAATGTGTCACGTAATTTGTTTGTGATAGTCGTCACACATAAATCGAATATTAAATAAAAATTAAAAATTAATTTTTTATAGGTGAAAATATTACAAATATTTTCTCTATAATAACATCATCTGATTTTATAATATGATGGCACATATTTAAATAAAATTTATTTATATCTTTTAACAGATTATTTCTTGGCGAATAGATCAGAGTAGCGGTGGTGGCCTACCAACAAAACGACGATTCAAATATTTATATAGGAAATATGAATGAATTTGAGAAAATATATTTTTAAGTGAATTCACACACAAAAATTATAAAATCTAAAATCAGTTGTTTGTCTAATCTATCTATTTAAAAAAGAAAATTTATATTTTCAAGAAAACTAAAATACATGTTTAATCTTAAATACTAAAAAATAAAGAATTAAGCATTTATAAAAGCGTCGAACACTTGCCGTAAAATGGATTTTGGTTATACCATAATTAGGAGTGGATAGACGGTAAACTCCGTGATCTCTGAGACAATATACCACAGTAAAAACTCGGGAAAATACTGTTTCGGAATGCATCCAAGAGGTTGTCCTCCGATACACTCAACCTGAACAGGATGATACAAGTTCGAAAAGTTACCGGATTCATCACCGAACATTATTACCTACAAAAGCATCAGTGTAGGCAGATTGTGCGGCGAGGACGAAGAAATATCTAGCCACGCCATCTTTAACTGCGAATATCTCGGTCACTGCAGATACAAAATATTCGGTGCGTCTCACACCGAATATATGAACCTTCAGGAAAACATTACAACAAGTTCTTGGCTATTGCCAAGATATGGGAGATGAAGTCCTTATATTATGACGTCCATAGAGAAAGATAAATCTTGGGGTGTAAAAAATATTGCACTTCGGCTTAATGGCCCATTGTGCTCCGCCTTCTGCTTCAGTTTGACGAGATTCGCTTCTACCATATCTTGGCAATAGGCAAGAGAGCTTGCTTATCAGGTTTTCCTGAATGTTCATTTACTTAGGGTGACATGCACCGAATATTTTGTAATCGCAGTTAAAGAGAATGTTTCTTCCTCCTCGTCACACAGCCTGCACATAATGGATCCATTCTGGAGTCCTATTGTGTGTAGATGCTTTCGTCGGCGATAATGTTCGTTGATGAATCCGGTAACCTTTCAAAGTTGTCGGCTGATCTTCAGGTTGTGCGCATCGAGGGTCAGTCTCTTTTGGGTGCATTCCAATACAGTATTTTCCCGAGTTTTTGTTGCGGTATATTTTCCAAGTGAACACGTGTTTAAGACAGCGACCATAAAAATAATTATTATAAAGAGGGGTATCGCAAATGGGTCCCTAGCACCTAGACCAAGGGGTCCTCTGTGCCCTCTTAGAGAACAACCTGCCACCCGAAGGCGAGACTTCTTCGGATAAGAGGTGTCATTTTAAGCAGATGAAGCTATAGGATTCTGTCGAGGTCGGACGCCACATAGAAGGTCCACAATTTCTCCGCCGGGATTACTCCCTGGATTGATGGATCCAAGGTTTCGGACCCAAACATTCTATACCTGGCACCCTGCATGTTTCTGCAGGTGCATACAACATGTATGGAGGTTTCATCGTCCTCCATACAGGCCCTTCAAGTGGGATCAACAGATATCTCCAAGTTATGAAGGTGGTAGTTCAATCGATAGTGTCTTCAAGAGCCCCACCACCCTTCTTAACTGCATTCTATTGAGTTTCAACCGAGCACAGTCGAACGGCCTAGCTGTGCTTATACACAACTTGGTCTGTCGCATTCCCTGCGCAAAGTTCCAGTAATCGAGATGAGCTTGTTGCAGCCACCCCTTGATTCGGTAAATTACGGAGCATCTTGCTATAGGGATGATAGGCTCAGGTGAAACGGGCGTTTGAAGATAGCAAGCATAACTTTAATAGTAAAGAGCACCATCTCAGATAGGTAGAGATCTATATGTTTCATATCCAAGTGTGAATATTACCTTTTTCACATTGTTAATTTATGATGCATCGTAACATTGATACAGAACACCCAATATAGTGTGTTACTTGCACATACAACGTATTAAATATTATTATTACCAACATAACGGTTGTTAATATATATTTTTCCTACCAAAATAATAATAATAAAATTAAATAATTAAACTTGTGTAGAATAATATTACGCCAAGTTGTTGAATATAATATTTTTAATAATAAATATATATCAGGTCATAAGGTTATCTTTTTAAACTGAAATAAAAATAATAAAATTTTATTGATCAGTAAAAAGTACAAGAGTTGATTTTAACTTTTTTCTTTTTTTTTTTGTAAAATAAAATTTAATTGTATGTAGAAAATATTATAGTCCGGAGGTTAAGGTACGCATTTCTCTGGTAATTTCATCGTTCTTAATGCCGGCTGTTTTCACTCGGCGAGACAAGGCAAGATATAGCCAATGCGAGAGTGAACTCCCAACGCTCAGTCTGCCTAGTCTAGATTCGCCTCGCCTCGCCATCGCTCCATTAAAAGTCGGTTTTTTGAACACGAGCCAAAGAAAGCGAGTGGTGAATACATTTGACACGAGCACGAAGGACATGCTCGTCTACATTCGATTCAACGTTTAACCGCCATTTTTAAATAATCAAATATCAACTGCTTTAATTGTACCTGTTAATCTGAATAGTAGAACACGAAAATAAATAAAAACTGTATAAATTTATGAATACACTTTTTATTCTTTTAGTGTCCTTCATTACTCATTTGAATAATATTTATTTTTAATAGTTTAATCAAAAAATTACTACTCCGTAATTTTTAATTTAATAATGTCATTTTTCAGGTATACCAACGTAATTTTGTTGACTAACTGATGAGAACTGTATTGCCGGCCGAACACTCGGCGAGAGTATACACAGCTCCACTTGCGGCTCCTCGCCTTACCAAGGTCTCGCCGAGTGTGTACTGCCGGCATATGAATTTGATGAACTATAACATTAGGCTGTACAATGTCGTTTATTTAATTTAAATAAGTGAAAATAACAACCAACTGAGTTAATTGATTTAATACTCGGGGTAATTACAGATGTTAGAGGTGGTATTGCAAAAGTTGTTTATTTAAAAAAAAGGAACATTTTTTGTCTTTAAATTTTTCTTCTATCTCTTACGCTTTTCAAGATACATATGTAAAGCGGGCGGGTTGATTTCTTTATTTTGCTCATTCACGAACTTAAAGTACATTTGTTTGAAACTTTTTTTTCATGTTTCTAATATTTTTGGCGTAAATACAAAATTTAAGCTACATGTACTCGTATTTACACCAAAACTATGGTATGTATGCATAAAAGTTTCAAACAAAAGTTGTTTGTTTTTATGAGATAAACAGTTCTTACTTTTAAGATTTTTCTTGGCTTGAACAGTTTAAAAGATAAGTTATACCACGCGGCGAGCACGGGTGCATGGAACAAAAATATAATTATTGCATTATGTTTGGGTTACTGGGTATAAAAAATAACAAATGATTGATTGTGAAGCGAGAGAGTCGCAATCAAAGTTGAGGTTTTTAACTTATTGCGGATTCTTTAATGAAAAATATATGTATTAAAAATGATACGTTGCAATGTTGAAACACTATAAATGTTATGGTAGATATGTTCAATTGACATAAGTGTAACAAGTAATAAGTTTTCATTCTTTATTTTATACATTTTGCTTTGATTGTGACGAATAATTTGTCATTTCCTCCGAACTATTCTTGTTGCAAAGTACATAATATGACGCTGTAAAGAAATTTTTGTCACATACAATGCCAAAATTATCAACAAAAAAACATGTCATTCAATGTTCACGTCAAGAAGGATGTGAATGATTTTTTATCATTTTAAGTGCAACGATTATATATTGAGTGTAAATTTGATCTGTTTCTGTTGTTAAAGTTTGTTTGTTCAAAGTTCACTTAATAATAATTAATAATTCGAAAGAGGGGTACCGCAAATGGGTCCCTAGCAAAGGGTGCTCTGTGCCCTCTTTGAGAACAACCTGTCACCCGTAGGCGAGACGTCACCAAATAAGAGGTGCTATTTTAAGCAGATGAAGCTATAGGATTCTATTTAGGCCAGACGCCACACACCCGGTCCACAACTTCTCCGCCGGGATTACTCCCAGGATTGATGGATCCAAGGTTTCGGAACCAAACATTCTATACCTTACACCCTGCATGTTTCTGCAGGAGCATATAACATGTATGGAGGTTTTATCGTCCTCCATATAAGTGGGATTATCAGAGATCCCCAAGTTATGAAGGTGGTAGTTCAATCGACAGTGCCTTGTCAAAAGCCCCACTCAAAGTTCACTTACTAATCATAAACAAAGCTTTTCACTTTTGTTCAGAACTGGACCCCAATTGTCAATAGAAATTTAGCCAATGATTGATTAACTTACTAGTTATGCAAAGGCAATAGAACCGAGCATAAATTTTTGTATACGAATCTGTTACAGAACAAAAACACAAAAAGACCAACCATATGCACTGATAGTTGCAGAGACAATTCAATTGTAGCAACATCAAATAAAATAGTTGACCCTTAACTCTTTTATGATTTCTGTTTTAAATTACTGACCTCATTTTGTTTTTAAGATAACACACGACACAAACATACAGCACAACAGAACAGCACACAAAGAAAGAAGTATCACCATAATAATTTTTTTTTTTATTTGGTAGTGATATATATAAATGTACAGTCAACGCCAACAGTCGAGTTATCATTTAAAAATTTTATAATTGATTTGTGCCTTATTTATTCGGTTTTCGAAAAAATGCTTCGGATAAAAGTTGTTCATTATAACTATACTAACAGCTTTTATTCGAAACATTTTTCCGAAATCCGAATAAGATACAAATCAATTACACAAATTTTAAATTTTAGCTCTACTTTTGGCGTTGTATGTACACTCGAATACAATTTATATGAACCACTGTAAGATCACTTTTTAAGAGCAGTAAATTTTTGAAATTAATTTACGCCTATTTACATTGAACTCAAACAATACCATCAAGCATCTTAGAGATCCAATCAGACAATCATGACAGACTTTTAAGATATGTTACTAAATGATACACAGTAGCTACTATCCCGTGCGATCATTTGAAAAGTTAGCACCTAGAACTAAAGATATATCGGTTGTCAAAAAGTTTGAGCACGGCATAATACATCGTTTAAAGTAGTTCTAACTAAAAATTTTCAAACGGTACCCATAGCAATTTTTCCCGAGGAATCGAATTCGCTATCAGATTTCGGGTCCGATGGACCCATAAGGGCCAAGCAGGGTCTAACTTTGAAATTTTAAATGGACACCCGTATTTTTTATTGAATATTGGTATTCTACGGAAATAATTCGTATCTTTTGTACGAAAACTTTTTCTTAAAAGTGCTTTGTTCTCTCGCTAGAGGGCGTTTTTCGGACAATTTTTTGGAGAAATTCTACGAATAAATGGTAATATATATATGGCACCCTGTATATATATATATATATATATATATATATTGTTTTTTCAAATACCCAATCTGAATACTGTATCTATCGCTGTCTATATGTAATGTACTATGATATGGTTTACTTGGTCACACTTAAACAATCACAATCAACACTGTACTATAACATAAATAACTATTATATTATTCTTATCACTATCTAACTACAATCATTTATATATAGTTGCATCTTACTCGTGCATGTATACATCGTCGTTATTGTCCGCCGTGCGGCGTGTGATTGCAACACCATATTATGGCATACTGTGCATAGGCAGTGATAGATGCATTACACAATGTTGCTATTGAGCCTATTTTACTTTACGTAGTATATATATATATATATATAATCATTATTATACATTTTCTGAAGAAGGAACGGTGTTTCCAAAACTCTAGTCAAAATAAAGAAATATTGTTATAAAAATCGTATTTTGTTTTATTTAATAATTATAATAGATTTTCGTCAAGTAACAAACGACCTATTCAAATACAAAATAAATATAATATACCACCGCACATTTCAATAGACATACAAAATATTCCAATCACAAAATTCCTATACATATAAATAATCAATGATTGACAATTAAACAAACACAGACAACAATATATATAATATTTACCATTATCCAGTCAGTCAGTCGTCCGTCATTCATAGTGTCATCATCATAACCTATGTATGTATGTATGTACGGTATGGTATGGTGGTGTCTATAGAGTATGGATGGTTCAGTTAGCTAGTGACTGGTGCTGTTGAGTGAATGCTTTATTTAACAAACTTAATATAAAATAGGTTAAATATAATAGGATATAGTTTTTCCAGTACAAATCAATACATATGCTAGCTATACCTATATATAACATACATTCACATATATGCATACATATATATATACACAGCATAAAGGCCCAAATAGACGGAGAATATGGTTGCAGCAACATTGAACAGCAACTAGCTTGTTGCACTGTGTGTGGGGTGGTTGCTGCAACAAAAAACAAACTTTTTGTTGCTGCAACCACTCCACACACGGAGAAACAAGCTAGTTGCTGTTCAATGTTGCTGCAACCATGTTCTCCATCTAGTTTGGCCATAAGGGTGGAACTACTATTTTACTGCTATTCAGGACTTCTATCATATCCACTATACAGAATGCTTTAAGGATCAGGATCAGTTTAAAAAAATGGTTTAAACGCCGAAAGATAAGATAATATCACATACATTTTAAATATAAATAATAAAAGTTAATATTATAAATAACAATGGAATTCCACAAAATAAAGCTATCTACAATAAATAATGCTTTAAGGTTGTTGTATAACTGGAAGGGGTAAGTAATGGTGGGGAGTTTGTCCTATACTAAATACATTGATATCTCATCCATTGCCAACTCTAAATAAGTAAAAAAAATTTGCATTTAAAATCGATTAAAATAATTTAATTTTTGTAAAAAAAATATATATTTGTAAAAAAAAAAATTGTTTAAAAGTTAAATCCTAAATTTCATTTTTTCGAAGAGTTTTAATAATTAAAAATATGTATTTCAAAAAAGTTGCACGGTGATAAAACTAGATAAAAATAAATATAACTAGATTTAGAACATTTTTCGATCTACAAATTTAATTATCTCAAAAACCAAAAACAGGGTTAATTTGAAATTTGGTATTTATAAGACTTTGATAATTATTATGACAGTTTTTCATAACACGGGCATTTCTGGTTGTCGAAATATAGATTTTTGTATTCATGTTTTTAACGACGAGTCCATTTAACTTAAGCATTAAGTGAGGACCATTCTACTAAATTTTCGTTCGTTTCGTAACATTCTCACATACCTCCCTAACATCCTTAAATAAAGAAAGCATTAGAAGGCAGTGTGATTTACCCCAATTACAAGCACTTTAGGTGACTAGCGTTGTGGCTAGTTTTTTGACTAGCCAAATAGTTTTTTGACTAGTTTTGACTAGCGTCTTTGGTTCATCGGAAAGGTTTAACCACAAATTAAAACAGAGTTCAATGACCAGAATTATAATGGCTAGGAATAAATTATCACCTATCTATTTATTAAGCATTAAAATAATAAAATCGGCAGTAGGTGTTTATCGTCTGTAAAAGAAAGATATTTACTGCTTTTAATACAAAAAAGGAATTAACGAAAGCACAAATATACAAGTAAAAATAGCCGAGTTAATGAACTGAGCGAACTGTTTATTTTACTTTTTACACACACATAAATGTATAAACATACAAAGTAGTGCATAATAGTGCTATATACATTTATGCTTTTGTAATCAAAAGTAATTACAGATGTTTGAACTGAAATTTTCCATTTTTCATGAAATATCGTAGTTATGACAAATAACTGATAATACAGTACTGAATAGTAAACTTAGATTAAAATAATTCGTAATTATTCTAAAGAAAAAAAAGTGATGACCTAATCAGTTCAATTTAAAAAGAAAAATATTAATTTCTAAATATCAATTAATATTCAAATATTTAGGTGCTAAAGGAATATTTACCATTTTCTACCAACCGAAGCTAAAACTTTTTTACTTTTCTAAAGTCTTGGAATTACCAACATAACGATTTTCGGGAATCTTAGAACAAGTTTTACAGAATCTCTAAATTCCTTGACTGTTCACCTCTTGTACAGGTAGGGCACATATTCTGTAGTATGTGCCCCCAAAAGTAGCAATCATTTTTCAAAATTTCAATTTTTATATTCATGTTTTAACTCTAATTTGAGGAATAGATTGATCTATTTCAAAGAGGGATAATTTTGAGATTTTGTCTTCTCATTACCATAGGAAACTGTTTTTATGTAACCAATTGTTTCTATGATAAAAAATTTGTACCGTTTTATATTGAACACCCGCTATATATGAGGGTTGATACATTATCAATTTATCGCATATACAAAGGAGGTATAGAAACTCAACATATTAACATTCGATAGTTGCTAATACACCTTACAAATAACTAATAATTGACTACCAACATTGTTTTATGAATGGCAAATCTCCTAATTATCTTTACTGTCTTCAAATATCTATTCATAAATCCAAGCTCTTAGCTTGAAATCAACCAGCTTCCATTTTACTGTGAGTTTAGCTTTGTTTTCATCCAAAGAGTTCATATGGGTATCAACTAAAAGACCTTGATAACGACGATTTCAAATATAAAAGGTGAGTTGGAATGAATCGGTAAGGGTAAAGTTAGCACAGCCTTTTTCGAAATTCAAAAAAATAAAAGTTGTGCTGAATTGTGCTAGGTTTGTGCTACTTGTGCTGCGAAACAAAAATTTTTTTTTTTTAATATTGTAAGTTCTATGAGCTGATAAATAATTCGAAAAAAAGTTAGCCCAGCCATTTTCGAATTTCGAAAAAAAAAAAATATGGTTGAATTGTGCTAGATTTGTGCTACTAGAGAAAAAATGGAAAAATTAATTGGAACACCTTGAAAAAAATTTTTTTCTTTTTTTTTTCGATAAATTGGCCAACCACTTTGTAATTCGACACAGGAATCTTTTATCGCAAAAGTAAAGGTTGTGCTGAGTTGTGCTAGCATCCTAGGCCACTGTGCAGTTGGTAGGAAAAATTATTTCATCGAAATAAATGATTAAACTGTGATAATTGTGGATTTCATAAGGCCAACAAAATTCACGACCCTCGTACGTGACACAGGAATTTTTTATCGCAAGAGTAAAGGTTGTGCTAAGTTGTGCTAGCATCCTAGGCCACTGTGCAGTCGATACGAAAAATTATTTCATCGAAATTAATGATAAAACGTCGATAATTGTGGATTTCATAGGGGCAATAAAGTTCACCACCTTCGTACGTGACACAGGAATTTTTTATCGCAAAAGTAAAGGTTGTGCTAAGTTGTGCTAGCATCCTAGGCCACTGTGCAGTCGATACGAAAAATTATTTCATCGAAATTAATGATAAAACGTCGATAATTGTGGATTTCATAGGGACAACAAAGTTCACGACCCTCGTACGTGACACAGGAATTTTTTATCGCAAAAGTAAAGGTTGTGCTGAGTTGTGCTAGCATCCTAGGCTACTGTGCAGTCGATACGAAAAATTATTTCATCGAAATAAATGATAAAACTTCGATAATTATGGATTTCATAGGGACAACAAAGTTCACCACCTTCGTACGTGACATAGGAATTTTTTATCGCAAAAGTAAATGTTATGGTGAGTTTTGGGCTAGCATCTGTGAGTTTTGGGCTAGCTTTAAAAATTTGTTTACCTGTATTGTGTACTGTTACCTGTATCGTGGAACAAAAAAATTTCGGCAAACACACAGCGAAAGCAAAACGATCACCTTCCGATCACCTTCCTTCAGCTTTGGCGTCGGAGAATATGAAAAAAGAGGACCCATCAACTGACGAGATTATCGTGGAAACGAATAATATCGACAATAACACAGAGAAAGAAAAACGATCACCTTCCGAAAAAAGCGATGACGATTTTCAAGAGATGAATGAACTACGGGCTGAGCAAAATTGGAGAAACAAGAACAAAGTAAAGAAGTCATCGAAATATGGTCCTCCGTTTCCACGATTTGATCCATCATTGCAAACAGGCATAACGCTCCCCGCGATCCCAAACGGTAACCACTGCCGCAACGTAAGTTATCAAGGAAAAACTTATGTAGTAAGAAACACATGTGCATTTGACAGCATATGTCAAATTTTGGCGCACAGTTTGCAGAATAACGAGGCATATAAAAAGGCATGTGAGAGTATAAAATCCCCTATCTACAGTGTGGCGAACGAGTTGATCGAAAAAGGTTTGAGTCAAAGTTTTTTCCAACGGAGAGCCGTTCTCTTGGCGAATCTGCCCATCTACGAAAAAACCGAAACGAGGACGAAAATAATCAAGGTAAATGCACAGGTCAATATAGGCAATCTCGCCGAAGCTTTATTCGAAGAGTGTCCAAGCGTTACAAGGGACGAGATTTGCCGAGTGTGTAAAAAAAAAAAACAACGCAGCAACACCGTTTTGTCGGTCAACTTCAATACAATCAGGGATAAAGGATTTAAAGAGCTGAAAGAAGCTGTACAGCATTACACCATGCCAGGAAAGTGTTGTGGACTGGAAACGAAAGTACATATTCGATACGATCCACACCTTCTAATCGAAACAGACATGGGTGACAGAACCGAAATGGCGCTGGAAGATCTGCCACAACGAATCGAAGTAGCTGGAGAGAACGTAAGAGAGAGTAAGCAATATTGTCTAGCCGGGATCATTGCTTATCACGGATCCTTCGACGCAGACAGTATGGGGCATTACACCAGCTACGTCAAAATGGGACCAACATGGATTCATTTTGATGGAACCAGGAAAACCCCTGTACAGACGGCATCGAGCCAAGATAAGATACATGGCCACATGGTTGTATATATTATAGACCAATGAGGTTCTCCTCGTGAATAGAAAAAAAGAAAGGTTTTATTCAATATTAATAAATAAATTTTCTAAAATATATATATTATTTAACTTTGTTGCCCCTATGAAATCCATAATTATCGAAGTTTTTCATTAATTTCAATGAAATAATTTTTCGTATCGACTGCACAGTGGTCTAGGATGCTAGCACAACTTAGCACAACCTTTACTTTTGCGATAAAAAATTCCTGTGTCACGTACGAGTGTCGTGAACTTTGTTGTCCTTATGAAATCCACAATTATCACAGTTTAATCATTTATTTCGATGAAATAATTTTTCGTATCGACTGCACAGTAGCCTAGGATGCTAGCACAACTCAGCACAACCTTTACTTTTGCGATAAAAAAATCCTGTGTCACGTACGAGGGTCGTGAACTTTGTTGTCCCTATGAAATCCACAATTATCGACGTTTTATCATTAATTTCGATGAAATAATTTTTCGTATCGACTGCACAGTAGCCTAGGATGCTAGCACAACTCAGCACAACTTTTACTTTTGCGATAAAAAATTCATGTGTCACGTACGAGGGTCGTGAACTTTGTTGCCCTTATGAAATCCACAATTATCGCAGTTTTATCATTAATTTCGATGAAATAATTTTTCGTATCGACTGCACAGTGGCCTAGGATGCTAGCACAACTCAGCACAACTTTTACTTTTGCGATAAAAAATTCCTGTGCCACGTACGAGGGTCGTGAACTTTGTTGGCCTTATGAAATCCACAATTATCACAGTTTAATCATTTATTTCGATGAAATAATTTTTCGTACCAACTGCACAGTGGCCTAGGATGCTAGCACAACTCAGCACAACCTTTACTTTTGCGATAAAAAATTCCTGTGTCGAATTACAAAGTGGTTGGCCAATTTATCGAAAAAAAAAAAAGAAAAAAATTTTTTTCAAGGTGTTCCAATTAATTTTTCCATTTTTTCTCTAGTAGCACAAATAGCACAAATCTAGCACAATTCAACCATATTTTTTTTTTTCGAAATTCGAAAATGGCTGGGCTAACTTTTTTTCGAATTATTTATCAGCTCATAGAACTTACAATATTAAAAAAAAAAAATTTTTGTTTCGCAGCACAAGTAGCACAAACCTAGCACAATTCAGCACAACTTTTATTTTTTTGAATTTCGAAAAAGGCTGGGCTAACTTTACCCACATAATGAATCGAGTAAAATTTTGTCCGATTTTAAGCCATGGAGAATCGTTAAGAATTCAATTCTTACAACATTACTGCTGCCATTTTAATTCGCCAAATATTAGGAGTGTATTATGCACACTAACAGTAAAATCCAAGATATTCTTGATTTTTACTTAAAAAAAACGGGTAAAAATCGAATAAAAATATTTTTATTGTTTAATAATATTTTTATTGGTTTTTGTTTGGAAACTTAGATTTATGTGTAGAATATACTCCTAGGGTAAGATTTGAGCTCTCCGTCTCATTTAATAATACTCTTGCAACCAATTTTTCGAATACGCTATCATCGTCAGTACACAAATCCTCGTGTAAAGCTTTAAAAAATTAAATTAAACCTATAAATTAAATGAACAAATAAAAATAAAACTATACAAATTAAGCGAAAAATGTTTAGTTTTTTTTTAATGTACTATACGAAGATTTAGATACTGACGATAACTATTTGGCAATCGAAATACCGGTAGTTTTGTTTCAAATATTGTAGTATAAGTTTGAGTCAACCAAAACGAAAAGAGATAACGAGCTGAAATTTTGTGTGTGATAGAGCTAAAAAGTAGGGTCAAGTTCAGGCCATATTTGGGAAAAATGGTCAAAATTGCCCATCATTGAAACCGTAATAGATAGAAACAAAATGTAAAGTTCTTGTTATTTTCACTTGTTTTATATTTATTTTCATCTGTTTGTTCTTTGGAACTGTGATTCACATTTGACTAGTACACCACAAACTTATGGAAGATTTATAAAATGAAATTTTCTTGGAAATTTTAAATCTTCATTATTTTTCACACATTCTTAATAAAAATAAAATTTCACAAGTGAAAACTAACATTTTCCTTGGAAATTGTAAATGCTGTGGGAGATTTTCATTATTTATCACATATTCTTAATAAAAATAAAATTTCACAAGTGAAAACTAATTTTTTTTAAAGATATATCGATCGTGTGATTGAAAATCAGATGCTCTGAGAAATCTTTTGTTCAGATCTCCGTATATACAATCACAAATAATGCCCAATTATCCACATTACTGAGACCAGCCTAAACCCAAAGAGAATTTTTAAGTTTCATGGATTTTATAGAAAATTTCACAAAAATGTCACCTATTTCACTACCTCCCTTGCTTTATTGTCAACGCTATCAGCAATGCGTATTGATACATTTATTACCGACAAAATTTCAGACTCTATAAACATATCTAATTAGTCATGTCTATTACTTACTAGTACCCGCCAAAGAAATCCAATTTGCTCGCTCTGGTCGGCAGGATTTATTCTACCATACAATCGTATAATTAGAGTCTCTAATGATTATTTTTGATATAATGAGCGTAACTTAAAACTTTATTGATTTTAATGAATAAAACTATTTGTAGAATTTCATATCTTTATTTTGAGAAAATATCTATAAAATATTTTTAGGAAATGCTTCCATTTTATAAATATACTATCTTAAACCCGCGGCTTTGATCTCGTTTTTTTTTTGTTATATCTACAGCTCCCGCAATCGCAGATAAGCAGTTTTTAAGTCTAATCATAAGCTATTAAACAAAAACAGTTTCATCAAAAACGATCCAGCCGTTTATTGCCTGATGCTTGAACAAACAAACAGATAATTACAATTTTATAACAATAGAGATTGTATATATTATTTTATCTTCTGGACCGCGCCCGTATTTTTGCCCAAACTATTGAATGTATGAAATGTGTTTCAAACAAAAGTTGATTATTTTTATGAGATATACATTATTTTGTATTTAAAGATTTTCGCTACCATGCACCGTTTTAAAGTTGAAGCATACATCGGACGAATGCATGGAACAAAAAATTTTATAGACTGTATATGTTAGTTTATAAAAGCTACTACCATCCAATGAAAACCGAATCAAAATCGGTTCAGTCGTTTAAACGAGATTAAGTAACAAACATCCAACTTTCATATTTATAATATTAAGTAAGATGGTTTCATAACTTTTATTTTTATGTGGAAATGGCCGAATCAGTCCATTTGATTTGAAAAATCCTTCTGACGCCTGCATAATTTATTAAATTACGCTCTGAGACGTAAGGAAAAAGTTAGCTATATAATAAATATTTTCTTATATTTTCAAAGGTTCGTTCAGAAAAATCTTACAATCTAAACTTTTAGTTTGATACTTATTTCATAGAAATTTCTACATAAAAACCAAAGACACTAACCTGCTTTCGTTTATGATTCGTATTATTTGTAATTGGTGCTGGTGGAAACGCAGCCGTACCATCATACTGTTCCTTTAATAAATCCAAAACATGTTCCATTTTTTCCCGATCGACTTGCTGCTCTTTACATACATGCAAATACGTTCTCCAATTTGTTGAATCAAAACCCCAATGACATGTACGATTCTCTAGATCACGATGTGCATGACATACAAATTGTTGTGGTGAGTACATACCCTGACACCCGTCTAAACATTCTATACATCTAGCCGATTTACTTGTATACAGCTCAGGTGTACATAGACCACGACATTTACCAAAACATTCATGGTATACACGAAATGATAATGGTTGATCTTTATTACGACAATCGCCAGCACCACGTCGTTGTGGTGATGCCAGCACAATATTTATTGATTGTAATAATGCACTACATAATCGTTCCGCATCAGTTTTGGTAATTAAACCGCATGATGGTGCCGTACTTGGTAATATACCATTTGTTTTTAATTCGTTCAATTGTTCTGGTGTACATCTTGAACAAAATATTTGTAATTGATCACATTCTTGATTGATTTGTTGTAAACTAAAGTCACGTAACACACTATTCAACACTTGGGGCAAACATAATCGTTTCTCACCACCAACAACAAAACATGATATTGATTCACCCTCTAATATTGTCTCTGTACGTTCACTACGTCCAGTGTCTGGTGCAGCTAATACTGGAAATCGTAATTGTGTGGGTGCAACAATTAATGGTTCTGGTGCTGTTGTCGTTGGTACACATTCTTCTTTAATATCAGGGCTAATTAATTCACGAGTCAACGATAAACCTGGTCCTTGTAAACTTTTTGTTGCACTATTTTGATAATTTTTTAATACACTCTTTAAATGTGGAGTAACCATCTCCATCATGGTCTATTATTTACACTCACACGGTGAACATTCTGTTAGAACAGAATTAATTTCACAAACATTTAAAACACTCCGTCATTTAAAACCAAACAACAACAATTTTGCAAATTTGCAAAAAAAAAAGAAACAACATAACACTTGGCCGTAACACAACACATCTAACAAACCCCCCGCGTACACGTTCCGGACTAAATAAGTCTAACAAAAAACGATCACATCCGTGTAATGTGCTCTTCGTCAGGCATACAACACAACTACTAAACACACTCACGAAAGTCGTGTCTACTGGCGCGACTGTCTACTTCTGTCTCTCATGAAAATGACTTGTTCAGTTCATTGTGCGCACTCCCCACTATCTCTCTCATACATTTATTAAATACAACACCATTTTATTTCGTATATTTTAGTATGAAATACATTTATTTTTGTCAAATTTCATTTATTTTCAATAAATTTTTAATTGTATTTTTATGTAAATTTTCATATCACATTGAATTTTCATAGTTTTTGAATATTAAAAACAAAATGATAAGAGACGGGAGAGTATGTACAATAAATATACTATGCTATATAACAGCAATGATGGCTTCGCTTGGCTACTGCACAGTCTAGCCCAGTGCAATCACTTGTCCCCGCACATCCGTCTGTGTACCAGTAGTATAGTATATGTCAGGTCATGTGATCGGCCTTCCCGTCAAAATAGCCTGCCATGATAATAATGGCAATGTAAGAGATAACAATATACAAATATACCAAATATTAGATAAAGACATATGTATATTATTTATAATGATTTGCAAACAACGCTTGTTGTAACATTGAGACAAGAGAGGAGCAAAATGAACACGTGCTAGATAAAGTGGACAATATTATTATGTATATAGTAGCCAAATTATTAATACAAATCATACCTTATGGCTTATGTTGTTATTACAGTGTCGAAAAATAATTATGAATATTTGTGTTCGTTTTTTTGTTTTGTTTTGAATACTTTTATTATTTATTTTCATAAACAATGTACACTCTATTCGTAACAATTGTTGTATTGTTTACGTTATTGTTATAACTTCATAATAATGAGGTTAGGGGAAAGTAAAGTGGGTATTCACTCATGATGTAACTATCAAGTGAATACAATGCGTATCTATGCAATATTTATCGTTGTTTTTTTTTAGTCTGAAACGTGTGTACAACTTTAAGGCATCAACAAACTTTTTGATTGATTAGTTTTATAAAAATTTGTGGATCTTGTACGCTATTCTCTGTCACTTAGTAATAGCTAATAACCTTCAAAATGATGCGAATAGGAATACACTATTTGCTCGAAGAAACCTATAGAATTATAGATCATATCATTTTAACCCAACCAATTCTGTAACATACGCAAAGGATCTACAATTATTTTATTTATTTAAAGTTGGAAAAATATAATCTATAGAATCAAATTTTTCACAAAGTTTGTATTTTGATGCCTTGTGACTACAATTCGTAATGTTCGATATAAAAATAATTTCTAGCTCATTTACGAGATAATAAATTAAAAGTTTTATGGTATTAAATATTATTAAGAGAATTTTAAGGAGGGTTGTGAATAATGTAACGTAATATATTTAAGTATTAAATATATGTGTAACCTCCATTTAAATTTTTAAAAAAAGTGCCATCTATGAACTTCAATGTAAACCAACCAAAGTGTCAATAAGATTGTAAACTGTAATCAGATTTGTATTTAAAAAAATGATTTCACTGAAGTTTTTAAATTTTAAGTTAAAATAGGTTTCAGTTTATTTGAAAGACCATTGGCTATGGATTATTGACGTGAATCGACTATTCTTTCGTTAGACTGGTGGTCGGTCAAACATTGTTGTGTTTCAAAATACTGTCAGATTTCAGTGGCTAATAACTTCGATACTATTAATGCATTTACAATGGTTGAGCCCACAACAGATGGATTATTTTTTTACGTATCTGCCGCGCTGTATTTGTTTTGCTTGCGAAGTTGCCGTACCAGTATAGGCGCATGCGCGTTAAATGTGATGAATTAGCTTTGTGTAAAGATATAAATTGGTAGGGTGGAAACGCGTTTATCTAGAACATAGATTCTGGTTTAATTTCGATGAGGTTGCGGAGCACTACTAGTGAGACACTTAAAATATTCGCCGGAATATAAGTGGAAATTGGTCCTTAATTGAAAATTACAAAAAAATTGAAGATTTTGTCGCATATGACTCGTAAATATGTTCAGATTTATAAAAAAACGTATATCAGAGAAAGCTCGTATCGACAGGAATTTAACAAATCTAAAAACCTCCAGTGCCGAATGAATGTGGGAGCGACAGCGTCAAAAATAAATGAAAAAACGGTGCAAAGCAATAGCTTTGCGCCAGCTACGTAATAACGTAGCTGGCCCATCGGGCATACAGCGGTCATAGACAGTCCAAACGTCTACAGATCATGTGCAGGACGTTTTCACGAAAAATCTATAGCACGGACCCGAACTGCGCCTTTTTTCTTTTTTTATGTAGAATTATCCACTTGAAAGTTTACTGATACAACAAAATAATTACAATTCTGATGACAATAAAATAATTTTGTATCATTTAGATGGAATCCGAAAATATATCAAACATCCTTATTTTTCTTTTTTGTTTTTTAGCACGATACTTTGTAATAAAAGCGTGTAAGTTCTGTTATTACTTTTTGAAATATTTATTTTTATGTAATAACTGTATGTTGAGCAATAGTATATGCCAACAACATTTCTATACTGTAATATACATTGCCTACAACCAAAATAGAATGAATTTTTGTATTAATTATACTATTGAATGTCTTCGATTATCTTATCATAAATGATAAATGAATGCAATTGTTTATGAGCCTTTGTTTCTTAAATACGCAAATACTATCATACCTCCCACTAAACTAAAAATGAACATGATATCCCCAAACTTATTAATTGATTATTTAATTTATTAATAGCATTGTTTTGAAATAAATTGACTTGACTAGTAATCATTTTCATTTGAAAAATGCATATATTCGCTATAATTATTTTCATTGTAATAACAATTTTGTTTTGTTTAAAAACATATATGATTGTAACCACTGGACATTGTAAAAGCAAGAGGAAATTAAATGGAAAAACTGCTATTGTTACCGGAGCCAATGCAGGTATGCGCTAATACAAATATTAACAGTAATATGGCATAGATATAATGCAGTTCTTTTTTTATTATCTTATTGTATTAAAATTTTTAGTGTTCCGTGCCAAAATTGGAAAACCAAATAACCTCGGCGTTTGTCTGTCTGTTACAGACGTTTTTCTTAGAAACTATTTCACATAAATGATCAACTTTTGGCATTGTTAATTGTAGTTCATTTTTGGCATATTAATAGTAATATGTGGTTACCTCATGCGTAGAAGTTTGCATTTTTTTTTGTTAAGGGGTTAGTTTTGTGTGTTGAAACTGAAAGAAAAAGAATGCACATGATCCATAGACGTTCGGACATCAGAGGCGGACTAAATATCCACAGCGCCCTAGGCTAGCCCCCCATCAGCGCCCCTCTAGTTGCCATCTTACTAATATAATAAACGCGAAAGTTTGTGAGGATGAATGGATGAATGGTTGTTACACTTTCACGCAAAAACTACTTAACGTATTTTGAAGAAATTTGTATGAACGTAGCTTATACCCTGAATTATCCCGGGAAAGTCACATGTCACGCGGCCGAACCCGCTGGCAAAGTTTAGAAAGTTTAGAGAGTGAAGAAAGCAAGAAGGATAGGCCTTGGAAATTCGTGGTCTCTGTGCCTTTTCTTACTTGAAATAGATGTGACTATGTATGTTTAGTTATTGTGAATACCATACACAATTGCTAACCGATTGTTTTTTATCATTAATTAAGTACAAACTTAAGATTTAATATTTTACATATAAAAACAATAAGACTATGAATAACATTGTTTATTGTTTAAAATTGATTACAAAAGAATTATTTATCCAATCACATATGTTAAAAATTTCTTCGTCTACATTTTTGTCTTGCCAAATTGTCAATAACATCATCATAGTTTAAAGATAACAATAAGTTTGATTCAATGCTAAGCATCGCTAGCGAATTTAATCTTTTATCGGTCATGGTTGAGCAGAGATAATTTGTCACTCTCTTTAGACAAGAAAAACTCCGCTCAGCTCTGCAATTGCTGACTGCCGTCGATACGCACATTCTTAAGGCTATGTCAACGTTTGGGTAAATTGTTTCAGGCTCTTTATTTCTTAGAACCTGTAGAATCGCGTTGGCGGCGACTTACTCTCTGGGAGGACTTTAGGTATTATTTTTTTCTTCGTTTAACAACTTCTACGAGCGCCCTTTTGTAACCTCGCGCCCCTAGGCACGTGCCTAGTTTGCCTTATGGATAATACGCCACTGTTTATTGGCCACGCGTCGCTACCATCTTAAAGAGTTTTGCGTATCTGAACAATAATATTTGTCTGAAAGCTACTGGCCTCGTCCTAAATTGAAAATTTAGCAAAAATTTCATATATAAATTTTAGAGACGGTGATTTTCGACATCTACTAGGTAGGATCGATGGACATTTGAAGAAATTTTTGCTAAATTTTGAATTATATATATATATATATATATATATATATATATATATATATATATGTATGTACATATATATATATGTATGTACATATGTATATATATATATATTTATATATGCATGTATGTAAATATGTATCTGTAATCGCTGTAGCGGTCACGATTTTATTCCGATTGGAATGAAATTTGGTATTTGATGCGCTTTTGGTATTCAAAAGGTCAAGTTCGTTAATGGGCAAAATCGGGCAAAGGAAAGGGGGTTTAGAAGAAGGGGAAAAAAAAATTTGGCCTATCTCCCTTAAAATTTGAAAAATCGAAAAATGTATTAGGAGTAAAGTTGTAGGTACCTAGTTTTACTGTAATTTTGTTTCTTATAATTTTTTCTGTTACACTAATATTTACAAAAATATTTGCAATTTAAGATTGTAAGTTAAAATTCTACTACGCAGTTAAAATTCTAATTTTTTAAATCTATATTTTCCTTTTTTTTTAAAGAAATTTTTCAAATGATTGAACCTTCTTAAATCTTTGGGAACATTCATTAATATAACGAAGCTAAAAATATGTCATCTGTTTTTATGTTACAGGAATAGGAAAAGAGACTGCAATTGATTTAGCTGCAAGAGGAGCCAGAGTTGTACTTGGATGTCGAAATTTACAACAAGCCGAAAGTACGAAGACCGAAATTATTGCAAAAACAGGAAACACAAATATAGTTACTTATCCGTTAGATTTTTTATCTTTATCATCTGTACGAAAATTTTCACAGTTAGTTCATGAAAACGAAAATCGATTAGATATTTTAATAAATAATGCAGGAGCTGTAGGCCTAGGAAATAAGATTACAGAGGATGGGTTACATATTCTTATGCAAGTGAATCATTTTGGACCATTTTTACTAACAAATCTACTATTGGGTAGGTTTTTTAATCGAAACAAGTGAACTAATAGACCGGCAACTGACGCATGCAAATTATGTTTTTAATAATAGGTTCGAATTTCCGATTTTGTCACTCTTAAGCATCCATGAATGAATAGGGAATATGCATGCAAATTTTTTTTCACATTTATTTTCAGAATATGAAAATACTGTTAATACTGTAATAATATTTAAAAACGAAATTAAAATCCGACAAATATCAAGGAAGCTATAAGCTTTTAAAGATTATTATCTGTCTCTTTCTTGCAAAAATACTAAAAACGGAGTTTTAAGTGTATTTTAAATGGTGAAAGTGTAATATGACGTCACATAACATATCAAGAGGGCTATCACCCTCTTTGTCTAATCGGGAATTTCAATCATTCATATCTCGCTTATTTTTAAAGTTATTTAAAAAGTAATTTTACCTTCATATTTTTCAAGTAAACATGCTTCAATTGAAGTGAAAAAAAAATTTTCATGCATATTCCCTATTGTGTGTAATTATAAAAATGTTCCATTTTGACCATTTTTCAGAAAAATGGTTGCAAATGGTCAAAGTTCAGACGATGAGTCTGAAATTTGTGGGACAGTTCAGTTTTTAGCCTAAAACAAACATACGAAGGCAAGGTGAAAATTTCACGGTCTCGCCAATAGATGGCACTGCTACAAATGAAGTTATAGTTTTGTTATGTTGGCACACTTGCAAAAGTAAATACCAAATGTGAATTTGAGAAGACAAATAGCTTGTTTTATACAGTTGTGTAAAGGGTGCATTCGTCTTGGACGCTCACACGCTTTCAGCGTGCGCAATCGTGGTTTTCAGCGTTCGACTTGGCGCTGTGAGTGTAAAAAAATCACACTTGCGGCTGAGTTCATGAGGTAGATCTCGCGCCCAGAGACGCTTACTCCACAGAGGTAGGACAGCAAAAGCGTGAGCGCCAAATCTTACTATTTATCAAAACGAATGCTACGTGAGCGTAAGCTAACCAAACTTTTGTCATATTTATTAAAGTACTAAAAATTAAAATCGTTTACAAATCAGTAAAAATGGCTAACTATTTACTCAGATTATTTTCGATCGATTTAATTGATTCAGAATCTGGTAAAACGTATATTATGTCTGTGACTTCCGACGAAATAAAACGCCGCCATGTTGATGCAAACTAACGCTTACAACGTCCAAAATGAACGATATTTTCTGATCGATTCTAAGCGCTCGTAGGCCAACATGAACACCAATAATTTGTGCTTATAAGCGTGAGCGCTCAAAGCGTGTGAGCCTCCAAGACGAATGCACCCAAAGTGTTATGTGTTTTTGTCATAATGAATAAACGTGAATACCGTTCTGTCGTAAAACCCTTCGTTTTGGATGGTTTATCACTAACAGAAATTCATCCAAAGCTGGATAAAGTGTATAAATAGTTTGCATCTTCGTTATCAACAGTAAAAAAATGGGTAGCTGAGTTTAAACGTGGTCGTACATTGATTGAAGATGATCCTCGTGAAAGACGGCCAAAAAAAGTAAATACCGAAGAAAATATCGAGAAGATACACAATGTGGTTCTGGATGATCGACGATTAAGGTGTATGTCGAGATAGCTAAGGCTGTAAGCATCTCAGAAAAAAGGGTACGGTGCATTTTACATGAAGAACTCAGTATGAGAAAGCTTTGGGCAAGATGGGTTGTTGAATGCTTATAACAAAAAAATGTGAAATCGATGAAACGTCGGTCCAAACAACAGTCCAAGCAGCGGGTAGAAACCGGTGGTTCTGGACTGTAGAAAGAAAAGACAATTGCACCGGTTGAAAAGGTTAATGCTAGTGTATTTTGGAATTTTAAAGGGATTCTTTTAGTAGACTTCCTGACAAAGGGTCAATAAATTTAAGGGGGGATACTACGTACATCTTCTTGACCAGCTAGATGAAAAAATTAAAGGCTGATTTGCAAAAGTAAAAAATCCAATTGTACCAGGACAGTGAACCCACCCACTCACAAAGGCGCTTGGACAATGGGAGATTTGAAATATGAGAAGTTGGAACATTCTTCTTATTCGTCAACATTCTTTTATCTATTCTCAAATCTTACGCAATTTGTGACTGGAAAACTTTTTGGCTAAAATGAGGAGATGATAGCCGCAAAAAAATGGATATTATGAAGATATTCCAGAATCGCACTTCAGGAACGGAATCCCGTTACTGGAGTAACGTTGCACAAAGTATATTAAACTAAAGGGAGACTACATTCACAAATAAAAACATTTGCAGAATAAAAATATCATTTTTCCTTACTAGGCCGATAACTTTCCACCTTGCCATCGTATATGCATCGTGAGAGTCCTGAAAGTAAAAGTTATAAATTTTTAAATTGTGTTCTGTCCCAAACTTGACACACACTTTTGAAATAGAGCGTGATGACCCAAATATAGACGCAAAGTATACAATGTTTAATTTGGTTTTTGGGGTTAAATTTCAGAGGATAAATTGGGATACAAAAATAGTATTTACATATCTTTTTTGACAGAATTGGATAACTGAGGTAAAAAAACCCATTAAAACTGGGTAATAAAGTCTATTTTAGATATTAGATTATCAAATGATAATTAATGAGAACTCTAGGTTTTTGAAATTAAATTTCAAATTCACACCAATACCTAGTACCTAGTACAAAGTAGTCATCATCAGTATAAATTAACTAGTCGTAATTGACTCTTTGACAATTAGAAATAGATAGAAAATAGAGATCAATAGACAAAAATAAAATAAATAAAAAATTAAACAAAATAATAAATTAAAATATAATAAATTTTATTGAAATTACTCTTGTTAAAATTTCTTTCATTCAAGTTTACTCTTGTCAACATCACTCTTATTAAAATTACTCTTATATTGTCTCAGGATATGTTATTCGTTGCTAATTTGGTGACACTTTCACTTTTGGTGAAAGAATAACATATCCTGAGACAATATAAGAGTAATTTTAATAAGAGTGATGTTAACAAGAGTAAATCGAATGAAAGAAGCAATTTTAACAAGAGTAATTTCAATAAAATTTATTATATTTTAATTTATTTTGTTTAACTTTTTATTTATTTTATTTTTGTCTATTGATCTCTATTTTGTATCTATTTCTAATTGTCAAAGAGTAAATTACGACTAGCTAATTTATACTGATGACGGCTACTCTGTAGTCAAAATGCGTATTTATAATACAAAAACTGATCTAGGTATTGGGGCGAATTTGAAATTTTAAAGTCTATTTTAATTAATAATTAACCTTTTTTAATCGTTTTAAAATATAAATTTTCTAAGATTGCAATTTTTGAGAAAAATAAGGTCTTTAGAAATAATTTATTGGTGGTAGTGATTTTATAAGTTTAATATGTTTTAGATTTATTAAAAAAATCAGCACCAAGTAGAATTGTGACCGTTTCGTCATTTGCATACAAGTTTGCAATATTAGATCCAAATTACTTAAACAAATCGAACGCAGACATGATTAATTATAGTAATTCAAAGCTGTGTAATATATTAATGAGTTATGAATTATCTGAAAAATTACAAGGGACAAACGTGATATCGAATAGTTTACATCCAGGTGCAATTCGAACTCAAGTTTTACGGAACATTCAATGGTATGGATGGTTAATGATGTGGTTACCTTACACGTTTTTCTTCAAGGTTTTTCTATCAAATTTTTACGAGAAAATTTAAGTAAGGGGGCATCCATATATTTTGTCGCACATTCGGTTGTTGCTGGTGGAGTGAGGAGAACGTAGTCAATTCGGCACACGTAATAGTAATGTCGGCAGTATACGGGTGGTATATCAGGAACGGCGAGTGAAGCTGTGTATACTCTTGTCGCTTATTCAGCTGGCAATACAATTCTCGCCAGTGTTGACATCGTGGCTTGGCTCAAACTTACGTTTATTTACCTGGAAAGTTACATTTGTAAATTAAAAGCTACGGATTTCTAATTTTTTTATTGAACTATTAAAATAATTATTATTCAAATGAGTAATGACACTGAAAGAATAAAAAAATATATTTATAAATTTACATACTTTTTATTTTCGTGTTCTACTATTAAGATTAATGGGTACAATTAAAGCTGTTGAAAGTTGATTCGAACGTAGACGAGAGTGTACTGAGGGTGGTCGTATTCGCCGCTCGCTACTTTTGGCTCGTGTCCAAAAACCGACTTTGACCGAGTGTTGTGAGTACACTCTCGTGTTCGTTATGTCTCGCCTTGCCTCATCAAGAGTGTACTACCGGCAATAGAAAGAGTTTATGGGAAATTTAATTTTAATAGTTTAACGGCCTCTATTAGTGGCCGTATCCTATAAAAGCAAGTTACATTTTTAATATACCAATGGTCAGTCTTCAGGATTCCTGCCTGTATATGTATGTATGCAATAAATGACTACCTAAACTTGTGACATCACTAAAATGTCGTGTAGACTAGTGTTCCACGAGGCACGAGGCGAGGCGAGGTTTGGGTATCACCTCGCCTCGCCTCGCTTTTTTAAATATCAACCTCGCCTCGGCCGAGGCAGAATGTTGGCTAGCCTCGCCTCGCCTCGGTTGGGTCAGCTATCAACCTCGCCTCACCTCGGCCGAGGCGAGGCGAGGCGTGGGAAAATTTTTACTAACTTTGACTTATTTTGCATGAATGTACATAATATGGTAAAAAAAACTTATATATATGTGTATATAAATTTTAGAGACGATGACTTTCGACATCTACTAGGTAGGATCGCTGGACATTTGAAAAATATTTATCAAATAATCTATCTATTGCTTCATGTATCACTATATTATTTTTTTTTTAAATTTACTTTTTGTAAATTTGCCTCGGGCGAGGCAAATTTCTCGCCTCGGCCGAGACGAGGTTTTTGGGACAATATACCTCGCCTCGCCTCGGTTAGTAACGAGGATTAAAATTTTGCCTCGGTGAAACACTAGTGTAGACTCACGTAGTGATGGAAATGTTTGAATTTAACAAATTTTAATTGTGAACTATGAATTAATTATTAAGCTATCCACAATATGTTATGTCACACAATAGGAGGGGGGTAATTGTGAAAATGTGACATTTGTTATGGGTGAAGATAAAGGGGCATGTCAAATAATGTCAACCTCCCCCACGTTTAGAGGAAAAATCGTGGAACGATTTTGCCCATTCAACTAAAACTCAGTTTGTGGCTCTAGAACACACATGTATCGTGTTGAAAGACAGGCGGGCGTACTTGTAAAAATAGACTAATTAAATTTTTTTATGAACACCTACACCAAAAATTTTTTTCTGCGATGCGATTTTTATTACAAATTTAGGACTAAACATTTAATATGCTTATACCGTACGTTTAGTTTACATCTTCGCATAGCAGATCTCCAACGAATATGAGATAGTACATAAATGTATACATTAAGTAATGTGTATGAGAAGGAGGTCTTATAGGTTTGATAAACAAGCATATTTTTCAAAACAGTGAATAATATTCATAACTGTTCGAGTGGTTGGTGATTGTCGGCCTTCAAATGCCACAATAAATAAATTGACACATTCCTGTGCGGAATGTCCGGAAAAGTACCATTTAACAATTTACACTTTTTCTTCTTTTGTGTAATAATAACCCATTGTTGTAATAATACCAATAAATAAAATACACAAACACGTATTTTCCAAAAGCATTCACATAGTAATGATTGCATATTATCAAAACAATTAATAATATTTGTATTCAACAAAAAATCCCCACTCTCTAAAATTTATACAGGCACATACAACATACAACAGTAGCAAAACAAACCTATAAGACCCCCTTCTCATACACATTGCTTAATGTATACATATGTACTCTCTCATACTCGTTGGAGATCTGCTATGCGAAGATGTAAACTAAACGTACGGTATATATACAGACTGTAAATGTCAAGACCAGCCAATGGGATATAAAATATGTAATAACGTATATAAAGAAATTAATTAACAATGACATACATTTATTTGTAAAGAGGACAAGAAATAGAAATGCACGTATAATATTATATCTTTTTCTAAGGATCAGATAATATGCGTGTCTCTTTACTACAAAAAAAGTGTGACGTAATTTGTGGACAAACCCTGAACTATCCATGATTTTGATTATGTATTGTTTTTTAGGATTGTAAAGAAGGAGCACAAACTACAATCCATTGTGCAGTTTGTGAAAAAGTAGATGGAATTACTGGTAAATATTACCAGGATTGTAAAGAATATTCGACAACTTTAAAAGCCATGGATAAAGTTTTAAGTGAGAAAGTATGGAATGAGAGTGTGAAATTGGTGAAATTACAAAAAAATGAAATTCATTATTAAGGTAGTTAGTTCTATGGATTAAGGATGTTCCAGCATACCACCACTATTCGACAGATTTTGCTCATTTTTTTTCCACAGGTTAAAAATAACGTTTATTAATAAATCAAAGTTCAGTTTCAGAAATTTTTACCGTTTAGAACGCGAGATAATTAATATCAAAGTAATCATTCTCTCTCACACTCTCTCTCATTAGAAGCATTTAAAACTTCATGCCCACTCAACTATTATCTGTTTTATTATAAAAAATACTCGACAGAATTTAAAAAAAAAAACTAGGAGAGTATTTCTTAATATTTCTTATATAAATTGAAAAAAAAAATCGTGTGTCACCGTTTTGTTTTCGAAATATAATAATTTAAAATATTATTTTTGTCCAATTATAACACATTCCGTTTATGGTAAATAGTGGTCTGACAACGTTGTGCGCTAATCTCTCTCAAGTTGCATCAAGTAAAGAGTGGGAATTGTTACTGTTGACATAAGCAATAATAATATATAGGTATATGCAAGCAGATTATGCACAGAGCAACGTTGTCAGATCACCGTACCGGAAATATTTGATAGTAAGTGTAAGTATCTGTGTGCTAATAATATGTGTAAGTATGTGTACACAGTGCTGGAACATCCTTAAGGAATTACGGCTGAGATTTTGATTAAACTTTATGGAAATTTGTAATATATGCAAATAACTATGTAAATTTTTTGAACCTGTAGTTGTTTTTTTTTAACCCGACTTCAAAAAAGGAGGATGGTTCTCAATTCGTCTGTATTTTTTTAAATTTTTTATTTTTTTTTATGTTTGTTACCTCAGAACTCCGTCATTTATGAACCGATTTTGAATTTTTGTTTTTTGTTTTAAAGGGTTTGATTCCCGATTGGTCCCATTGTCACCAAATCGCATTCTGATGAGGGGATCTCCGGGAAATTGAGGAAAATCCTCATTTTATATGTGATAACCGATTTCTGCGAAATTTTTTTTTTTTTTTTGAAAAGGTATACTCATTCATAATGGGAAAATAAAAAAATTTTTTTAAAAACCGACTTCAAAAAAATTTTTTACAAAAAAAAACCGACCCCAAAAAAAAAAATTTTTACAAAAAAAAAACAAAATGCTTGTAAAAAAAACTGAAAATCTGTTATAAAAAAATGCACTAAAAATTACAAAAAAAAAAAAAACGGGTAAAAAAAATGTGTTATAAAAAAATTCACTAAAAATTAGTTGGTCGTTTAGTAGGTCTACCCATATTTAGACAAATAAAATCAGCTATAGAACTTTAAAGTCACTAAAAAGCGAGAAATAAAACTTATTTTGACAAAATGAAAACCCGACTTAACAAAAGATGCACTAAAAAGTAAAAAAATAATTGCATATTCTTGTGCCAATTTTAGTTCACCTAAGCAAAAATTTGTAAATATATATGTACAATTATTGTTATTTTTGGAGGCGGTGTCCAAAAGTTATGTGAATTTCTCTATGTTGACACCGTCTCCAAAAATAACAATAATTGTACATATATATTTAAAAATTTTTGCTTTGGTGAACTAAAATTGGCACAAGAATATGCAATTATTTTTTTACTTTTTAGTGCATCTTTTGTTAAGTCGGGTTTCCATTTTGTCAAAATAAGTTTTATTTTAAATAAAAATATGAATGAGGCAAATAACATGCGTTCTTATGGTGAATAGCTGATATTTTAAATAGGAAATCGAAATTAACAAAAAATTTCGGTTCAGACTTTCGTGGAAAGTTTGCATCGATACTTAGAACTAGTATTCCCCGATGTCACTTAAAGTTGACATTTAGCAGACAGTTAAGTATAGTACTCAAACTAATAGGAAAATTATGAAAACCCGAAATTTCTATCTCAAAATGAAAATTTTTGCCTGTTTTGTTTGATGAATTTAACACATATAAGTTTTATGGTGCAATTTAATTGGCTGATACTGAATTGCTATTGGTCGAGACATGAATTAAGGCTAAGACATCGTAAAACTATAAATATTTTTATCACCTGTATTTGAGAATCATTTGACACTAACTAAAAAAATAATTTAAAAAAAGAACATTCTTTGGACATCTGCAATTACTGTAAATCACGGATAATGAACTCAATATATAGAGAGTATTTTAGCAATTAACTCTATTAACTAGGTAGTTGTTATTTTCATTTGTTTTTATATATTTTTATAGAATGTTTAAAAAAATATTTTGCAAGCTATATTAATTACAATGACATTGGCATTGCCCATAACTATAAATATGAATATTTTAATCAAAACAATAATAATTACATAATATATTATCAATTTATTTTAATTTTATGCTTTGAAAATATGACAGTCTCTCAAAATCTCTACCAACTAGATCACAATATTATCGAAATCTAATTCACAATATTATCGAAAATACATTTCATTTAACAGATAATTAAAAACAATTGTATTATAAAAACTTTAATGCGAGTAATGTGAGTATTCGTTATTTTCAATCATGGATATAGTTTCGTTAATTAAGTATGCAATTATGATTATTGTTTTTGCTCGAATAATACACGTAATAGCGACCGCAGGACGATGCACAAGTAAAGCGAAACTTAATGGAAAAACTGTTCTTATTACCGGAGCCAATACAGGTAAATCAAACAAAATAGAGTCTAAATTCCCAATATTTAAAATTATCCGATAAAATCTATTCATAAATTTCATTTTAATTAAAATTATATAAGAAATTAATGTAATTTATGGGAAGGTATAGGAAAAGAAACTGCAATTGATATGGCGGCAAGAGGGGCAAGAGTCATACTTGGATTTCGGGACTTCAACCCAGCGGAAAGTACTGCGGAAGAAATTATTGCAATAACTGGAAATAGAAATGTTGTTTATTATCCATTAGATTTTGAGTCTTTAACATCCGTACGAGAATTTTCACAATTAGTTCATGACTATGAAAAACGATTGGATGTCTTAATAAATAATGCTGGAGCAGCTCTTGAGGAAAATGAAATTACTGAGGATGGTTTACATATTCTCATGCAAGTGAATTATTTCGGACCATTTTTACTAACAAATTTACTTTTGGGTACATTTCATGTACAAATTAATTATTCTAAAAGTTAAATGAAAATTATTTTTGTTAGATTTGTTAAAGAAATCAGCACCAAGTAGAATTGTGACGGCTTCTTCAATGGCTCACCATTTAGCATTATTGGATTTAGACAATTTAAATAAACATACAAACATGGCAATAGATTATTGTAAATTCCAAATTATGTAACATCTTAATGAGTAATGAATTAGCTAGAAAATTAGAGG